>CM062816.1:1473165476-1473615476 GCA_031772625.1 Pinus tabuliformis
TATTTTATATGATTAAATCTTATAACTTAAAATATATTTTAAATATATAATAACTTTTGAATTTTAAAAATTCTCCATATTGGACATGATCAAATTTATTACAGTTTCAATCATTTTTTAATTCAATAAAACTCATCCAAACATTTATTACTAAAAGAAACCAAAAACATTGAACATATTTTCAATCCAGCAAAATTTATGCTAAAATGTATTTAGTTTGTATTGTAATTCAGTCCATATTAAATTTTATGAGCTTGAGTAGGCGTCTACTTTTAACATCGCTTGCCGTTAACTAAATAAGCTCAAAGGTAAAGTAGCAGACATACCATTAATGCTCAACTATTTAGTGGCATGCAAAATATCACTGAAGTTGCATTCACTGTAATTTAATAGAGCAATGTACAGAGACAAAGTTTCCATAAACTTAAGAGAAGAACAACAAAATTATTATAAACGAAGTTTCACAGTAAATTAAATTGTAGTCTCTATGGCTATGGTTAATGGTTGAGTAAAGTTGTAAAAGTTATTCTATATTTATTTAAATTCTATATATAGATTTATGGTCAACTATTTCAATAGATTAATAAGTTGTAATTGCCACCCTACATATATTTACGATTAAACTTTATATATATGGTAAACCAATATGAGAATTGCTTCTTGAACAGTGAAGTTGCATGCACGATGCGACTTCTAGGATTACACTGAAGTTTATTGCTTATATAATATTAATGGTGAATCGATACAGATTATTCATTCTAATTGCCACCAGAAGATGTCAGTTGTAAAACTGAATCACAGAAATTTATGATCTCGTTTGTAAAACAGAAGTGGGCCAGAAAGAACATAAAAATTGATTGCATTGACGATTCAACGAAGTGTCACGATTATTTTAATTAGCGTTTCGGAAACATTCAAGAGGGCTGCAAAACACTCCATTTTATGTGCTGCTCAATTTGTGTCCGTGGAACACCACGATCCACCAAATATATACTTGTACAACAAACGTGATGATGCCAACTCTAACACATAATATATTCTCCATAACAGAACTAAAAGCCATACTAGAAGCCATCAAGTATTTAAATTACTTTATCAATCCCGCGGGATACCATCTACATCTTGACAGACTGTGAGTTTGGGCAGGTTAATTAGTGAACCTCGCGAGATGGGAAGGAGGTGCCGAGGTGTAAAACAACTTAGGTGCCACCATTTTGAAGGAGGACCAGGAAGCACGGAAACAAGTCCCCACGATAGAACTGAAAGCCATTCTGGAAGTCATTCCCTCGGATCTACATTTTGATGGACTGCGAGTTTGGGCTGGTTAATTAGTGAAGCTCGCGAGATGAAGGAGGGTGCCGAAGTGTTCAACAATTGAGTGCCACTATTTTGAAGGAGATTAAGGAAAACTAGCGACGGTTAGCCAAAGTTGTTCTGCACAACATGAAGGCGCACTCGAGAAGCCAGGGCAACTAAGTCGCCGAACAGTATGACAAACTTGGAGCGCGACGACAGTATTCCAAACTTGGAGCGAGGAAAGACCGCAAAGTGCACCTGCTTCCTTATAATCCGGCTGCTGTCAATTCCCTCCGGTGTAAATACTATAAACTTCCCTGCACTCCAGATACTCTAAAATTCCGGTAATTTTTTAATAAGAGTCAAACGTTCTTAAAAAAATCCGCCGAACTGTCTGCTCATTGGAATTCAGGAAACCACGTGGAATCGACCTCAAATGGTAGGAGAACTGACTAAGATCACCTGAAACATAACCTTATCCATGTCATGTGCTCGTAAGTGTTGTGTTCACTATTATGCTTTCTGCTCGCTATGTTCGGGCTTCAAAAACCAAAACGTAGCACTAGTTTACAAAGTGACTATTGAAACTAAACACACTTAAAAATAAATATTCAATTGTTGTTTTCTCACCTTCAATTGTTGTAAGACGAGCTGGAAGTCACTGAGGAAGTGAACGATAATTGCTAGCGGTAGGTAAGGGTGTGTATGCCCTGGCAAACAGCATATCTAAGACGACGCTTAATGTTTAATGGGTTTTCACACTATCGCTAGCCATAACTATATCAAAGAAGTCTTCCAATGGTTTATAATCTGATCCTTGCCCTCGATCTTTCTTCTACTACTCCTTGCCTCGATCTTTCTTCTACTATCATCTGCACAGCAGAAAAGGTTCTTTCTCTGGCAGTATCAAAATCACGAAATCATGTAAAATTACTTGAACTGCTTTTGCAAAAGGTGTGCCTGGGATATTTATTGGCACTGATACAAGTCCTCTCATGAACGCACCAAAGTCATGAAGGATTCAGACTGTCACTGGATTCTCACGTGTCAAGTTGAGAAGCCAACAAACACACATATTTATAGTTAATTCTTGGTCACACTCTTCTTGTGAAATAAGAAGCTTTTAAGTCAATGACTCTGTTGCACACACATTATTTGTGGGTTTTTATTTTTATTTGTGGTTTTTTAGGTTTTTATTTTTATTTGTGGTTTTTTATTTTTTATTTTCTTGTACACTTTCTTGGTCACACTCTATCCTATTTTGCGACACATTACCTTTAAGTTTCCACTTTTATATCTATAATAAATCCTAAGCGTGAAAGGTACTAGTGTTGAATGCATTGTTTTAATGGAAGCTGGTCGGAATTTATTCAGTGTCTTTAGAGGAGCCGTCTTTGTACTTAACTGAACTACTTTGGTCGTAATTTGGTGAACAAAAAAGTTATCCACCGACATCGCCGGCAAACCCACCGGTAAAACTGAACTGCTTTGGTCGTAATTTGGTGAAGAAAAAAGCTGTCCACCGACATCGCAGGCAAACCCACCGGTAACAGCAATAATGTAGAAACTGTTTGCGTATCTGACACCCATAAGTGAGTTCATGTGCAGGTGCTGCGACCTGCCACATGGAGCTACTGCTGCACAGGGTGGGGCCCGCGCGACAACCCCGTTAAACCGTTAATTAATGGGATTAATATAAAATTAATTTGAAACAACATTTTTGTCTTCTTTATCTTCTATGGTTTTTAATTTAAATGCAGGGCGCACTAACTTGTCCCGAAACCCAACACCATTATCATTCTTTTAAGTTGTGATTTGCTTTAAAATCCGAGTTAATGTTAAGAGTTTATATATGTATATATGTGGTTAGATATTCAACGAAGTGACATTAGATTTAAAGTGATAGAAATTATTAAAAATTGTTAAATGTGATATGGTATATCTTTTATATATATCTAAAAATACTTTTTATATCATGGATGAGGGAAAAAATAAGAGGGAGAGTCTTCAGGTGGCTAGGTTTTTATTTATTATTAATTTGTTTTTTTCCTTTTTTCGTAGCGGTTTGTTTTGTTTTGCATTTACTATATATTATATTTTTATTATGGTTTCGTACTTAGTATCACATTTTATATTTTATTGGTATTGGTGTATGTAGAGTATTTTACATTTTTATTTTTATAACATAGTTTAACATGTTGTTTATGTTTAGTTATGGTGTTTTTTCATTCTTATAATATAATTCCACATGTTGTTTATGTTTAATTATGGTGTTTTTTTTTTGTTATTGGCTTCACAAAATTGAAGCTTTTTTGTTTTTAGTTTAATAGGTTGTTTGTGTTTAGTTATGGTGTGTTTTGTTGGTGACATGGAAAAATTGGGATTGGGTTTGTTTTTTTATATAATATTTTTTTGGTGGATCACTTTGCACATTTATAACCAAGTTTTTGGAAGGTTTTTGGTAAGTCTTGTATGATTGCATTGCACTGGTTTAATTTGGTTATTTTTTTTCTCGGATTTAGCTCAATAGCATAACTTCTCTTATACAATTATTGGAGTTTCTTTGTTGCATTGATGAGGCATGTTGAGTTTTTGAGATGGTTTATTGTATTGGTGAGTTTGGTTGAGTTTTTCTACCCCACATTTTTTTCCCTGGTCTTATTTGGTTTGTCATCCTAGGTTTTAATACTTTAGATTTGTTATATTTTTTTTTCTTGGATAGTTATTATTGTGTTCTATGGGTTTTAATACTTTAGATTTGTTATATGTTTTTTTCTTGAATAGTTATTATTGTGTTCTATAGTTTTTGATCTTATTATTCCAGCTTAAATACTTTGTTGACTCCTAGGTCACTCTCTTGTAAATAGGTTTGTGTTTGGGTATTGTCTTGAATGCATTACTTTGTATTAATGTAAACACATCGTTGCATGCTTGGGTATTGTCTTAAATGCACTGGGTATTGTCTTGAATGCATTAATTTGTATTAACGTAAACACATCGTTGTATGCTCAATCCTCTATAATAATTTCGATGATGCTTTGGTGGGGCTTGAGGTTTTTCTTGATGTATTTTGTACATTTGTGTATTAGCTATATGCACTTTACTACTTTTACTACTTTATTGTTTGATTAAGTTGCTTGTAGCCTTTTTTCAATTATAATGTTACTCAAACACATGCAAATTGTAACATAATTAGTTTTTTTCAAATAAAAACCTATAACTTCCCAAAAAATAATGTTAATAATCTTAAAAAAAAAAAAATTAAGAGAGAAAGACAACGCTTATAAATTTTATATCCTTACAATCAACTAATTTTAATTTTAATTCATTTTAACTTTAATGAAATACAAAATACAAAATTTTATGTTTATATATCTATATTTTCAAATTTAAATTCATTATTAACTTTGATGATATATATAACTCAACATTTTATGTTATTAGATATCTATATTTTCAAAGTGATGATGATAATGATGCATCATAATGATGATGATAATAGTGATGATGATTCACAAAAAAATATTATTTATACATAACAAATTTTTATTTATTTATTTTTTATTTTATTAACAAAAAAATATTATTTATACATAATAAATTTTTATTTATTTATTTTTATATTAACAAAAAAAAAAATTATTTATACATAACAAAATTTACAACCAATGCACTTTAATTACCAACATCTTTATTCATAATAATATTATATATATTATAAATTACAAAATATGAAAAACTCCAAACTTGTACTCTAACATATTATGTGAAGCTCTCTCTGGACTTAGACGCCACTTAAGAAACCCCAGAAATGAGTGTCATCTTCGACCCCTCCCATAAACATTTATATTCTAAATGTATTCCAAATATAAATGTATACCCTCAATATATTATACATATAGATATAAATGTATACCCTCAATTATATATACATATAGATGGTGTATGGTTTACAAATTATTATTATATCTTAATTACTCTAAATTATAATAAATTAAAAAACTTATAATTTATAATTCATAGTTTATTAAATATTTATATTTTCATGATAATTTAAAATTAGTTATTTATTAAATTATTTGCAGTTATATATATATATATATATCTATATATATATATATATATATATATATATATATATATATATATATATATATACATAGTTGTCAATTTTATTATTATTATAATTATTTTTAATTATACTTATAATCACTCGTAAAAAAAAAAAAATATAACTCTCACTCATAATTACATATTTATTATAATAACTTATTTTTTAATTATTTAATATATATATAATATATATATATATATATATCCGGGAGAACAGCGAGAGGAGCGATGCGTGCTAGGGTTTGCGAGAACGGACAACGCTGACAGAGGTTGCAGGAAGGTTCAGACGAAGGCTAGGCCTCTCAGCTCTGCGGGGACAGCGTACCCCAGCCTGCAGACACGGGTTGGTCTCGGGGATCTCAACAGCAAACGAGATTCTGAACCCCAGAAAACGCCCTGAGCGGAATGGGGGAGCCAAGGGGGGGGGAGAGACCCCCTCCTTCAAAAACGTGGTAATGGGTGAGACTAGCAAAGAAGGAGAACAGCACACGGAGAAGGAAGGTTATGCCCCAGTAATGGGTAATCTGTGGCAGAAAAGAATGAGAGGTAAATGCCTACCTAGGGCTCAAAAACAACCAAGGTATGTGGTTCCCCACAACAAGCTGGAAGAGTATAATAGCTACATGAAAGACCATGCCATAATATGCCGCTTTGTTGGGTATTGGCCTTCTGAGCGGGAACTCTACAGATGGATTGACCAGCGATGGCGACCTAGGGGACAGGTAGATCTCAAACTTGGAGCCCAAGGTTTTTTCACAGCAATCTTCTCCAATCTGGAAGATAAAGACCGGATCTTTGAGGAGGGACCATATTTCTTGAACAATGCAGGCCTGTTCATGAAATATTGGGAAGAGAGATACAATCCGGAAAAGGAAAAAATGCTTGATGCACCAGTCTGGGTCAGATTGTTTGGGCTTCCTGATGAGTTCTGGGACCCTGAAATTCTGGAGGGAATAGGCAATACGATTGGGAGCTTTGTCAAAATTGCAGAGGCTACGAAACGAGGTAAGTACAATGCTTATGCGAGAATCTGTGTTTACATAAATCTGGCAGAGCCCCTCCCAGAAAATGTCGAAGTAGAGTATCATGATGAAATCTGGAAGCAGCCAGTTGATTACGAACATATCCCTTTTCGATGCCGCATCTGCCATGAATATGGCCATTTATACAGGCAATGCACTCTGAACAAAGAGGAAGAATCCAAGAAAAGACAGGAGGATCAACAGAGAAATGCTGAGAAAGGCTTCCAACAGGTAGTAAGGAAGAAACGACAGAACAAAGAGACATCAAAGACCCAACCCCAGGAAAAACCGAGCAAAATAAATAATCAAAACAAATTTCAGGTACTGCAGAGTGAAGATGAAGATTATGAAGTAAACCTGGAAGATGATGAGGACCCGGAAAATACCCCCATGGAAATAGCGGGAGAGGAGAAAGGTAAGGAAAACGAAACAAATATAAACAAAGCAAACAGAGAAAAACCAGAGGAGATGTCAACAGAAACAGAACAGGAATCTAAGATGGAAGTGGAAAACCCGCCTGAAAACGAAGCAGAAGAAGAGAAAATTATGAGAAGGTTACTCCAGGAATGGAAGTATCTGGATAGCAGGTTCATACCTGAAAAACAAAAACAGTTGTATAAGGAAGTTTTCAAGAAATATAAAGAGAAAAAAGGAGAGCCTCCGGATAAACCAACCATGACAGAAAGCGAACAGGGGAATGAGGATAAAGGAATGGCCAACTCTGGCAAAAACAGCAGGAAAAGAGGCCGAAAACCAATGAGTGAGACCATACAGACGGTGGGAGAAATTTTGATAAACTCAGGAAAGGTGATACCTCTGTCGGAGGTATTCTTCCCCTCTTACAAAAAGTTTTAAATGATAGTGATCAGTTGGAATATTAGGGGTTTGCATAGTAAAGGCAAACAGAGGTATCTGAAGGACAAGTTAAACAAGGAGAAACCTAGTGTTATGATCTTACAGGAAACAAAGATTTTGATCCAGCAGCTCGAAGCAATAATAGAAAAAAGTAGGTTACAGTATCAAGTGATTGGACAAGATGCAATCGGTTCTGCAGGAGGTATTGCAGTCCTGTGGAACCCCAATGAAATCATCATAGAAAACTGGTCCAGTATGAGCGGCATCCTCACTGGGCTAGGCAGGATAGTCGGAACCAATCATCAGGTGGTCATCTCAGGAGTCTACGGCCCTCCGACCCCTGGAAAAAAAGAGCAGTTCATAAACAGTTTCAAATCGGTCCGCAGACTTTACCCTGAAGCTGCTTGGATCACTGGGGGAGACTTTAACCTGATCAGATCCTTGGAAGAGAAGAAAGGAGGGACTAGGAAGAGGGATCACTTCATGGATAATTTCAATGATATGATAGCAGAACTTAGGCTTGTTGACGTCCAGACCATCAATGGGGTCTACACGTGGAACAATAGAAGGGGAGGTAAGAATCAAATTGCTTCCAGATTAGATAGATTTCTGGTATCTGAAGACATCATGAACAGAGATGTTTTCGTGGAGGCCAAAATCATTCCATCTCTGGGATCAGACCATTGGCCGATTAGATTAGAGGTGGATATCAAGAAGATTCAGGGGAAAAGACCTTTCAGATTTGAAGCCTTTTGGTTGAGGGACCCTGATTTCATTAAGAAAGTAGAGGAGTGGTGGAATCAATGTACTAGTCAAGGCAGATGTAGAATGCATACGTTCCAGCTTAAATTGAAAGAGCTGAAAAACAAAATAAAAAAATGGAACAAGGAGGAATTTGGCAATATTTTGGAAGATAAACAAAAGCTGGAAGGGGAAATGGCAGATCTGCAGCAGAAGATAATTTTGGAAGGCAGAACAGAGGAAAGCATCAACAGGGAGGGGGTAATCCTTGGCAGATTGGAAGAGAGACGAAAGCAAGAGGAGATCCTATGGCGCCAGAAATCTAGGATAAAATGGTTAAGAGAGGGGGAGAAAAACACAAAATTCTTCCACCAGACAATGATCAAACATAGGCAGGGAAACAGAATCCTTTCGATTAAAGACAAGAATGAGAAAAGAGTGGTAGAGCAGAATGAGATAGAACAGGTTCTGATGGATTACCACAAAGAGATGCTAACAGAACCCCAAGTGGATAGATCGGGAGCCATTCAAGAGATCTGCTCAGCCATCCCCAGTCTGGTCACTGAGGAACAAAACAAAGCGCTTATGAGGGCCGTGACCCTAGAAGAGCTGGAGGAAGTTGTGAAGAATATGAAAAAAGGGACTGCTCCTGGGCCGGATGGCTTCACAGTGGACTTCTACCAGGCAGGCTGGCACTTCTTGGGAAGAGAGATACTGGATCTAGTAGAAGAATCAAGAATAAATCAAAAGGTATGGCCTGCTCTTAACTCTACCTTTTTTGCCCTCATACCTAAGGGAGACAACTTAGAAGAGGCTAGTGGCTTCAGACCTATAGCTCTTTGTAATGTCATTTACAAAATGATAACATCCCTGATTGCCAAGAGACTAAAAAACTCTCTTGGACAATCTAATCTCGGCTGAACAAACTGGTTTTGTGGAAGGAAGGCAGATACTTGATGGGCTGGTGGTAACACAGGAGGTGATCCACTCTCTAAAGGTTAAAAAACAAAAAGGAATGCTGATCAAATTGGATTTATCCAAAGCATATGATAGGCTTAACTGGAAGTATCTGGAAACTGTCCTGGAGAGATTTGGTTTTCACCAAAGATGGATTGCTTGGATTCATAACCTGATCTCCTCTCCCCACTTTTCTATTCTGGTTAACGGAAGTCCCTCAAAAACTTTCAATGCCTCTAGAGGCATTCGACAGGGAGACCCATTGTCTCCTTTTCTATTCATTCTAGCCGCTGAAGGACTAGGTCGATTTATTAAACAGGAAAGAGCAGCAAACAGAATAAAAGGGTTGCAACTTTGGGGAAACAACCTGCCTCTAACACATCAACAATTTGTTGATGACATTATGCTGTTCGGGGAACCAACGGTAAGAGAAGTTCGACATCTTAAGAGAATCCTAGACTTATTTGCCAAGGCTTCTGGGTTAGAAATTAATAGGGACAAGTCATGCATCTTCATCTTCAATACAATGGATCAGGTCAAATCCCATCTAATTAGAATTCTTGGATTCAAGAGGGGAGAATTACCTACTAAATATTTAGGTAATATTCTGGACCTCACCTCAAAAAAGGTGAGAAACTGGCAAGGGGTTCTAGACAAACTAAATAACAAGGTCTCAAATTGGGCTTTCAGAGTTCTGAATATTGCTGGCAGAGTTGTTCTTGCCAAGTCGGTCCTTCAGGCTATTCCTATATACCCATTAGCGATTATGGCTGCCCCAGCAGGGGTTTGTGCTAAAATCAGGGAAATCATAAGGAAATTCATTTGGAGTGGTTCTGATCAGAAGAAAAAATGGGCCCTGGTCTCGTGGAGTCAGCTAATAGAGCGAAAAGAAAAAGGAGGATTAGGTCTAAGGGACCCGGAAATTCTTAATAGGGTTTTGGGAGCTAAACTGTGGTGGAGGTGGCTCAGTGGTGGAAATGATCTCTGGAAAAACATATGGAGGACTAAATATAGAATGCCAAATTCTCCGGCTGATATCCTAAGACAGCAGGAAATCCCCAAAGGCTCCTCTATCTGGGAACTTGCCTCCCAAAACAGAGATCTAATTAGCAAACATACTTTCTGGGAAATTAGAGGAGGCAGTGAAACCAACTTCTGGGAAGATAGGTGGCAACAACGAGAAAGGCTAAATAACAGTCAGGACCTCCTGCAGATCCGAGGTAGAATTGAAGGAAACAGATCCAGTGTTAAGGATTATTGGAAAACAAATGAACTGTCGGAGGGATGGAGAGTCTGGGAGGACCCGACAGAGTGGGATCGTGAACTTACCCCAGAGCTCCAAGAATATTACAGAAAAGAAATGGGATCAAGGAAAATCAGAGAACGACATGGGAAAGACATCCTCCGGTGGGGATACTCTATGAAGGGAATATTTACAACGAAAGAGGCTTATTACTTAATGGATTCTCAAGACAGAGGTGACAGGAATGTGGAATGGAAAACAATCTGGGAAAGCAACTGGTGGCCTAAGGTGTCCATCTTTGTTTGGCTAGCTTCAAAAAACAAAATTCTGACCTGGGATCGAATTCAGAAGAAGGGATTCATTGGCCCCTCCCGATGCTATCTATGCAACAACGATACCGAGACTAGAGATCATCTGTTGGTCAAATGTCCCTACACAGAGCAACTTTGGAGGACGACTAAACGACTGTTCAACAAATCAGGATTTAATACCAGAGAATTTACTGAATTGGTTTTCCAGTGGAGCAAGGAAACCTTTCAATGCAAGGTTGTCCAGAGGGCATGGAACCTTATCTCTCCCTTCATACTTTGGATGGTCTGGAAGGAACGAAATAGGAGGGTATTTCAGAATTCTGCGAAAGGTCCAGAGGTTATTTGGGATCGGGTGATCGAGAGTATGCGAGAGACTATCCTTGTCGAGAAGTGGGAGAATGATGATTGGAAAACTAACTCGGAAGAACAGGAAATTTAAAACAAGTTAAATCTTAAAATGGAGATGGTTCACTTTAAATGTTCGACAAGCCAGGACATGCGAACTCAAAGTCCAGACAAGTTCAGGTATCCGCGAGATCATTTTATCAAGCTAAACTTCGACGGGGCCTCGAAGGGGAACCCGGGCGAAGCTGGCTTCGGGGGAATCTTCAGAGACAGCAACCACCAAGTAAGATGGATTTTTGCGGACTGGGGAGGGCAGATGACCAATAACGAGGCCGAGTTCTGGGCCCTGCATCAAGGTTTACGTATTGCCATTAGGAACGGCTATACCAACCTGGAAATTACAGGGGATTCGAAGATTGCTGTGGACATGTTGAGGAGGCTCAGTAATGGGCAGGGATGGGAGAAAGTCACCAAAAGCTGGCGCACTGCGGGCATTATTCAAGAAATTGCAGGCTTCATTAAGCGCATCGATTATAGACTCATTAGCCATGTTCGTCGAAAAGGGAACCAGCCTGCGGACTGGCTAGCCAATTGGGGCTGCCGAGGACGTGGCAACACCATGGATAGCCAATGGAGAGCTGTGGAGGGTAATCAGGAATGGAAAGAGCTGGCAGATTTAATTAAGGCCGATCATGATCATGCCACAAATGTCAATGAGCGGATCAGTGAGCTGGACAAATAAGGGGAGGTGGAGACCTCGTTTCAAGGAAAGGGTTCAAGTAGGATTTGCAAAAATCATCATTGCAGATTGCAGGGTGAGGGATCAAGACCTCGGTGGCAGTACAGCGACGGCGGATGGAGCGGTTGGGCAACAGTACACACAAGGTAAGTTAATTAATGTTCGAACTATGAGAGGTGAAGGCTGCGGTACGCCGGACCTCACAGCAGAGGGGATTAATAAGGATATGATGGCAGAGTGTAGTGGTTCACCGGCGTGCTACCGGCGGCATTTGACAACCGGAATAAGCGGTTTCCCCAAGGAAAAGAATTTGATATATACCCAAAGCTGGATGAATGTCAAAGCATTGTGCGTGTTTCCAATTTGGGTAAGTGCGGAGGTTCCCATCGAGCATCACCAGAGAGCAGTGAACACACCAAGTAACCAGAGAACGAGGTGCGTCCGACCGTCGGATATTATGGAAACCAGACAGAAGCTAAGGCAGATGGAAGAGAAACAGAGTGTCGGGGAGGATAGCAGAAGCCGTAAAGGCAAAGTTATTATGCAGCAGGACCCACCTTTTTCAGTTTGGGAAATTGAGGATGATTCGGAAGAAGACACAGCCCTGGACGCAGGAAGTGAACGCAGGTACCACCACAAAAACTCGGCGGAGGAAGGAAAGGAGCAGACGAAGGCAGAACTGTCTGATTTACAGGACTCGAAGGTCCGTCGCTACGGCATGAGGAAGCGTAGCTCGTCAACTGACAAGGAAAAAGACCGGGACGGAAAACGAACCAGAAGCCAAAAGGGTCAAGGCAAGGTGGAAGGGGAGACTTCCAGGCGTGACCAGGGGAATAGAAGAAAACAAAAAGAGACTGTTAACCATAGAATTCGCAGGGCCGAAAAGGCCTTCATCCGCAATTCCAAACCTGCAGTCCGCAGACTCATGCAACATCTGGAAGAGGAATCGATTCAGGAGCAATCTGACGAGGAGATGGAGGAATGGGAATTCCTTATCCCCGACCCGGGTCACACTAGAGGGCGCATGTCTTTATTTAAACAGTCGCTCCACATCTACTGGGTCATGAAGGGGCTCATGGCCAAAGCGATGGAGCAGGTGGCAAAAGAAATGGTCGCTCTGGCTAAGGGGGGTCCAGACATTCGCTGCGAATTGGCCTTCCTTCGCGTAGCAATGGTTAAACAAGACGAGAAGCTGGAGGCTATCCAGCAGATGCTGAATCGAGTTCACCCAGCGCCAGCGGAAGCAGCAAATCAGCATCCTGATGGCGGCAACGAATGATATGAGATATGTTTAGTAACTGTAGCAATTTTTTTGGTTTTAGCTTTGTACCTGTTATAGACAGTAAAAAGCATGCAGTACAGAGCAGTAGCTTTAGGCATAGTTTTAGTAAGGTTCAAGACTGTATAGTTTATCTAGCTCAGACAACCAGACTGCGGGCCTTCTATTTTTGGGCTGCTTTTAAAAATTATAGATGGAGTTATGACCCGGTTTCCCCTAGAGGGCGGGCAAAGACTGATTCTGATATGATGTAATGTTCTTTTGATCGAGTAATAGAAAGAGTACCATCCTAGCTTACAAAAAAAGAAATTATATATATATATATATATATATATATATATATATATATATATATATATAATATATATATATAAATTTTATTTTATATTATCTTATGAATTTTACATTTATATGAAAAGAAAATATAACTAAAAAATTATAATTATATATTTATTATAATAATCTATACTTTTAATTGTTTATCTATATCTATTTTAACTTCGAGCTCTAAGTGGGATCAAATCACTTGAGATGTAAATTTCTCTTAGAGTGAAAAGTGATTTGATCCCTCTCGACGCTTGGTAGATCGGAAGTTAAGATAGATCTAGGTTAGTTTCATTCCCCCCTTTAAATGAGCTACATTCCAAATGAATACCATAGATTATCGGTTATGAAGGTGGTGTTATAAAAACATCTTTTCCTCGAAGTATTTGAGAGAGTACGAGAGTCAAGAAACCAACAAGCAAGCCAACCCTTCATTCTCTTAAACTGCGCCTTTTTATAATTCTTTACAATATCCCTTTTGTGTATTTGAAAGGTGAGAGGTATGTCTCATTGATACACTAGGGTGAACAGGAACCATTCTTTCCTCGATCTCCTCTAGTCACATCTTATAAATTTACTGCCAATAAGTATCTCAAATATGCCTACAACTAATGGCTCATTAACCTCAACATGAAGTTCAAGGTTACTTTCATGGGTTTCCAAGAAAGAAAAATCCACCATACTTTGGGATCCGAAAGGATGTCCTCTCCATTGTATCAATGAGATGTGGTTTCTATGCCCACATTAGCATTACAATCACATTACAAAAATTGGGTAAATGAAACAATTCTCGCATAAAATAAATTGTTTTCAACCAAGTGTTGGGACAGGAAAAAGGTATGATTTCTCTTCATAAACTGCTTCATTTATCATTCATCCTTATATAATTATCTCCATTTATAGATTAAAATGAGGAAAATATCGACTAAAGTTGGATGAAACTATTTGGTGATAGAATAGGCAAATCTAGTACAAAAAAATGACTCTTTGTTATCTTTGTATGTAGAGATGCAGATTGGGCAGAAGTTGTTCAGTTGGCAGAACAGCACAAGGCCATAAAAGGGAAAAGCCATGGTGTCCTGGGCAGACAAGGAAGCAGAAGATCAATTCGAACATTCCTATTTTATCACACGATCAAATTTTATATTGCGAAATCCTCAGGATCCCTTAATCCTGAGCATTCACTTTTATCCAAGTTTCTCTTTTATGTTATATATAGGGCCGAAAGGCAATTAGATACAGTTCAAACTTTTAATTTGTAATAATTCTTTCTGAAACATATACACTATTATATCAGTGACTCTGTCAGTCATTACTTGAAGTTAATGAAAGAAGGTTGCGTTTAATACATCTTCGTATTCTGAGTTTTTATTAAGCAGAGGCTTCTGGCGACTCTAGGCCCAGTCACAAGAATTTCCACTGCTCCTTTGGGTTATAGTTTTATATTCAGTCTTTGCAATTGATTTAATGTTCAGTTATTTCATTTATCGTGAAGATTTGTGATATTTATTTATATTGTTGTTCAATTAGATTCAAAGTGAAGTCGTGAGATATACTTAAGCAGCACTTTGATTAGAATGAGTGAATGTGTGTTGATAGCAGATTGTTGTTCATTTGAATAGATGTTATCATAGATCTTGAAAGACAAGACTTATTAACTTCTACAGATTGCAATATAGAATGTTTGCCAATTAGGAATCCTTTATAGCTATTTGTTTGTTCAATTACCGATTGTTGATTGTTGTTCACTTACTGTTGTTGTTCAATTGAGTAATGCAGATTGATTTGGGTTGTTATAAATTAATAGTGTTGTTCAATAGTCATAGTTTTCTTTAGTTAAGCATATTTGAAAGATTCTAAGTGTAATTCTTATTTGCATTCAGTTTCAATTGATTTCGGAACATGTTGCATATAATTGCAAAGTGTGTTGAGAGTATTTCTCCCATAAATAGTTGTTTTTAGAATTATGTGAATTAAATTGAAGAATTAGCCTTCAGTAATTGCAACGATTCATCATTAGAGAGCCTCTAGCTTCACTACACATACTGTGTTGGCACTCTTGAGATAAAAAGACTTACCTCGGGTTGACAACTAATGTAGGAATTAAGATTGCCTGTAAAAATACATCTTAGTGAGCCAACATTTTGGCGTCGTTGACGGGGAGAGTGTTTCAAGTGATTTCTTTTATTTCTTTGGTGTAGGAGAACTGAGTTTAAAAATGGAAGGTAAGAACCTACATACCTAGCAAGTAAAGTGCTTGCTTACCTGCCCGCTTTATAACAAAACCTTAGAGGTTAAATAGGAATTTGTTTTTATGAATGACTAGAAATGAAAAGATAGAAAAAGAGCAGAATCCTCCACCCAAACCCCCAAAACCCAAAGGATCGGTGAACCTTGGGAGAACGACCTTTCTAGACGAAATCATAAGAAGAGAAGAGTCTCAAGCGTCAGTAGGATTCCAAGCTATACCTAGAAAAAGTTCTACTGTTATCCCTCAAGCAGCAGGCTCACCATCTGCAGCTCATGCTGAGATTCAAAGCCAAGTAGGAGGATCGGAATAGAGTTTTCAAGCTACAATAAGTTTACACTCTGATCCTCTACAAGAGGGAAAATCCTGTAACTTAAGAGAAGGAAAAGGAGAAACTAGTGGGGCTGCTAAAGCAGAACCACAACTGTTTAAACAAGGATCTCCTAAGATTCCAGACCTAGGAAGTGTTGTAAAGCCAGCTCGGGTTGCTAACTCTCTGCTTACTCCAGAAGCACCCCTTGAAATCCCTGAAGATTATTGGCATATCTTTGATAAAATGGCATATCAACCACCCCAAGGTCAAACCTTGACATTAGAGTACCCCATAGTCGACTAGGTGGCCAATGCCCCTATGAAGGCTATTCCTCTACAAAGCATCCCAACCTTTCATGGGATGATCACATAGGATACTGACTCTTTCCTGTTTGAGTTTGATGTCCTATGTAGAGGGTATGACTATACCACCGACCCCCAAAACCTGAAATTGTCCCCTTCCACTCTGAAAGGAGCAACTTTGAGATGGTTTATGGGTCTAGGTGGGTGAACCATCAATTCTTGGGACGAAATGAAAACCTCTTTCCTTAAAAGATACCAGGACTTTTGTAAAACTAGGGAACTAAAAGATGAGACTTTTAAGATGAGTGCAAAAGGTAATGAAACACTAGAAGAATATGTAGAACGATTTAATTATAATTTACATAGGTCTCCACACATTGCCCTGCCAAAAGAAGTCCTAAGAGCTATCTTGATTAAAGGAATGAAAGAGAAATGGGTAGAAACTCTAAACTTAATGGGAAAAGGAGATATTTCTCAGGAATATTATGATGAAATTATTCGTTTTTGTATTAGGTGTTCGCGAGGAAGCACACATACATGAGCAGCTAGCCGAGATCCAATGAGAAAAGGAAGCAAAACACATAGTGGAGGTGTAACATGGATGGAGATTGACAAAATCTTGGAATATTTTAAGACAGACATCCTGGGCACTCTTACAACACAACTGGATGTCCTACAGGCTAAACAAAATTAGGCTTTAGCAAAAAAAAATCTAGCCATCTTCTGCCCACGTTGTCGAAAGAAGCATAGCCAACAGGAATGCCCATTAGACATGGTTTAGACGTATGCCATCTGTACTAAAGATCACGACACCGAACAATGTTCATCATTACCCGGGCTGAAAGCAGTATTCAAAGAAGTAGAGGAAGAAACAGAACTGGTATATTTGAAGAACCAACGTTGACAATGGCAAGCTAAAACTATAGGTATGTCACAAGACACATCCCAATTCTTTCCTTCCTCGCAATTTTATCAATAGCAAAACCTTGGGGTAGCCTGGTAAGGCCAATCACCAAACCCAAATTGGCAAAGCCCACCATTCCCTATGACATCCTAGCCAGCACAATCTTTTCTAGGAAATGGCTGGCCGAATTCTCCTTTTACTCCTGTTTGGCAAGGCAATCCCTATCAATCCCAGTGGCCTTCCTCCACCTCTCAAAATCTAAATTGGTCTACAAACTGGCAGTGACCTCTAGGGATATCTAATGTACCTATGGGGACAAGCCCTCGGCCTCAACTCACACTGTCAACTCCTTATACATTACAACAGAATTATCAACCTCTTATGTGGCCACAGTTACTAGCTTAGCTGAACCCGAATCCCAATACAAACCAGTCCAATTGGTATAGATTATTGAAAACCCAGAGTATGATATTGAGCAGAAATAATGTAATGAGCTCAGATTGAGGTCAAGATGTGTCATTACCCCTGAGGAAAATAGGGACCAGCCTTCAATTGAAAATGTAACTCCACCTGTACATATTCCATCACCTGTACATGTTCCACCACTTGTAAATAATACTGAATCAAAGCAAGGGGAAGAAACAGATTAACATGATGACCCTGAAAAACTTATAGTCACTTCTCCTTCGTTTCCCGAAAGGCTAATGATACCTAAACCGATCGCCTACCCTGATTTCAATCTTGTAGGGGAACTAAAATATTTTTGGATTAAGATCCATCTGCTCCAGGCCATTCAAGACATCCCCATCTATGCCAAAACAATCAAAGAATTGTGTGTAGGAAGCCTGTGAGGAAGGTAAAAACCTCGCCCACTATCCATGTTGTAGGAACCTTATCCAATCTACTCTTGGGAGAGGAAACTCCAATAAATTACGAAGATCCTATAAACCCTATAATAACAGTTCATATATATGGCCACTTTTTTCCAAATATACTAGTTGACCTAGGAGTTGTCATTAACTTATTAACAACAAAAACTTGTCAAAAACTTGGTATTACAACATTAGAACCAACCACCACTTTATTAGTACTTACTGACCGATCGATGGTAAGACCAGAAGGGACCTTACAATATATCACAGTTTCTGTTGACTCATGGGAATATCCAGTAGATTTCCTGGTTATAAACCCAAGGAGTAGGTTGGATGGGCATCCTTTGATTCTGGGTCAACCTTGGCTGGCAACAGTTGATGCATATATTGGTTGTCGAGAAGGAAGCATGACTATTACAAACGGGGGTGCTGTAAAAAATATGGTGTTATATCCTCCTGCGAGGCTAGGTTTGCCCATTGTAAAAATATATAAGCAACCACCAGCATACCTGGAAGAGAGAATCCATTCATCACTCACAGTAGCGAAAGAATTGGAATTTAAAGATCAGACTAAAGATGACGTTATCAACAATTTTATAAATCATCCAGCTAATGTGAGTAATGTACAGTGTCAGATGTTGAAAGAAATCCTTGATAACGAAGCCATGGAAGATCCCCTGAAGGATACAGATGACCAACATATTCAGATGATTGTTTTTCATAATAGCAAACCAATTGAGATCAAACCAGGCAAAGTTCTAAATATCAATGTTGATCTGGATAGCAAACAACAGAAAAAGCTTATCCAGGTATTGCAGAAAAATAAAGGGGCTTTTGCTTGGGATTATCCTGATATGAAAGGGATAGACCCACAGCTATGTACACACCACATTTATATAGAGAAGGATGCGCGACCCATCTGAAAACCTCAATGGAGGTTGAACCCACACCTCAAGGATATCATGAAAGAGGAATTGCAGAAGCTACTGGATGTAAACTTTATTTATCCTATCTCTGACAATAAATGGGTCTCTCCGTTGGTGGTCGTTCCTAAAAGAAATGGGAAGTGGCATATTTGTGTAAACTATCGAGAGCTAAACAAGGCAACACAGAAATATGACTTCCCCCTCCCATTCATTGATCAGGTCCTTGATACGTTGGCAGGGAAGCAATTCTTCTCCTTTTTAGACGGCTTCAGTGGTTACAATCAAATTTAGATTGCCCCTGAAGACCAGGACAAAACAACCTTCACCTATCCCTAGGGCACATTTGCATATAGGGTATTACCATTTGGCTTGTGCAATGCCCCAACGATGTTTCTAAGAGCTATTCTAAGCATCTTTGTTGATCTAATAAATGAAGGACTCGAGGTATATATGGATGACTTTACTCCATATGGGGACGATTTTGATCGAGAATTACAAACGATAGAAAAGGTCTTAGAGCGATGCATCGCTACTAGGTTATGTTTAAACAATGTCAAGTGTCACATGATGATGACCGAGGGCGTGATCTTGGGACATTACATCTCTGCAGTAGGAATACAGGTAGATCCAACAAAAATACAGGTAATTATTTTACTGCCTACCCCCTGCACCCAAACGGAGGTACGTAGTTTCCTAGGATATGCAGGTTATTATCGCAGGTTTATCAAGAATTTTTCACAGATTGCAGCACCCTTATACGCTCTAACTGGAAATGTTGATTTCAGTTGGTCTGACAAGTGTGACATAGCTTTTGCAGGTTTAAAGAAACTAGTCTCAATAGCACCAGTATTACGTGGACCAAACTGGGAGCTGCCTTTCCACATCTCCACGGACACATCAAATGTAGCTATAGGCGTTGTCCTCGGCCAAGAGGAGGACAAGAAACCTTATGCTATATATTATATTAGCAAAAATATCACTCCTGCAGAACTCAATTACACAGTGACAGAAAAAGAATTCTTAGCTGTTATTTATGCAATAAACAAATTTAGACACTATATAACTGGCTACCAAGTCTTTGTGTACACTGATCACTCTGCCATTAGGTATCTAGCTAATAAACCAATCACAAATGGTCGAGTAACATGGTGGCTATTGCTTTTGCAGGAGTTCGCCATTAATATCAAAGATCGTCTAGGGAAGGAAAATCTAGTTGTTGATCTTTTATCTTGAATTCCGAAGGTTAATGATCCACTGGCAGTAGATGACCAATTCCCAGATGAACCTTTGTTTGCCATGGTAGTTAAGACGCCATGGTATGCAAATGTGGAAAATTATCTGGCAATAGAGAAGCTACCTAAACATTTAATGCCAAGAGAAAGAAAACTGATTGTTCAGCACAGTGCCCGGTTCTCTTGGACAGGTGGATATCTTTTTCATATAGGGGTCGACATGTGTATATTGCAAATGTATCCACGAGGATGAGATCCATGACATTCTGAAGGCTTGCCATGATGAACCCTGTGGGGGACATTTCACAGACCGAAGGATAGGACATAAGGTATTACAAATGGGCTATTATTGGTACACTATTTTAAAGGATGCTAAAAAATATGCCTAGGTCTACGACAATTGCCAAAGGATGGGACAACCTGGCTAATCTAATGAAATGATTTTGTAGCCACAATTTTTCATATAACCCTTCAAGCGTTGGGCATTGGACTTTGTAGGTCCATTCCATCCACCTTCCAATCAGAAGGCCTACATATTGGTAGCCACAAATTATGTGACAAAATGGGTGGAAACAATAGATTTACCAAGAGCCATAGAGGAGGCAGTGATTAACTTCCTTTTTGGGATATTTTTGCAGTATGGATTACCACAAGAGGTAATCACAGATGGAGAAAAGAAATTCACAGTGCACAAAATTATTGCCACTCTCAGAAACCATCATATCGCACACAAGATCACTTCTTTGTATCACCCGCAGGAGAACGAGCAGGTCGAAAGAACCAACAAGGTTATAGAAGTAATTCTGACCAAGACAGTCTCAACACACAAACGAGATTGGACTAGTAGACTGCGAGAGGCCTTGTGGGCCTATCGTACGACTTGGAGGAATACTACTAGATACTCTCCCTACCAGCTTGTGCTCGGTACAGAACCAATTTTTCCAATCGAATTCGAAATAAAGACTCTAAGGGTGGCCCAAGAAGTGGGTCTGGATTTAACAGAAGCCCAAACCAATCATCTTTAGTATATTAATGAACTAGATGAGGCTCGATTGCTTGCTTTGCAACAAATTGCAATAATACAGAAACAAAGGGAAAATTGGCATGACAACCTTATCAAGAAGAAAACGTTTCAAAAAGGGGATTGGGTACTTCTGTATGATTCCATATTCTAGGACTTCTCGGGCAAGATGCAAACAAGATGACCCAGCCCTTATGAGATTCAAGAAGTACATAACAATGGTACTCTTACCTTGACTACCATAGACAGATCCGGCCATTCCTTTAAGGTAAATGGGCATCGAGTGCACCTCTATCATCAATGCTTACCAAGGGGACCTTCTGTGAGCAAGTACGTGAGGAACCCTCCATGCAAATTCTAGCTGCAGGGAATGATAAACCAACAACTTTTTCTTTAAAAAAATGAAATTGCTTGAAAAATTGTAAATAATGTACATACCTTTCTTGGCATCACCACGTAAATATGGATTTTTTAAGTTTCATTTTTTTTATTCTTTGTTCTTGCTGTTGAAACAATGGAACCTTTTCTGTTCAATTGATTGAACAACACAATTTTCTTTTGTCGCATTACGCTATTCAAACAATTGAATGTTTGTTGTTCAATTGATTGAATAGAACACTTTTATTTTTTCTTTTCTTTCGTTGTTCAAACAATTGAAAGTTTGTCGTTCAATTGATTGAACAACACATTTTTAACTTTTTTTCGCCATTCAAACAATTGAATGTTTGCTATTCAATTGATTGAACAACACATTTTTATTTTTTGTTTTTCGTTGTTCAAACAATTCAACATTTTCTGTTTAATTGATTAAACAACACATTTTTCATTTGTTTCTCGTTGTTCAAACAATTAAACGTTTGTCGTTCAATTGATTGAACAACACATTTTTCTTTTGTTTTTTTTGTTCAAACTATTGAACGTTTGTTGTTCAATTTATTGAACAACACATTTTTCATTTGTTTTCGTTATTCAAACTATCAAAGGATTGTCGTTCAATTGATTGAAAAACACAAATTTTTCTTATTTGTTTTCATTGTTCAAACTATTGAACAATTGTTGTTCAATTGATTGAACAATGCAATTTTTCTTATTTGTTTTCACTATTCAAACTATTCAACGATTGTCGTTCAATTGATTGAACAACACATTTTTTTTCTTATTTGTTTTCGTTGTTCAAACTATTGAGCGACTGTCATTCAATTGATTAAACAACACATTATTTATTCTTTATTTTCACTGCCCAAACAATTGAACGATTGTCATTCAATTGACTAAACAACATACTTTCCTTGTTGTTTTTTTGATGTTCAAACCATTGAACGCCTGTCGTTCAATTTTTTGAGAAACACATTTTGTTTTTATTTTGATTTCATTGTTCGAACAACTAAACGACTACCTTTTAATTGATTAAACAACATTTTTTTTATTGGTTTCTCTATGCAAATGATTGAATGATTGTCGTTCGATCAATTGAACAACTCTTCTTATTTTCTGTTTTGATTTTGTCATTCAAAAGATTGAACGATTACCGTTCAATCGATTAAACGATTACCGTTCAATAGATTGAACTGCACCTTTTAAGATCTAACTTGTGATTTTTTCTCATTTTTCTCTTGATCATTATGCCATTTTCTTCTTCTTTTGTATTACAAATAAGCACCATTTGCTTTGATTTTTGCTTCTTCTAAAGAAAAATGGTACCAACAATATCATTATGACTTCTAAAAGCCTTCTATTGGTTATCTTTATCCATAAGCTAATACAATGTATCTTTACAATGGTTCTTTGAATATCTTTTCTTTTGGACAGATCATGAAATGATTCATTATCCTTAATCCATGCTGGCTTATTTTTATACTTCCAAATCGATAAGAATCATCGATATAATGTTAAGGGGATAAGAGTATAAAACTTCCATTTGGCATCTTCTTACTTCTTACACCATCCCTGACTCTTAAGGAGTAATTGAGCCTCCCTTTTTCTACAAGAAAGATTCCAAAAGAAAATAAAATAGCCAAATTCTTAAAACATTGTCCAAAGAGGATAGGGGGTCTCATCACGAGCCAGGCTACCATGATCATAAGGATGTAACAGGTGACATTCCAATTTGGATACAAAACCAAGGCAATGACCTTCTTGATAATTAGTTTGTCAGAAGAATAGGGGGTCTCATCACGAGCCAGCCTAATCATTTTTGTTACACCCTGGTGAGTGGCACTATGGTTATCTGGTCACCATGCTAGCATAGTGGTCTCTTTGTGACAAAAAGAAACAAAAATTAACTGTAAGAAGGACTCTGGCTCATTTGGGAGGGTTAAAAAGAAACCCTGCCGAGGCTATGAATGCTTGCTGGCAGTAGTGGCTCTGCTTGTGGTATTGGAGTATCATCTTATATTGCCATATGACATCTACCTCTTATCACCTATGACTTTATTTCTAACGAAAATTTCCATTTGGTAGCACTTTTACAAGCCGAATAGCATGGTGACTTTAATCTACATTTATTATATTCCATATGCCCGAGCATTAAATGACAGTCATTAAACATAAACCACCGATTATGCTGATGTGATTAATTCCACTTACGGTAAAGATCTTTGACATAATGACTTAAAATTGTTGTTTTTATTTGATTTGGCCAATTCACATCTGACGACGGATATTGCTTAAATGCTTTACTGATTTGCATGTTGTGTTTTTTAGATTGGTTGTTGGCATTTATTTCGCATTAGTCTATTTTCTTGTTTTCCGCATGCTGAAAGGATGTGGACGCCCTTTTCTCGTTAGAGGGGGGATGGCCTGCATATGGATGGCACGTATTCTAGTTATGGATAACTGTGTGACAATCATTCGGATTACCTCCGAGTACAAACTACATGATGAGCATGAATGTGTAATAATTAGCAGGAAATTTTGATTGGTCGAAGAATGGAAACCATTATGGTGGGCATGCGAACTTACGATTCTGCATTAAGTATGGCTGACAGGATGAACGACTTAACTAAAAATGATAATAATTATCCAAGCAACGTCATTTCCTTGATAGTTGTTGTAATATACATTGCTGCTGTGTTGCATTACAGGGGTAAAACACAATTGTATACAGAAGAACCAGCCTCAAGTGCAGCAGCTATGGGCGGAAGAGAAATCCAGAGTGAACCTCCAGTACTGATGGTGTCAGATCAAGCTCGCGAAATCCTTGAACACGCTGGCTGGCTGCAGTATTTAAACAAATTGCAGGGATTCCATGAAGAGCTAACGTTGGAATTTATGCAAAATTTGCAAAATGGTAGTATAGTGGTCAAAGGCATAAGCATGATGGTTTCTAAAGAAGTCTTGGCTAAAGTCACCCGACTTCTGGCAGAAGGGGCGAAATGGGCAGACAAATGCATCCTTTTATACAACGCAATTGAAGCATTCCAGGACCCAGGTGAGTAGTTGGTACGAACAAGGAAAGGAATTCATCCTTTGGCATTGCAGCAACCGTGGCAATAGTTGTCAGTCATCGTCCAAAGATATATCACTTGTGATGGCTGACATGACGTGGTAAAGCCCCGACAACTGAAACTTCTAACCATTTTAAAGCAAAGAATTCCAGTTAATTTACCATTTGATTTAAATTCCCTGTTACACGATGTTGCCCGATGGGTAAGGACAGCCAAGGACCCACATAGTGTAGTCAGCCATCATGGGTTAACTAAGTTAATTATCAAAAATAGATTGGCACAATAACAATTAACATGGGATAGTATCATAAATCCTACCTTGGTTCCACCCTTGAAAAATGATGAAACAGAGCAACAAGGGCCAAGAACCCCAAGCCCAAAGAAAATACTAAAATGAAAGAGTCCCTCTTCACCCCTAGAATTAGCTAAGCGTAGATGCTCTGTGCGATTAAAAGCCCAATGGTGCATCCCAATCCAATCAGAGGAAGATGGACCATCCTGCACACCTCCTCTTAGTCTGCAAGACCCTCCTTTGCAACACTATGAGGAAGTGACAAGGGTTTTGGGAAGCATGGGAGTGTTTACCAAAGGTAGGGAACAACCAGGGAACATTGAAAAACAAAATTGCGCCCCTGACCAGTTGGTCCTTGCTGACAATTCCGGTCATGAACAAACCTGACCATGCAATGATGCCATGGAGGAACTGAGGGAGTCAATTCCTACTATGGAAACATCCCTCAAAGCCGAGGAACATGAAGAAACAACAAGGAGAAAGGAAACTCAAGTAGTAGGCACCGGTCCAGTGGACCCCCAACAGAATGAAACCTTAAAGATGAAAAATTGAGGGATGCCAATCAACCAAGTGATATTCCCTTTTCAAAGTCCCCTGTGGACGAGGCATACCAAGGAGAAGACCACGAGAATGATAATTGTTCAGGAGATACCATTGCATTGGGATCTCCTGAAAACGAAATGCATAATAATTATGAGTTGGAAGGAGAAATTCCACCAGAAAACATAGTTCCAATTGGGAACATTCCTGATGATGACATAGTACAGACTATACAGGTAGTAGAGGATAACGCAGCTTCAGATGGAGGCCCTAGAGTAGAGAAGCCCTACAGAGATAGGCTTAAAAAGGTTCTTAAAAACTACAAGAAACAGAAGCAAGTAAGGTGCTTAAAAAGTATAGGAAACAGAAGCAAGTAATCAGGCAACTAAAATATTGGTTAAACAAAGCAACCAAAACCAGGAATTTGAAAGTGGAAATGGAAACTATAGGAACGCAAACAGAAGGATGTTCTACGAAGAATGTTGAGACTCAGACAAAATTTCTTGAGGTTTGTCCAAAAGAAACCCAAACTAAGCCAGCTATGAGAGAAGATATTGCCATACAAACTAAGGAGCCCTGTATCTTTTCATAGGGAACTCAAATGGCCTACCCCACTACAGACATTGCTGTCCAAACAGATGTTGAAGAAAATGTTCAAGTTGATTGTATAATTCAGGAAGCAGTTGAAGCTGCTATGTAGACTGACCCTGCGGAGACCCAGGATGTAGAGGTCCAAACAGATGAAACACCCCTTTACACCCCCTTGGTAAGAGAGGTCGTTATTAGAAAATTACAGAATGAGCTACTGATAGTTCACCAAGAACTGGCTCAGCACAAGGAAAAGGTGGTTCCTCTACATGAACATCAAGGGTTAAAGAATAAGTTTGAAGCACTTACCAGGACTGAAGATGAGACCTTTTCTCAATATAAGGCTGAGCAAAAGAAGGTTGAAAAATTAGAGGGTCAATTGCAAAAAGCTAGAGAGCAACTGGAGATTATCTGTTCTCTCTATTCAAACACTCTATCTTGCAGAGCACCCACCACAAATTATGCTTTATTTCTCATGGAAGGATACCTCCTGTTAAAAGTTAAGGCTATTAAGGCTAGTAAATCGGCAGAAATCAAAACCACTCATGCCTTTATCAAATCCTTTAGAGGGTACGATGAGAAGGTTCAGCGCCTCCTTTGTGAACTCTATATACATAATTTTGTTTTAGAGGATGACAGGGACAACCACCCTACCCCTTTTATAGGAGACACCCAATTTCAGGCATTCCTCTCATTTTCTACTAATCAGCTAAAATGGTCCAAGGCTCACAACATGTTCAAAAAGCGTGAGTATGGCATTGACCTATGGGTCAGAGGAAATCCTACACAGCAATTACTTCTATCTGTTAGGCATAAACAGTTTATGAAAAAAGATGGTGTTGTAGGAAAATTGGGGTCACTCCATACTGATATCATTCAGGCCGGAAAGGAATACTTCCAGGACATTAAAGAAGAAGCCTTGGCTGCATCAAGGCAAAGGTGGGAAGTCTTCAATAACACTGTGAGGGGTTGAGAGCCATTCAGATATCGAAACTTCCAAGCTGCCTCTTCCCATTCTTATGAATATAGCAATGTGATTTTAACAATGGGGCCAGATTGGATAGGATGTCGTTACAGAACCCCAATCATATGGTACCCTCCTGATCAATATCGTAGTGATTATAACTTAAAGGATCATGAGGTAACCCAGGCTTTCACTGTCCTTAAGCAAAAGAATGGTTTTAGGAATTACAAGGAGGAAGTATATCCTGCTTATTCCCTCACTCAGTTGCATCTGAACTATACGCTTGCATGAGGACATGCAACAAGGTAAGTTGGGGAGTATGTTGGGATAGGAAAAAGGTATGATTTATCTTCATAAACTGATTCATTTATCATTCATCCTTATATGATTATCTTCGTTTATATATTAAAATGAGGAAAATATCGGCTAAAGTTGGATGAAACTATTTGGTGATAGAATAGGAAAATCTAGTACGAAAAACTGATTCTTTGCTATCTTTGTATGCAGAGATGCAGATTGGGAAAAAGCTGTTCAGTTGGCAGAACAGCACGAGGCCATAAAAGGGAAAAGCCACGATGTCTTGGGTAGACAAGGAAGCGGAAGATCAGTTCAAACATTCCTATTTTATCACATGATCATATTTTATGTTACGAAATCATCAAGATCCCCTAATCCTGGGGATTCGCTTTTATCCAAGTTTCTCTTTTATGTTATATATAGGTCTAAAAGGCAATTAGATACAGTTCAGAATTTTAATTTATAATTATTCTTTTTGAAACATATACGTTGTTATATCAGTGACTATGTCAGCCATTAGTTGAAGTTAATGAAAGAAGGTTGCATTTGATGCATATTCATATTCTGAATTTTTAAAAGAAGAGGTTTCTAGCGACTTTGGGCCCAATCACAAGAAGTTCCACTACTCCTTTGTGTTATATTCTTATATTCAGTCTTCGCAATTGATTTAATGTTCAATTATTTCATTTATCGTGAAGATTTGTGATATTGATTTATAATGTTGTTCAATTAGATTCAGAGTGAAGTCATGAGATATACTTAAGTAGCGCTTTGATTAGAATGAGTAAATGCATGCTGATAGTAGATTGTTGTTCATTTGAATAGATGTTATCATAGATCTTGAAAGAAAAGACTAATTAACTTCTACAAATTTCAATATAGAACATTTGCCAATTAGGAATCCTCTATAGCTATTTGTTGTTCAATTACTGATTGTTGATTGTTGTTCACTTACTGTTGATGTTCAATTGAGTAATGTAGATTGATTTGGGTTGTTATATATTAACAGTGTTATTCAATAGTCATAGTTTCTTTACTTAAGCTTATTTGAATGATTTTAAGTGTAATTCTTACTTTCATTCAGTTTCAATTGATTTCAGAACTGCAAGTTGAATAGAATTGCAGAGCGTGTTGAGAGTATTTCTTCCATAGATAGTTCTTTTCATAATTGTGTGAATTAAATTAAAGAATTAGCCTTTAATAATTGCAATGATTCATCATTAGATAACCTCTAGCTTCACTACACATACTGTGTTGGCACTCTTGAGATAAAAAAGACTTACCTTGGGTTGACAACTCATGTAGGGATTAAGATTGCATGTAAAAAAGACATCTTAGTGAGCCAACACCAAGATCTAAAGTTTTCTTTAATTTTTTGGAGAGGATTATTTAAGTGATTTGGTACAAAGTTATATCTTAGGACCACATGTCATCAAAAAGAAGATGGATAAATAAATATATTTAACCAAGTGATTGAAGGAACATTGAGAGTGAATCTGATAGATAATTCATCCAAGTCAAAATATTACCTCTATTTGGTTGAATTTTTTTATAATAATGGGTACCAAGTTTCATTGAGGATGAATCGATTTGAAGATTTATATGGAAAAAATGCAATAATCCAAAGATTTGGGACAAACTAATAGACATTGCAGTACATGAGACAAATTTTCTACAAGACATGGAATAGTTTATGGAATAAATTATGCAAAACTAAAATGAAGCTTACAATAGATAAAAGATTTATGCACATAAATCCATTATATCTAGAATATTTAAAATGGGAAAGCATGTAGTATTGAAAGTGAATACAAAGAGAAGCTCATTGATATTAGATATTTGCACTAAGCTTGTAACCGGATTTTGTGGTTCACTTGAAATATTAGATCGAATATCATCAACTCCATACATGTTTGCATTTGTTTCTTCCATAAAAGTGCATAATATATTTCATGTGTCTTTGCTGAAAAAGTTTGTGCATAATCTTAACCATTTCATTTATTAGATTTTGATTCATGTGAAGCTATATGGAGACTTATGGGTATAACAAGTATATTAGACATGAAGGTCATTATGTTCCAAGATAAAGTCATAAAATAAGTAATGTTCTAGTGCAGATGCTATATCCATGGATAAGAGAAATGTGAGTTTGTTAAAAGAAACACACACACATTTATTTTTGAATTTTTCATATAAATTTTAAATATGTACACACATATATGGTTTTAAACATTAATGATATCACTAAAATGAGGAGGAGAGTAATGCAATTCTATGGTTTTGAATCTTAGATTAATAATATATGTTTTTACATGAAAAAAATTGTATGAGATCCCAACCATGTAACAGGTTTGAATATTAAATACATCATCAATTATAGATATACAACTATAATTCTAGTGGGGGCAATGTTTCCATGAGAGTGTGTAGTCTATAGACAGCCTAGACCATTTTATTTATATTGTTTTATACCCATAATTTAAATTAAGAGAAAAATGGTGGTCATGTGAGCTTCTATGGGTGGTCATGTGGCATTATGAGTGCATGAATATCTAATCTAACCTTTAGATTGTAGGACGGTTCATTCCCCATTTTTTCATTATTTTCAAATGCTTTCATTTTTAGGACATAAACAGATTTATATGGAAAGGAGTTGCTATTAGTGGTTGTGTATTAGTAGTTGTTACATTTTAGAATTAGAAGATGTTTGAGTGTATGAATGCAATAGTATTTCTTATGACACTATCCTTGGTTAAGAGTATTTGGTGCTTCTAACATTGAAATTTCTTGACTAGTAGCATTAGAGCCCTAAAGGAAAATGAACTAGCTTGAGGGACTACACTGCAAGTAAGGGGATTTATATCATTGGGTTGTGCAAGATAGAAGGGAAAGAGAGTTTGAATGTTAGATTAATTTGATTACTATGTATTTGTGTGAGGCGAAATATATTTATATCTAGTTAAATGTGAGTAAAAAAGTTGGCCTAAGAACTCATACTATAGAAATTTGCTACTACTCATGAAATCAAACTGAAATCAAGAGATTACAAATTTCCTTTACAATTATGCTAAATGGAAATCAAATTATAGAAACACATGAAATGACATGCAACCATTAAAATCCTAAGAACACAATGGTTTTATAGGGGAACCCAACTGCGAAAAACACCTCCATTAATTTTCACTAATCAGATGAGAATGAGAAAATATTGCAATGTCTTTCTTTGATCTTGAAGCAGACCTTGCATTATAATCATGTTCTCTCACTAAATGTCCTTCTCTGGCCAACACTTAGCCAACTCAAGCATTAGCCAACCTCCTATTTCCTTGCACAATCCTAGAGGAATTAAGCTCGTAAATAATAGGGAAATTCCCTATTTCGTTGCACAAATCTAATGGGAATTGATCATCCACTCAGTAAAAAAGCACTGTACACTCAACAGCCTACAATTGTAAATGAAATGACTAGGTCTATTTCATCCAATCAACTAGGAAATTCAAATTCCATGCAAGGCTAGGTCTATTTTTATCTGATTGAATAGTTAATTAGGAGACTAGGGAATTAACAATAGTGATAAATATGCCCCAAGGGTTAGCTCAACTGGTCAAATAAGTGCCTCGTCGTTCGGGAGGTCACGGGTCAATTCTCCCCGAAACCCTTGGGGTTAGGCCTAGCTATTGGCTGTGGGGCTTGATACCCTTGATCAAGCTTAGATATTTCTATGGATGTAACAACCACCCAGCGACCGCGGGTGTCCGTGAACCACCCAAAAAAAAAAATAGTCATAACTACTCAATTGACCTTCAACTAACTTAACTGGTGACTAAAGCTCAGTTAACTGAGTTGAACTAACAATAACACAACTATATTTATAGATCTTAGCAATCAACTCATGCACAACTCTACTTCTAGCCTACAAACTTGAATTTACTGACTTAACTAGTACACAAGGCCATGTTACTCTAGCTAACTGCGATCCAAGTCATCCTGATGATGTTAAAAATTATATTTTTCCATTTGACTAAGGCACTAGTCAAATGAAGCATTTTCTTACTACAATTTCAACACTCCCTCTTAGTAAAAAAAGGGTTCTACACATCCCCAATCCTACTCCTATAGGAATGTACTATAACAATACTCCGTCTCACTATCGTTGTTTATAATGCAACAACTGCAACTGAGAAGTATCTGAAATACTGAATCAACTGTGTCCCTGAGCTACGATCGCCTCTTGAGCATCTGACTGCTAATAGTCTCTGCACTGTCTACTAGGAAATTTGTGTTGCTGCTGAGCCTCCTGCTCTGTTGTCAACACTTCTTTGTCCTCCTAAGTATCTAGCTACTCCAAATGACCCTAATCCTCCTACTATTAAATACTATGGGCCCCTACATCAAGGGTAATGATCCATGAGAAGAGTATGTTGCAACAGCTACTGCTCTACTATGGACCTTGCCCAAATATTTGTAACTCTTGGACTAAGGATCTACATCGCCCCACCTCACTCCTGAGGGTATAGTTTCATGCATGGTGAAATCTACATGTAGCTTGTAGATATTTTTCTCTCTAACTCCAATTCGTTTCACTTGCCTAGTAGCAACATGCTTCATAAAAAAAATTGACTCACTGAACACAACATCATAACCTCTTTCGTCCAATACAACTACAAAAATCAAATTTTTCTTCAGCCGAGGCACATACATTACATTTTTCAAGTGAAGATGGGTGCCTAACTCCCTCTTAAAGCTAACAGTTCCAATTCTTTTGGTACTATACCTTCCATCATCCCCAAGTTCTCTGTGGATCTGGAGATCCTTCTTCTCTAGGCTATTGAAGAAATATTTGTATCTTATCATTTGGAATTAGGAACATGAATCTCGATACTGCACACTCCCCATTATAGTGATGACCATGCATTTTTGGGTGTGTATTATATTTTTTCCATGACTAGTACAATGTGTGAAGGAGAGGGTTAGAGGAGGGTTGGGAGCTCCCCCTTTATTGCACGGGGGGTGGTAAGCCAATTTTCTTTATTAATTCTTATTTTTAATGACCATTTACATGTCACTATTATTCCTCAATTTAATTTATGTCTTACGGCATTTCCTTTGCAACATCTGGTGCAAATGCTAGTTTAAAACTTTGTATGTATATGTCATGAAAAAATTAAGCTCTTTACGGTTAAAACATTCATTTGGTTCTATATATACTCTATTTAGCATTCACAAATTCTATTTAAACAATGTGTAAGCTTGTCTATCATCAAAGTTGAAATTCTGCTCATGTCGGCCAAAATAATTTTTTTTTAAATCTAAAAATAATTAAATAAATATACAAAACATTTAAATAATGTTTGCTCATAAAAAAAAAATTGCAAGTGAAGAAATTAGATCCCTCTCGACTCATTTTAGATCTATATTTAAGATGGATCTTTCTACAACCTAGTATGAGGGGATGTGTAAGCTTGTTGCTCTGTCCATTCCCCTTTTAAATAAAATAAAAAATAAAAAATAATGTTCTAAATAGAAAAATAATATGGGGTATAATTAAAAAAATGAATGTGTTGTAAAGTAATTAGAATGTCCATTCCCCTTTAAATAAAAATAAAAAATAAAAATTATGTTTTAAATAGAAAAATAATATGGGGTATAATTAAAAAAAATGAATGTGTTGTAAATTAATTAGAAGTAAAAAATAAATGTGTGAATAAGATGTTTAAATCTTATACTTTTCAAAACTATTTCAACAAGAAATTTAAACTATTTGAAGATCTATGTTAACTAATTTTTGTTGATATCAACTTCATATATATAGAAAAGAATTGTTAAAATAAAATATTTTAATGTTGTACATAAAAAATGTTCAATGTGGATTATCATTAAAATATTTTATTACGAATTAATATTCACATATACTTAAAAATATATTAATAATAAAAAACCATTTTAATTTGGGAGATAAATTATTTTAATGTAATTACATGTCATTTTTTTAATGTATATGTCATGAAAAAATTAAGTTTTTATGGTTCAAATGAATAGTTTTTATGGTTAAAATATTCATTTGGTCCTACATATATTCTACTTAGCATTCACAAATATTATTTAAATAATGAAAAATAATACATTGTATTTTGCACTCTAAAAAAATTTGCTACTCTTTAACCAAAAGAATAACATAATAATTATAAATTTTTAATATAAAATTTAAATCTAAGCCATATTAAATTAATTCCATTTAGTTATTATTATTATATATATAGATATAATAACAATCTTATGGTTTAAAATATATGGTTAAATATATAAATAACTTTTAAATTTTAAAAATTCTCCATATTGGACCTAATCAAATTTATTACCGTTTCAATCATTTTTTAATTCAATAAAACTCATCCCAACATATATTACTAAAAGAAACCAAAAACATTGAACACATTTTTAATCCAGAGAAATTTATGCTAAAATGTATTTAGTTTGTATTGTAATTCAGTTCATATTAAATTTTATGAACCTGAGGAGACGTGGACTTTTAAAATCCCTTCCCGCTAACTAAATAAGCTCAAAGCTAAAGTAGCCGTCATACCATTAATGGTGAACTATTTAGTGGCATGCAAAATACCACTGAAGTTGCATTCACTATAATTTAATAGAACAATGCACAGAAGGGTGTAGTGGACAAGCACGACAGTGGATTAAAGTGTAATTGCGTCAAGTTTCCGTAAACTTAAGAGAAGAACAACGAAAACATTATAAACGAAGTTTCCATAGCAAATTAAATTGCAGTTTCTATTGCTATTGTTAATTGTTGGGTAAAGTTGTAAAAGTCATTCTATGTTTATTTAGATTTTATATAGATTTATGGTCAACTATTTCAATAGATTAATAAGTTGTAAATGCCACCCTGCATATATTTACAATTAAACTCTATATATATAGTAAACCAATATGAGAATTGCTTCTTGTGAAGTTGCATGCACGATGCGACTTCTAGGATTACATTGAAGTTTATTGCTTATATAATATTAATAGTGAACCAATACAGATTGATTATTCATTCTAATTGCCACCAGAAGATATCATTTGTAAAACTGAATCACAGAAATTTATTGATTCTTATCGCCACCGGATGATCTCGTTTGTAAAACAGAAGTGTCATGGTTATTTTAATTAGGTTTTCACACTATCGCTAGCCATGAGTATATCAAAGAAATCTCCCAATGGTTTATAATCTGATCCTTGCCTCGATCTTTCTTCTACTATCATCTACACAGCAGAAAAGATTCTTTCTCTGGCATGATCAAAATCATCCAAATCATGTAAAATTACCTCCAACTGTTTTTGAATAAGGTGTGCCTCGGATATTTATTGGCACTGATACAGGTCCTCTCTCGAACGCACCAAAGCCATGAAGAATTCAGACTGTCCTCTCATTAGCGCACCAAAGTCATGAATGATTCAGACTGTCACTGGATTCTCACGTGTCAAGTTGAGAAGCTCTGTCACCAACAAACACACATATTTATAGTTAATTATTAGTCACACTTTTTCTTTTTTTTCTTTTTTTGGGGTGAAATAACAAGATTATAAGTGAATGATTCTCTTGTACACATATTATTTTTGGGTTTTATTTTTTATGGTCTTGTATACACACGAAAAAATTTTGAGGCTAATGTGCGAAGGTGAGTTAATTCTAATTCTTATTTTTTATAAAATGATTCACCAAAATTTTATAATATAAAATTATTTTAGGTTAAAAATAGTCACATTATATAAAGAGTATATAAAATTATTATAAATTTGAATAATTTTACAAACATATCAATAAAAATTTTATAATTTGCATGCAGGTGGGCTAATTCCAATTCTTATTTTTTATAAAAATGATTCACCAAAATTTTACAATATAAAATTATTTTAGGTTAAAAATAGAGAACATTATATAAAGAGTATATAAAATCATTATAAATTTGAATAATTTTACAAACACATCAATAAACATTTTATAATTTGCATATTAGAGATTAGTAATATTCACCAATATTTTTTAACTTCAAGATAATTTCCATCGTTAAAATTTTCTAATTAACGCTGGTCAGAATTATCAATTAACAAATTTGAATATAATTAAGTTAATCATAATGGTAGTTGACTAAATTGTAATTCACAAGTTTTTTTTGTTCATTCATGTTTGAGATAACTAAGAATTTATGATTAAAGTGACTCTAATTAAGAAGTAGATTTTTCTAAAGAAAAAAAGAAGCCGTGATAGATCTTTTTTTTTTTTTTTTTTTTTTTTTTTTTGTAGACTAAGGTATGATTCCATTAATATAAAAATAGAGAAACTATGTACATATTAATTCCGTCACCTGCCCCGAAGGGAAACCAGGTGAGCTTCAAAAATAAGTCATGTCCAGGGGAGTATATGGTCAGATTGTCTAAACAGGAAAGAAAATACTACTGTTCAGCCTTAACACAGTAAGCAAAACAACAGTCAGACAGCACTGAAATGAACAGCTCGCTATGATAACGAAACTACCAAAAAGAGTGAGATGAAAAAAACCGTCAGACACTACTGCTTCAGATCTTCGGGCTGGAGATCAGGTTCCACCTTAACAATGCCACCATCGCGGACGAGCTGACTTAACTTATCGAGCTTCCTGTCCTGCATCATGAGAGTAATTTGGAGGTTCTTCAGTTCCTTTTTCAGATTTGCTTGGGCAATGTCCACCATCTCCGCTGCTACCTGTTCCATAGACTTGGCAAGCAGACGCTTCAGACCCCAATAAACGTGAAGAGATTGTTTATATAGGGACATCCGCCCTCTGGTGTGGCCAGGGTCAGGGAGATAATGCTCCCAATCCGCCATCTCCGGATCCGACTGCTCCTGCAGGGCCTCCTCCTCGAGATGGTCTACAATCCGCCTAACCTTCGGATGAGTTTCATGTGTATAGGCGCGCTCGGCCTCGGTCAATTTACGGCGCATATCCCTCTTTCCTCGCCCCCTTCCCGGAACCCCTGCACTGTCACCTTCCTCGCGAGCGCGGGCATGACCACGACCACGGCCTCCTCCTCGGCCCCTCCGGCCTCGCCCGCGACCGCGACCACCACGAACCCCCTCATCATCAGCTTCCGCAGGGCTACTATCATCCTCCTCAGCATCTTCATCACCACCTACGGAGCTAGAATGCCGCATCCATTTGCCAACCTTGCCTCCCGAGGTCGGCCGTCGGGACGCTGCTCTAGAATTCTCCCCTGCCTGCTCATCCGAATCCTCAGAGAGGTCAACAGGTATATAACTCAAAACTTCGTCCGCGGCATTTTTCCCCTGCTCCCCCAGGGGCGTCCCCTGACTGCGAGTTCGTCGACCCTCAGAGCGAACTGCAGCCATACTTGCAGAGAAACCAATACTGAAATCCCTCACGAAATAGAGCGGAGACCTTGAGAACCCAAGTGTTATATAAGCATGGCAGAGGAAACCGGTTGCATGGAGGCTTATACCTGTCCACCACCCTCCGTCGTCATTACAAGGAAGGTCATTATTACACGTCGCGGGATGAGGGCTTGGAGGTGATGAGCATTGCGTCCTCCCGATGCCACCGCATACCCACCACTGTACCCACTCTGCCGTCGGCCTTGGGATGGGAAATTTAGCGCATGTCGTCATTAAATTATTCTGCCTAATGGGAAGGTTGGTAAATTCGTACCTGATCCCACCGCAACGATCTTTATGATGCTGTTCTTTTCGGTCCCTGATCATTATGTGAAGGGCGCTAACCGGTCCTGTCGCACCCCATGGCCTCATCATGATCCTGGCGGAGGATGGCTGCCAGCTCAGCCCAGCATGGATCCGCCTGGATCGAGCTCCAACTACCATCCAACACCCGAGCTGATTCAGCAGTGGCCCAATTGGCTAGATAATCTGCCGCGCGATTACCACGACGTAAGACATGGGTAAGTGTGATATAGTCTATCTTCCTCACCTGTTCCTTAATATCCTGGATAATAGCAGCAACCCTCCAGCTCTTGGCAATGTGATCCCATGATTTTCCCCGCTGCAGTTTCCTCAGCATATCAATGACGATTTGGGAATCACCTTCGACAACGAGATTGTGATAGCCGTTCCTCACCGCAACGCGAAGGCCATGATAAACCCCCCAGAGCTCTGCCTCGTTATTGGACATCTCCCCTCCCCATTCCGCATATGCCCAACGCGACCTCCCTCGGCTATCGCGGAAAATCCCACCCCAGCCTGCCTCCCCAGGATTACCCTTGGAGGCACCGTCGAAGGACAGCTTAATTTGCTGCTCATCTGGGAGGCGAAAGAAGTTGGGACTCTGCAAACGCTGTCGACAAATCCGATCAGTGTTAGGGTATAACATCGTAGAATCAATGCCCAATTTGAGTAGTATTCGCTGCTCGTCCACATTTAATTTCCAATCCTCCTCTGCCCAGGGTTCAGAGAGGACAGTTTCCTTCAGCGACCTACAGATCGCCTCCCAGATACCTGCCTCACAGCAGCTGCGTCCCTGGAAAATTCGCCGATTACGTTCCTTCCACACCTCCCAAATGACGAAACCCAACGATAAACTCCATAACCTCCGGACAAGTTTACTGTGAAAATGTCCCATTCCCCATTGCAGAATGGTACCCCGAAGACTGTTGGGGTCCCGATTCAAATAACCAAAGAGACTCCGAATTTCCTCCCACAGGCTTTGTATATACAAGCAGTGACTCAGCAAGTGCTCCTGTGTCTCAAATTCCTTATGACATAGTGAACAACAGGAAGGACCGATCATACCTCTTTTCTGGAGATTATCCCACGTCAAGATCCTACCGCGGCACACCAACCATGCGAAAAGTGTCACCTTGGGCCACCATTTTGCTTGCCAGAGTTTTTGCCAAGGCGTTGGGTCAGCCATGGCATCATCCTTTGTAAGCCAGTAGTATGCCTCCTTTACCGTAAACATACCTTGCGAGGCTTTCCCCCAGCGAAGGATATCATTGCCTAGACGGATCCTAATTTTCCGCGTATCTAATTCCCTAATATACATTTGTTGGATGTCCATATTGATTCTCGCATTCCATTCTGGAGGTCTCTTCCATGCACGCCATACTAGTAGAGAATACTTGAAGGAATAAATATATGTTAGATGAATATATTTTACAAATGAAAGAAAATGAAATCAATAACTATATTGACCATCGTTGATTTTGAGTATGTGAGGACCAATGATGGTGAGTCAAAAATTCATGAGATTCTATAGTTGAATTTCAATGAAATGACTACACTAAATAATATCATGCCAACATGAAAGACGAAGTTGACTAAAATGGAATATAAAATATAAGAAAGATTAAAGTGAAAGTGAAAGAATGGAAAGGAAAAATGATAAAGGAAATGAAAGGAAACACATAATGTAAGTGATCCTTTATAAAATGGAATATAAAATATAAGAAAGATCAAAGTGAAAGTGAAAGAATGAAAAGGAAAAGTGATAAAGGAAATGAAAGGAAATGCATAAGGTAAGTGATCCTACATAAAATGGAATATAAAATATAAGAAAGATTAAAGTGAAAGTGAAAGAATGAAAAGGAAAAATGATAAAGGAAATGCAAAATGTAAGTGATCTTACATTAGGAAGAAGGAATATCCAAGTGAGTTCATGCATTGTACGAAACCAATATTAGTAGATACCCATCAATTGTAAGAGGGGCTACCTTGATGATTTCTAATAAAAGTAATAACTTATAGTTAGTTATGGAAGCACATAATTCTCGCCAATTTGTAAATACTATAGAAACTATGGATAGCATTGACTCCAACCAAGCATTGCATAGATCTAATATTCCTTAAGATACAAGTCATTGTCTTCATGAATTCCTCCATTGGAGATCAAATATTGACCTTTAGCCATATTCATTGTGGTATAAAGTCAACTTGCAAGGAAAATTTCTATGATAGAACATTAATATGAATGCCATTATTATATCAAATATAGGTAGGATAACAAGGCAATGAGCATATCAAACTCCACATCAAGGATTTCAAGGACACATGCTTGTTGGAATTCACAATTATACTGATAGGGGAGTGAACGAATATAGTAAAAATTTATACTTACTTAAAGAATTTAGACATAGTTAAAACACCAATATCATAAACGTAAAATAAAACACAAGATATATGTTGAAACCATTTAGGGACAAATCCAAAAAAAATATTTTAATTTATTGGTATGTATAGGCACCAAAATACTATCACAAATTTTGTAGGCACCAACCTATAGGAGAAACCAATACTGTCTAATTTTCAAGCACCAACTTGGGGGAGACATCAATCCCCTTTGACAGTTTGTAAGCACCAACTTGCAAGAGGAGCTAATCCCATCTAATCTCTTATCTACTATATTAACCTCTATAGTCCAATATGTTCTTCTATGGTTCTCTACAATCACCCCAATCCTCTCTAATATTTAATATTATCTCATTCAATTAAATATACAAAAATTATTTGCACACACCTCAATTCTCTCTTATTATTTGATCTTCTCTTTTATGTTTCATCGTATAGTTCTAAATTATATATTCATCTTACTAAATCTCTACTCTGCAGTAGGTTATTACTTTGGATTGAAACTAAATTTGTACTCTTTACTCTCTAATTCTCTTGTTTCACCTTTTAAATTTTCATTATTTGTGCTTCCTCTCTTAATAGGTGCTCAATTCATCCATTGCATTAATACACACTTCAAAAACATAATTCATATAATGGAAATGTGTTTAGAAAAACCCAAATTTTGGTGCTTCGTTTAATTACACCCATCTAGACTTAGTTTCCTTTGTTTATGGCATCTTTGTGTGTGTGTGTGTCAATAGTTTTTATGAGAAAGCATTATGAAAGTTCTTTTGTTTTCCTTCAAGGTCCCTTTTGTTCAACTATATTAACCCAATGTTCTTTTATTTATGTACAAGTTCTATGATAGTTCATTAGCATACCTTATAGCTCTCTTCAATCCAACAGTAATAAGTTTTGGTGAATATATGCATTAGCACATAACCAAATGCCTAGACAACATTACTAGGCCTTGATTCATATTAATATTTCATATATTGGATGTATGAGACTTGAACCTCAAACTGCCCTATCAACATTCACTTTCACTTATATCATAGTCAGGGGCATTGGAATTCCTAACAAATTTAACATAGGGAACACCTTCCAAAATGACCTTTCCATGGACCTTTAGCTCTAGGAGTTTTATCACAACACATATGTGACCAAGCTCTGAGACCGAGTGTTTTCTAGGACTTGGGATATCATATACCAAAAACTTTATACAATATTACACCACCAACTTTTTGAGGTGTCGATATGCCAAAGGTTTTAAGCCATTGTGGCTAGATTTGAGCTCCTTGAGGACATGAGCACATCCAAGAGTAGATATATTTCCTATCATGAAAAAAAAATTGATCTTTGCACATTGTGGCTATAATGGTGGTGTGTTGTTACCTAGTGGGATCCAATCTCTTGGGTGTTATGCATTAACACCCATGTAACCTGACATCGTGACACGAAGCTGACCTATACTAGTTATGAAAAATATAGAAAGGTTATGGTCCTTTCTAGATCGCTACTATGGCGATATATTAAGGGAACATATCCCTCAAGTGCTTTGTAAGATTTTGATATGTGGAGATCCCAAGGGTGATTAGTGCTCAAAAGATACACCTTAGTGAAAATTAAGAGTACCTTTTAATGTCATCAAATTATGATATACATATGTAATCATTAATGTGACCATTCTTATCTAATCTAAGAGGATTCTATCATTACATGTTTCAATTTCTTATGTAATATGCCTTTATATTTTTTATTCAAAAGTGAAGTGTAGCATGACAATATATGTGGTTTGTTGCATAAATGTAAATGTAAGATGCAAAAAGTGTAGAGAAATTGTAGAATCAAATGAACAAGCTTTAGATGTGTAGTTGGGTATGCAGATATATAAGAATCTAGTGTAAAGGGATAATATTTTTTTTTATGTTCTTCATATTCACAAGTTTGGTTCAAGGCAAGGAAATGTAATGTGAGAGGAAATTTTGGAGGAGAAAAAATAAAGATGTTTTTTATATTAGTAATTAAATGGTATGTGAAAATACCACATATTAAGGAAGAAATTTAATTAAATAGCTTTTTAGCATTTTAAATTATTTAATTTTAAATTATTCTTTAATAGAAAGAAATTTAAAAGTTATATTTTTAATGAAACATCAAGGCCTCTTCCTTTTGGGTATTTGGAAAGAAAGGAATTGTCACATATTAAAAAATTTCTTTCTCCCACAGGATATGTAATAGCCTTGGGTCAAAATTTCATGTAATAAAAGTTTATAAATGCAAAATAAGACCAAGGTCATGGGACTTTTATTCCAATATTAATGTTGGGAAAAATATCCTAGTGGGCATCACTTGTTGCATTTATGGATAAGGGGAAATTGGCAAAGGAAATGGAAAGGGATTTGAAAAGGAAAAGTGGCATTAATTGGCATTTTACTTATGAAAATAAAGGAAATTAGGAGAAAAGGGAGGTGAAAGGTCACAGGTTGCGTGTGAGGAGGAAAATGAAGGAAAATAATGGAAAAATGAAGAAATTAGAGGCATCAAGAATAAAAATATGTCAGAGCATTAGTTGGTAGATTTTTTTTAGTTCATCTTTGGAGTTAGTGTCATAGAGGAGAATAGCACCAAGAGAAGGAAAAGCAAGCAAGAAAATGAAGGACAATGAATGCAAAGGAAGGAAAAGGAAATAAAAGGAAGGACAAGGAAGGAAAAGGAAGCAAGGATCAAGCAAAGAATGATTGGATCAGGCAACTTCAGCACGAATACTTACACGTAACAAATTGTATCTATGATTTCCTAGTGGGTTTTGGCATGCATGGCATATGCATGTGTGTATTTTGGTTTCTTTGTTGTTGGTTGCATGGATTTTACTAGGTTTTGATAGTGGTTTTAGCCTTTCCCTACCATTTTCGGATAGTCATGATGTGAAGGGATTCTTTCTCGGTTCAGCTTTGGATTACTTCGGTTTTGGATCTAGGTGAGGTGGTCTTGGGAAAATCCCAAGGGTTGGGGGTGGAGATGGTTTTCTCTAGGAAGCCCTCAAGAGTTGGATGGAGACAGGAAGATTCCTCAAGGGATTGTGAAGGAATTCTGAGGCATCCAAGCTCGGTTTGGTTTTGTGACCTCGGGACCAGTTTATGTGAGCTCACAATATGGTGGGGGTGGGGGTAGTTTAACCTTTGGATTCCCCTGGTTGTTTATAGATTTGTTTATCCCATGATATCCACATTCATGCTTGGAATATGGCACGAGGGTGGTTGGTTGAAAGAAATATTTGGTTCAACCTATCTATGGTCATGTGGTACATGGAAGTCCCTGGCTTGGTTAGCTTTTTCATATGGTTAATGAGAGATATGTTCCTCTTTCTTTTGATGAGTAAATGTACTTCTTATTATGTGGCTTTAAAGATTGTTCTATCATTGTTATTTATTTGGTTATATGTTGGTTATAAGCATGGTTAATTGAAAATTCTCAGTATGGTTCTCATCACATTTCCATTCATGAATGTTTGGTTAATGAATGCATGATCTAATTGGTGTTATGACAGCTATTGTGAGAAGGCATTGATCGTTATTGTTTATCCTCACTTAAGTTTCAGATCCCTATGTTCAGATCTGCATTCATGACATGTAGATTCCAAGTTTACCATGTGCTTTATGGAATGTCAATCCCAAATGGGAGGGGTCATGTCAAGTCTTAGTTCAAGTTTTCATTTATAAAATTTGTTTCTATGTCATTTATCATTTATGGAAGTTTCACTGAGTTATGAGTAGAGGCCTTGAAAAAGTGGCTCAATTTGGGGTCGCTGGAAGGAAGGCCTATGGGAGTGGCTGGAGGCTTACAATTGCTTACATGCCTTGGCAAGGGAGCGGCTGAGGCTCTAGGTCAATGAAAAATAGTGTTATCTCTGGGGCTCGACACCTGGAGGGGTGGGTTTCTCCTAAAGGTCCGTATCACCTGAGGGAAGTTAGTAAGATATTAAGTTGTCAGATCCATTTCCTTAAGGTCATATGGGAGGTTGACCCTTATCATAGTGAACATCAGATCATGTTTACCCTAGGAAAACTGGTGAAAATGGGTAAATGTGGGAGGAGGCGGTTATAGGAAAGTCTTTGGATCATAATTCAGAAGAATGTAAAGGAATCAATTGTTGTTTAGTCTTGGTCACATCATGACTAGTAGGATTCAAGCAAGGAGGCCATGTTTCTCCAAAGTTAGTTCCTAACTCTAGGATTCATGATTTCCCCCTCTCCGCACTACTACAATTCCTATTTCCTCCTCCTAAAAGATTCCTCATCCGAATTTTCTAAAGCTCAATTTTGATGGCACTTCAAAAGGTAACTTAGCCAATGTTGTCTATGTAGGTATGTTTAGGGATCATTTGATATCCCCTATCTACATATGTTCAGGTTTTATAAGATATAATAATAACAATGCAACAAAATTGAAAGACCTAGAAGAGGAAATATTGATTTCCTATACCTAAGGCTACACAAAACATATGGTGGAGGGAGGCTCTCAACTTATTATAAACATGATATACTCATTATAAGTGGTTTATCATTTTTAGCTTCTATTCTATTTTATTATATAACATTATCACATGGAAATTTATCCATTATACAACCTTTTATACACTCTATAGTGAAACTAACAAAATAACATATAAGAAAATAAGTAAACTTAAACTTACTAATTATACAAAAACAAAAATAGATAATTAATAAAACGAGCACCCATTTCTATTAACTATGAGTGTTTTAAATAATATAAATGTATGTTATTGTCATCACTAATATCTTAATATTCGATATAAATATATAAATAGTGTTAACATAGATATTTGTGAACTAAATATAACAACTACATTAATTTAATTTTGCTAAAGAAATTAATATTGATGAATAACGAAAATATATATCCCTGAACTTAAAGAAAAGTGAACTAATAACTTTAGTAAATTATAATGAATGTGTTACAAAAAAATTCATAACACATAATATTTTCTTTATTTTTTTTACTTAATGACTATTGTAGATGTTAGTTGCTAATATCTCATATATAATTTTTTTGTCATATTAAAATAAGTATTAATAAAACAAAAAAATAGGTAAAATATGTGATTGCATTTGAAAATTAAGATAAGTCATATTATCTTTCCAATAATATGTTACTTAACAATTTGGATAATATTTTATTTTTTTACAATTGTTTTAATACATTTATATCATTTTTTCTAATAATTTTTTTAACAAAGCTTTAAAGCATTACAAAGAGTTTTAAAGATTTGAAAGTTTTAAATTTACAATGGCTATGTTGGGATTACTATAAACTCGTACATAATATTTTTTTTTGTTTTCTTTTACTTAAAATTATTTTCATTCACTAAAACATATAATTCAACAAATTAGACTCACCAAAATGTGATAGGAAAATACAATGGCTTAAAATAACACACAAACAAAAAACTATTTTTCTAAAACCTTCATTGAATGTAAGAGGAAAGTATCACAAAAATATTTAGATATTTATTTATTTATTTATTTTTACCTAATATAACTAAATTTGACCTTGCTCCTTAAGTCAACCTTTGGCCCAGGTAACCGTTGGTGTCTCTGCTCTAGCTATTTAAACAAGCAAAGCTGGATCTGTTCTTCAACTTGTCCTGACGATGAACCACACTGGTTGGTTCGCGTCGACAAATGGTTTCTCATGTGATTTTCACCGAAAAATCTATCATATCCACAAAAATATTAATGGCCTTATATAATGCAAATATAACATTTCGTAAATAAGTGATTTCGTAAATAAGTTTAATGATTTCATTTGAAGTGTTAAATTTACACCTTCTTTGTTACCTTAAAAATTTTATCGAAACATAATTCGCAGAGTATAACTAGAAAGGCGAGAAAACCACAACTCATTCATCAATTTTACCTTCTCAAATAATAATTCTTTATCTACTTACTCTAATTCTCGACTTACTTACTATTGTTCATTTGCATGAAAACTATATTCGTATCCTTCTTCTTACGAAGGTTTGAAATGTAAATTTGTTTCATTTAAGTTAATATTTAGTTTTTGTAGGCTAGTCATTATATTCAAATATTATTGTTTTCGAAATTGGTTTATGTACTTGGTTTGTTGTGGGATATTTTTATTGAGGAATTATTAGATATGTCTTTGTAAAATAAATGTTTTAACAAAAATTGAAAGAGAGATATATAAAAATAAACGTAAGGATGTTTAAATATGTATGTGGGTTTTGGTAGCGAAGATGTGAGCAAACATTTAATTTTAAAAAAATATTTTTAAAGAGGTGTTTTTATTAATAGATGATATTTGTATTTCAATTGTCTTTAATTTCTCCAACAATATCATAATAGATAGATTTTTATCAATCAATGACGATTGCACCTATGTAGGTGGGTTTTGGCAGCGAAGATGTGAGAAAACATTTAATTTAAAAAAAAGTATTTTTATAGAGGTGTTTTTATTAATAGATGATATTTGTATTTCAATTGTCTTTAATTTCTCCAACAATATCATAATAGATAGATTTTTATCCATCAATGACGATCGCACCTCATTTGCTTGAACACAAGTCTAATTTATCTCGCACCTTTTAGTAAATAACATCCTTTAATGTGATAGTGATGATGTTCTCTTTTTAAAACTTAGAAGTAATTTTCTAGACAAAGATTTGTTTTGTTATCTTATTACATCTATTCCAAAATTTTGTATTCATGACTAATATTTTTTCCCTTGCAATATACGATTAAATTCTTTGTTGTAATGAAATGTACATAAAAATAATTTGAATTATATGGGCAGGGACAAATTGCTAGTAAGGAAGCTATAATTATGAGTATAGTTTTATGAGTGAAAATTAAATGTACAGTAAAATTGTCAATTTATTAGATGTAATATTGTTAATTTATTATATGGAGATCAATTATTTGGTATGTTTACATCTTCTTATTATAATGTGTTTTCTCTTTACTAATTTTATTTATGGAATTAGAGTTGGTGTTTAGAATGAAACCAATGGGATTATGATGAAGGTTTTGGCATTATTAATGTGGGGAAATGAAAATATTCATATTTTATATATTTTACCTAAAATGTATACAATGTTATGTAGTGAATTTTTTTTATCTAGAAAAGGTTACCATTTTATTTAATGCTAAAAAAGTAAAAATTTGGGCAAAGTGTAGAATATGTTCTGTATACATTAACAATATTGAAGTGAGAAAAAAATTATATGAAAGAATGGTAACATGAAGAGCTTTGCTTGTGCTTGGATTTTAATCATTCTTCTTCAAAGCAAAATGAGTGTGCAAGAAGGTATCTTAAAGGTATCTTAAAATGTCCAACTTTTTTTTATGTTCATTTAAATTTCCATATCAGACATAAGAAAAAAATTGGTAGTTGCAACATTGAATTTTTTTATGAAAAAATCATTTCATGTATTTACATGCTTATAAATCCTTTTAGCCCATAATCCTTTAAATAATAACTTGATCTCATGCTTAAGTTGATATATAGAGTTTTTGAGCCTTGGATGAGCAGAAACAAAACACCTTGTTTCCATGTTTTTGAAATATAAACACAAAGGTTTGGGATAAAATACATAGCAACTGCCATATTTCAATATTCATCTTTGTGTTGATTCATATCATCTCATAATTAAATATCAAATAATAAAAATTGTTTTACTTTTTTCTTAATTGTTTATATTAATTTATCTTTAAATATTTTTAAAAAACTGCAAGTGAAGAAATCAGATCTCTTTGGATCTGGGCTCATGTTAGATCCATATTTAAGATGGATCTTTCTACAACCCAGTATGAGGGGATGCATAAGTTTGTCGTTCCATCGGTTCCCCTTTAAAATAAAAAATAAAAATAAAATTATGTTCTAAATAGAAAAATAATATGTGGTATAATTAAAAAAATGAATATGTTGTAAAGTAATTAGACCTAAAAGAAAAAATGTGTGAATAAGATGTTTAAATCTTATACTTTTCAAAACTATTTCAACAAGAAATTTAAATAAACTATTTGAAAATCTATGTTGATATCAACTTCATATATATTGAAAAGAATTGTTAAAATAAAATATTTTAATGTTATATATATATATATATAAATGTTAAATGTGGATTATCATTAAAATATTTTAATACTAATTAATATTCACATTTACTTAAAAATATATTAATATTAATTAATAATAAAAAAATATTTTAATTTGGGTGATAAAATATTTTAATGTCAATTACATATCATTTATTTTTTTATGTATATGTCATGAAAAATTTAAGTTTTTATGGTTAAAATATCCATTTGGCTTTATATATATTCTATTTAGCATTCACAAATTTTATTTAAATAATGAAAAATAACACTTTATATTTTGCACCCTAAAAAAAATTAAATATGAAAATTTTTTCGCTTTCAACTCATATTAAATCATATACCCATTAAATTCAAAATAAATTATATGAACCAAAATATTAAACCCCATAAATATAAATTCAAAATAAATTATATGAACCAAAATATTAAAACCCATAAATATATATTTAGTGAATAAGTATGCTATGCACCCATTTAAAATTTAGCTTACTGATGATGCAACATACAATTAAATCTCAATTTCTAATATCAAATCTAAACCTGACCCGTAGTAAATCAAGTGAGGGGATGGACGCTAATCTAAATCTAAACCTGACCCGTAGTAAATCAAGTGAGGGGATGGACGCTAATCTAAATCCGATGTGTAGTAAATCATGTGAGCCAATGCAAGTTAACAAAGCGCCTTTGTCAAATTTCACAATTTTGCTTTGACTGATAATCTCTTGTTAAAGTTTGGTGAATTTTTTTCCAAGAAATTTTATTGTGAGTGTTTAAATGATATAAGTAGATTTAGTATTATGGAAAATCAGGTATTTAAAATTTTAATTTTCAAAATATGGTTTATTTTTTTTTAAATCATATTAATTTTTTTATTATTTTTAAGATGATATTGTAACAGGTTTAGACTATTTTTAAACCAAAAAATAACATAATAATTATATAATTTTAATACAAAATTTAAATCTAGGTGATTTAATTATTTTATATAATTAAATATATAAATATATATATTTTAATCACAATTTTATAACTTAAAATATACTTTTAAACATATAAATAATTTTTAAATTTTGAAAATTCTGCATATTGGACATAATCAAATTTAATACAGTTTCAATTATTTATTAATTCAATAAAACTCATCCAAACATTTATTACTCAAAGAAACCAAAAACATTCAACATATTTTTAATCCAGCTCAATTTATGCTAAAATGTATTTAATTTGTATTGCAATTCAGTCCATATTAAATTTTATGAGCTCGAGGAGGCGTCTACTTTTAACATCCCTTGCCATTAATCAAAGCTAAAGTAGCCGTCATACCATTAATGGTTAACTATTTAGTGGCATGCAAAATACCAATGAAGTTGCATTCACTGTAATTTAATAGAGCAATGCACAGAAGGGTGTAGTGGACAACCAGGACAGTGTATTAAAGTCTAATTGACTCAAGGTTTCCTTACACTTGAGAGAAGAACAACAAAAAATATTATAAACGAAGTTTCCATAGTAAATTAAATTGTAGTTTCTATGGCTATTGTTAATTGTTGAGTAAAGTTGTAAAACTCATTCTATGTTTATTTAAATTTTATATATAGATTTATGGTCAACTATTTCAATAGATTAATAAGTTGTAAACGGCCCCCTACATGTATTTACGATTAAAATTTATATATATAGTAAACGAATATGAGAATTGCTTATTGAACAGTGAAGTTGCATGCACCATGCGACTTCAGGATTACAGTGAAGTTTATTGCTTATATAATATTAATAGTGAACCGATACAGATTGATTATTCATTCTAATTGCCACCAGAAGATATCATTTGTAAAACTGAATCACAGAAATTTATGATCTCGTTTGTAAAACAGAAGTGGGCAAGAAAGAACATAAAAATTGATTACATTGACGATTTAACGAAGTGTCATGATTATTTTAATTAGCGTTTGGGAAACATTCAAGAGGGCTGCAAAACACTCCATTTTATGTGCTGCTAAATCTGTGTCCGTAGAACACCACGATCCACCAGATATATACTTGTACAACAAACTTGATGATGCTAACTCTAACACAGAAATATAGTATTCATAATAGAACTAAAAGCCTTCAAGTATGTTAAATTACTTTATAAATCTCGCGATCCCATCTACATCTTCACGGACTGAGCTTGCGCTGGCCCATCTAGCGAACATCGAGCTGTACAACAACTTGCGTGCCACCATTTTGAAGGAGGACAAGGGATAGTTAAGCAGCAGCAGCACAAAAACATAGTCCCCACAATAGAACTGAAAGCAATTCTGGAAGTCATCAGGCATAAATTACGTCATCATCCCCGCGATCCCATCTACATCTTCACGCACTGTGAGTTTGGGCTGATTAATTAGTGAACCTCGCTAGATAAGAAGGAGGGTGCCTAGGTGTACAACCACTTGAGTGCCACCATTTTGGAGGAGATCAACGAGAACCAACGATGGTTAGCCAAAGTTGTTTTGCACAAGATGAAGCCGCAGTGGAGAAGCAACCAAGTCGCCCACCAGTATCCACCTGCATCTGCTTCCTTACAATCCGGCTCCTCCTTCCTTATAATCCGGCTCCTGTCAATTCCCGTGCACATACTATAAACTTCCCTGCACTGCACATACTATAAAATCCCCGGTAATTTTTTTAATAACCGTCACAAGTTCTTAAGAAAGCCTATAAAATGCCGGTAATTTTTTTAATAATCGTCATAAGTTCTTAAAAAAATCTGCTGAACTGTCCAGGCATTGGTATTCTGGGAAACCACGTGATAATCGACCTCAAATGGTAGGAGAATTGACATCACCTGAAATTCATAATTTCCTAACATATCAGATATGGCTCTTGCTTTTTCCTTTGATTTTGTCAAAAAATATTTAAATGTAATGCTCGCCTTCCAACCCCGAATAGAGTGGGATATGATTTTTCCTTTGATTGTCTACAAAAAAATATTTAAATGTAACAGGGGGATATGATAAAATATAAAGAAAACAAAAAGGAAAATTTAATTTATATTTTATATGTAATGTTCACTATTATGCTTTCTGCTGGCTATCATTTCATGTTCGGCCTTCAAAAACCCAAAACGCGGCACTAGTATACAAAGTGAGTATTGAAATTAAACAAACTTAAAAAAAAAATAGCTTTCTCACCTTCAATTGTTGTAAGACGAACTGGGTGTCACTGAGGAAGTGAATGATGATTGCTAACAGTAGCCCGGCAAACAGCATATCTAAGACACGCTTAATCTTTCATGGGTTTTCACACTATCGCTAGCCATAAGTATATCGAAGAAATCTCCCAATAGTTTATAATCTGATGCTTGCCTCTATCTTTCTTCTACTATCATCTGCACACGAGAAAAGATTCTTTCTCTCGATCAAAATCATCCAAATCATGTAAAATTACCTGAACTTCTTTTGCATAAGGTGTGCCTGGGATATTTATTGGCACTGATACAAGTGCTCTCATGAACGCACCAAAGTCATGAAGGATTCAGACTGTCCTCTCATGAACGCACCAAAGTCATGAAGGATTCAGACTGTCACTGGAATCTCACGTGTCAAGTTGAGAAGCTCTGTCACCAACAAACACACGTATTTATAGTCAATTCTTGGTCACTGGATTCTCACGTGTCAAGTTGAGAAGCTTTGTCATTAACCAACACACATATTTATAGTTAATTTTTGGTCACATTTTTTTTTTGGGGTCAAATAACAAGCTTCTAAGTTAATGATTCTCTTGGACACACATTACTTGTGGGGTTCTATTTTTTATTCCCTTGTACACGTAACACACATTACTTGTGGGTTCTATTTTTTATTCTCTTGTACACGTAACACACATTACTTGTTGGGTTCCACTTTTATATCTATAATAAGTCTTAACCCGGGCAGGTACTGCGAAGTGTTGAATGCGTTGTTTTAATTGACACCGGTTGGAATTTATTCAGTGTGTCGTTAGAGGAGCTGTATTTGTACTTAGCTGAACTGCTTTGGTCGTAATTTGGTGTAGAAAAAAGCTATCCACCGACATTGCCGGTAAACCCACCAGTAACAGCAATAACGTAGAAACGGTTTGCGTATCTGACACCCATAAGTGAGCTCATGTGCAGGTGCTGCGACCCACCACATGGAGCTATTGCTACACAGGGTGGGACCCGCAGACAGAGGAGCTGTCTTTGTACTTAACTGAACTGCTTTGGTCGTAATTTGGTGAAGAAAAAAGCTATCCACCGACATTGCCGGTAAACCCACCAGTAACAGCAATAATGTAGAAACGGTTTGCGTATCTGACACCCATAAGTGAGTTCATGTTCCGGTGCTGGGACCCACCACATGGAGCTATTGCTCCACAGGGTGGGGCCCCATGCAACCCTATTAATCTGTTAATTAATGGGATTAATATTAACATTACCTGTTAATATTAGCATTTGTATTAGATGTTGTAAAGAAAACGTGGTAAGGCATAAACTCGCCACATAGGAATAGGAAAATTTAAATAAGATGCAGAGATGTAACATAAATAAAATTTTATGGTTGACCATGGTTAACGAGGAAAATTTAAATAAGACGCAGAAATGTAACATAAATGAAATTCTATGGTTGACCATGGTTACCATGAACAATATCGGTAGTATGCAGTACCCTGACAAATAATAAGGGTGTTTTTGTTCATAATTTTAATTGAAACTACCGTAATGGTTTGATGATTGAGGTGTGATCTTATGTTCATTGAAAATTATTTTCAAATCGATAGCATCCAACTTTTGAAATGGCACTAATCAATTGAGATTTGCAATTTCAGGAATTAGCCTCTGTCATATGTATTTGTTAGTTTTTGCTATGCAAAGCCACAAAATATGGAAGCTCGATAAAGTTTTTTTTTTTTTTTTAATCTAAGTGCATAAGAGTGTAAAATCCTAACAGAGAAATTGCACAAGAATGAAAAGTACTATTCAATATTAGTTTTTCTTTTGAATTTTCATTAATTATATACTTAAGAATATTAGGTAACATGTTTCAAGCAATCTATTAATTCACATATGTTTAATGTTCTACAGGGACCAACAACAAAGAAACAAAATGTCATTCTACAAAAAAACAATTATAGAACATGTAAATGATGATGAATTGGTCCTTAGCTCATCTGGAGTGGTGTTGGAAGTTAATGAAATGGGGGATTTTTTTTAATGGAAGAAACATATAGCTGCACTTTCCACTTACAATACAAAAATAAATCCATTGATTCCAAGAACCAAGTTATATTTAAACTATAGGAAGTGTTTCCAGAGTAATGGTCAATGAGCTCTATCACTTGCAATAGCAAAAACATAAAAACACAAAAAACAATCATTCAAGAATTAATATTCCTAATTAAAAATATCTTCTAGAATTATATGTATCTATTACTATAAAGAATTCATTTATTAATATCAATTTTGTTATATTTAGTTTTCATATATCAATATAAAAATAGTTTATTAATTTTTTTTCAGAAAAATTACGAAAATCCCATAAGATCAATGAGCTGATATCTGAAACACGCCAGTAAGAATGCCCAAAAAATGTACAAAGAGATGGTCAAAGAAATGGACATAATTGCATTGCTGGAGGAGCCATCTCCACAACAACATGCTTCAATTATGTGTAATCATTTATTTTTTCTATTAAATTCATTTAAAAAATATTTTAGCATTAACATCTCCACAACATATTTTTTTCTCTTAAATTCAAATAAAAACTATTTTAGCATTAACATCTCCAAAACAAGGTGCTTCAATTATGTGTAATCATTTATTTTTTCTATTAGATTCATATAAAAAATATTTTAGCATTAAAGATTAATTTTCAAGTATTTTCTTGTAGAAAAGAAAACAAAATGGAACTCACTCAACACATAAAACAAGACGACAAAGAAGAAATGGGTTGATATCAAAGTTTGTGAGTAATTTTTAATATTTACTTATAACAGCTTAAGGTTTCATTTTTGTATATTTTAAGTTGTTTTATAGAAACCATCATTGAATTTATTCAAATAGGTGCTAACATAAAAAAGAAGAGTCATTAGAAGAATTGATTGACATTGGGTTAAATTTGGCTTGTGAATATATGTTGTCATATTAAAATTTAATTATGGAATTTGTAAGTATATATGTTGTTTTACTTTTCTGAGTTTATAATTAATAGAAAAAAAATCCTTCATATTAAATCTATGATTTATTATGGAGTATAAAACTTGCAAGAAATAAAGAGTTGTTGAAACAGGGAATGAGTTTTGGTTTTGAATAAATGTGTGTAATTGAGGACTCAATTCTTGCTATGGTACATTTCTTTTCGATTTACACTAATGAATATTATTTATTTCATTTTTCATTATTCTCACCAATGTAGATACACTTGTCACAATGTAGATGGAACTTGAAGAAAATGAAAACAATCGATGCAATAAACAAATCATTTGTCCAAATCTAATGAATATTATTTATTTCATTTTTCATTATTCTCACCAATGTAGATACACTTGTCACAATGTAGATGGAACTTGAAGAAAATGAAAACAATCGATGCAATAAACAAAGCATTTGTCCAAATAACAAGTTAGCTCAAGAACTAACAACAATTCCAGCGAAGAATGATGATCTATTTAGATATCAATGCAAGTTGTTTTTTTTGAATAATTGTTTGTGAAAATTAGTCATTTGGTTTATTGTAATGGAAATAGTGTCCCAATTGAAGGACACGTGGTTACCAATAACTATCCAATTTTGTATGACAAAGAGCCTCTTATTCATATATAATAAAATACATTTTATTGTATTCTATTAGATTGTCCAATGTAATTGTAAAATGTTACATGACTGATTAATATATGGATGATTAAATATTATAATGAAGAGATGTGAAATCTCATGATATAACAAATTAATACAAACATCATATACAAATGTGCTAATCAAAATTAAAGTGATATGAATATTGTTATAAGATAGATGTAGATTTTTCAGTAAATAATGGATTTAAAATATCATAATAATTTCACTGTCATAGGTGGATGTTTCTAAATAACAGGAAATGGATACTTAGAGATCATATATTAATGGGCACCACTCTAAATATGATTTTGTCAACAACAATATTTACAATAACAAAAAATGGTATCTTGGTACATTTGTAAAATAAAGAAACACTAAAAAGATATACATTTCATGCACCACTGTAATTCTCCTTCAACCCACCGATACATCATTACCTTTGATGCACCGACACGTTAGATTACATAACAACTCTAGTACTACAAGATTTATTTTTCTTACCCCATTTTCTTTTATAAAAAGTACAACACGAGGGATTTTTCAAACACATAAGAACCATGCATTATACATTTGAAGCATAGTGTTGTTTATGCAACTCATCAACACTAATGCATTGTTACACATTCCTACCCATTGCATTCGAGAAGATAAAAGCACTAGGGCCGCAAGATTTTTTTGTGTGTCCCAGTGCCCTTCTTGAAAAGTACTTCCTAGGGTGTTTTTTAAGACATAAGCAGGTATACATTTATTTATCTAATTTTTTCTAGGTTTTTCTCTGTTACTCTATCTCTACCTCCCTCTTTCTACATCCCCTTCTCTCCCTTTTCACTCTTCTCTCTAGAATAAGATGAATGCTATATAATTGGAATATAACAATTATATAACAATGCAAAACATCAAACCTACAATCATCAATTTGATATTTATTTTATAATAAACCTTACTTTAAAAAAAATTATATAGATATTAACTATTTACAAATAAATGTTAATATTAAATATTTACCAAAAAAAAAGACAAGAAAAGCTTTAACTTGTGCAAGTCTTAATCTATATATAGAAATCATAACCTAGATATACATAGAAATTTCTTTCTTTAACACACTTCTCTCATATGACACATTACTTATAAATTGGGCTCTTTCTTATAAAAAGACCAATAATATTTTATAACAAAAAAAATATTATTATTTAAATAATCATTAAATCTTAATAATAGTATATGATATTTGATATATAATAAGAATGGTGTAGCAGAAATTTATATGATATTACACTATGAAGTTATAATAATGATATAACAACATAAGAATAAAATGTGGTTAAATTATTTCTAAAATATGATTATGCATTAAATTATAGGTAAATTAATTTTTTTAAACAACGAAAAGGCATGACCGTGTACATAAATGGTCACCGCTTAAATCAATTAAATGGGTCGACGTATCCACTAATAGAACCTCACATAAACACACAACTTGTGTAAATAAACATTAGCAGCTCTAAAAATATGTACACTCAACATCCCATAGAAAGCAATCGTGTGTAAGAAAACCATCGAGTTGTGTCTACTCACTAAAAGAGGCTACTCACTAAAAGAATAACGTTTTTTTTTGTAAGCTAAGGAGAGACCTTCTTTTTCTATTATTGCAAATTGAAATCACTACATGCTTGTGGTGATCTCAACCCACCCCGAGGGGAAACCGGGTTTCTTGACCACCTTAAGTTTTTAATAGCCAGCCAAAAATAATAGGTTCTCATTCTGTCTTTCCATGCTTTATACACATCAACCTTATAGCTACTAAAACTGTTTTTTGTCTGCATATTAAAAAAAACAAGAGTCCTACAGATAACTAATTATCACTAGAGAGAGACATTATAGAAACCTCTAATTATCATGCTCTCTCTACTGGTTCGCTGTGCTTGCCTGTTGCTCCTTCTCCTTCTTGATTCCCAATCCACTTGCTTGTAACTGCTGCTGAATTTCGTCCATCTTCTTATCCTGCATGAACAGGGTGATTTGGATGTTCCTTAGCTCCTTTTTCAGATTAGGAATCCCCTGGGATAATTCTGCCATTTCCATGGCTACTTGTTCCATAGCCTTGGCAAGCAGTCTCTTCATAACCCAATAGACGTGCAGAGATTGTTTGTATAAAGTCATTTGGCCATGCGTATTCCCGGATCTGGGAGAAGATACTCATAGTCCTCTAATTCTGACTCCGACTGAGCCTGAATTGCCTCCTCTTCCATCTGCTCGATAATCCTCCTGATTTTTGGATTGGTATGCTAGCAATAAGCCGTTTCGGCGAACTGCACTCTCTTTCCTATCGCTTTCCTCCCCGTCCTGCCCTTCCCTGTTACGCTGGACTCTCCAACTCCTGCCGTTCCTCCTCTGCCTCTTCTTCCTCGCCCGCTTCTCTCTCCAGCTCCTCCCCTTCTCCTATATCCTCCCCTGCCTGGCCGTCTTCCTCTTCCCGCCGGACTTCCGTCACACTCTCCTTCCTCCTGTTCCTGGTAGCCCCCTGCGTCATCCCTTCCTCTTTTCATAGCATTGGTCCCTCCTGGCTTTTCATTCTTGCCGTAGCTCAGATTCACTGGATCTCCTTTCTCTTTATCAGAGTCGAACATCTCGACGTCGTCCTCTGAGTCATCATGGATTGAGAGAATTTCCTTCTCTGTCTCCGTCTCCATTATACCTTTGCCCTTTTCTTCTCAGTCCCCTCTGCCTTGTTTTCCTCCCTCTGTCTTACTCCTCGTCCATCTTCCTACGGTCGTTCTGCTTCCCTCAGCCATAATCTCCTTGCACTCTGGCTTCCTCCTCTTAACTTCTGCTCTCTCTTCCAAATTCCTAATCGTTCTCCTTCGTGCTGTGTTCGTCATCGCTTTGCCAACTTTTCCTGTTCTTCTGCATGCACCTTTCTTGTTCCTTCGTTTTTTCCACCTCTTCGCGCTTATATCTCCCCACCTCCTCCGCTTCTTATGGACTGCCTCCCTTTTCATCTTTCTGCCCATTTCCTCCGCGCTATCATGTCTCTGTCGGATCCCTGACACCCTAACATATCTACCCTCCTCCATCGGTACTCTACCATCTCCTTGCCTTGAGATGATATCCTTTGCCACGATCCGCTTGACTTCGCCCATCATGACCTGATCGCCGCCTGCTCGTTCCTGCATGCTAACCTGCTGTGCATTTATTATCCTATTTGCTGCCGTTATTTTTTTCAATTCGCTGCTAGAACGAATAACTTTTAAATTTATTCTTTATCTTTAAATTTATTAGTTTATTTTGTTCAATAGGCTTCACGATTGTATGATTAATAGTTATTCAATAAATATATGAAAAACTTTATTGTAATAGTGAGTCATATTTATTAAAATAAAAAAAATATTTGATTACTATTTTAAGTTTAAGAGATATAAATAAATATAAATTCAATTTAATCAATAACCAAAAGATGAAGCAAAAACATATGGCGATTTTTCCTTATTCATAAATTGCCTACTCACTAGTGGGGATAATAACTGGCAACTGATTTGAACCTATAATAACTTGCAACTGCATTTGAACCTTTATCAAAAAAAAACACTTTCACATATAGAGATCTTCTGTATTCATTTTTGGCCAACGTTCTGAATTCTTTTAATATAAAACACATGCTGAAGTTCTCTTTTATATATATATATTCACTCCAAAAAAACCATTTGACACAAGAATTAAATCTTATGAAAGAAATGGAAACAGAAAATCATAAAATCTTTCTCAAATACATGTACAAACTCATTTTCTAGTGGCTATTAAACATCATGTAAGAAATGCAAACTTTTTCCAATCCATAAAAATATGATCCGTGGTTCGGATGTCAACGCATCCATAAAAACATGATCTGTGGTCATCCGAACCAGACCAGAGAAGCCAAATCAAAAACACACAATTTAGACATTTCAAACCAACAATGGCATACAAATACCATCCAACGTCATCCCAACAAAACCAAAGAAACCAAATTTGAAACCTACAATTTCGACGTCCCTGATAAAAGCAGACATACAAATATGATCCACGGTCTTCCGAACCAAATTCAAATAATACAATTCTTATAAATTTAAAACGTACTGAACCTACAATTCTTACAATTCCATCTGAACCTATTTAAAATATACTGAACCTACAATTCTTATAATTCCAACTGAACCTATAATTCATTACCCGCGCCTTGTCGTGCAATTTAAAACATACTGAACTTACAATACTTACAATTCCAACTGAACCTATGATCCGTTATCCTTACCCATGCCCTGTCATACAATTTAAAACATACTGAACCTCCTTTGCCCGTGCCCTGTCCTGCAATTTAAAACATACTGAATTTACAATTCTTACATTCCAACTGAACCTACCTATCTTGTAATTTAAAACATACTGAATCTACAATTCTTACATTCCAACTAAACCTATGATCCTTAGCAGGGCCATGTCCTGCAACCTCGAGCCACTTCTTAGACCACGTGCTTCACTATCTCTGCTTCATATCTGAAATGAGAAGAGGCAAAAACTAACAAAAAAATAAGAGCGGTGAAGATTGAGTTATCCACCAATATAACGTATTTATAAAAACTAAAAATCTAAAACAGAGGAAAAAACCAATCAATAAATAAGAGCAAGGAAGACTGAGTTACCCATCCATTTAACGCGTTGAAATCCTTGATCAATAAGGAAGACTTAGTTACCCACTGAGTTACCCACCCGTTTAACCCATTGAAATTACCCACTCATTTAACCTATTGAAATCCTCTAGAAACGACCATCCCTATTGGTAGAGATAGAGTTAAGATGGATCTATTAATTACTCTCTTTAAATAAGATATATTTCATATGCATATCATGGATTGCTATAAACCTATAGCTCAAAAACCACTAGTAATTTGACCAAGTCAAGTTTATCTTAATTGCCCAACAAAAATTAATAAAATTAATATCCTTAAATTTTATTTTTTATTATTTTAGTTTGAAATTATAAATTAATATCCTTAAATTTTAATTTGAAATTATTTTTATTTCAAGATAAAGTTATTTTTATTTTATTTTGAATTAATAAAAATATTTAAAAAACATTACAACAACAAAAAAAAATAAACAGTAATTAATAAAAAATTATTAAAATAACAAATTACATCGATGCTTGAAACTAAATTTTGAAACTAAATTAAGAAAACAAAAAATGATGAAAATATAATCACAATTTTACCAACTAAATTTTAAAATCACAATTTAAACTAAACCGATACATCATTCTTCTTCAGCTGATATTAACCTATACAGTCATATGAAAAATTATTAAAATAACAAATTGCATCGATGCTTGAAACTAAATTAAGAAAATAAAAAATGATGAAAATTTAAATCACAATTTTACCAACTAAATTTTAAAATCACAATTTAAACTAAACCGATACATCATTCTTCTTCAGCTGGTATTAACCTATACAGTCATATATAAAAGCCAATGTCATGTCATTCATTTTCAAGCTGGTATACAAACTCCACGTATATCAAAATAAATTGATACACAATCATATTTAAAAGCCAGTATAACATCATTCTTCTCCAGCTGGATACAAACAAATTGGATTTTTTAATATATTTATTTATTTATTTGATATTGAATTTGAAACAAAGATTTTATTAAAGCTAGAAGGCCAAAACCTTAGAGTTTAAGTTACTAATTTTTTAAAATTCAAGATATTTAAAAATTTAACACACAATCCAAGAACAAGTATATGATACAAAGAACTTTTAGCTAAACAAATTCTGGCTTTTAATGTGTTTCATATTTGAATTTGGAAAAAAGATCCTATTAAAAAGGCATTTTGTTGTTACAGTTCCAAACTTTAAAAGTTAATTACCAATGGAATTTTGTTTGTACAGGGCCAAACCTTAGGAAGTTAATTGCCAACCAAATATTCATTGGTAAAAATTCAAGACATTCAAAATTTCTGACATACAAACCAAGAACCATTATATGAAACTAATAACAACTTTATCTAAATAGTTGAGTTATACAATGAAGTCCACCAATAAAGATAAATAACTACAAGTGTCAGCGTAATGAGAGATTGACATACTTCTCAAGACTGATACTGAAAATAAAAAAAGGCAGCCGTGTCATACGCTTCCTTGCAAGTGCTTTTCTGAGAATAATGGTGGATATAATTCAGTGCTATTCTGAAAATAATGGTGGATTTAATTCAGTATAATCATAATTCTGTAAAAAAATAAATAAATAAAAAAACCCATGCAATTCGAGAAAATGTAAATTAAGTGGATAATACTTCATTGGAAAATGCCAACACAACTTAAGAATTTAGAGCAAATGCAATTCAAGTGAATGAAACTTCATTCGAGATTGACAACACAGGTACACATATGAATATGGCATTACAAAGTTATTTGGCTTGCAAGCTAGGCAAATGCAATCCTCAATAGATTTCAATTAGAATCTATGCTGATGTAGAACTAAAATGGAAAAGAAATTTGCATATAATCATCATGTTTCTGCAAAGCAGATAAACAACCGATAGTATTTTTGGGCAGTCACAGTCAGTTTTTATAGAAGGAAATGCTACTGTTAGTTCCAGAGGGTCTTGGTGGTTTCTAATATGATTTATGTGTTAAGTTTTTTTTTTTTTAGCAATTTTTGTCCTGGTTTCTATTAAGATTTATGTGTTAAGTTTTTTTTTAGCAATTTCTGTCCTGTTTTTCTGTATGTCCCATTTTATTTGTTAATGGAATAGCAATGGTACCATTTTTTGTGTGTGGAGGAAAAGGGTAAACAACTGATATATGGGGTTGTATTATATAGTGCACAAAAAGGGCAGGTGGCATAAGAACTATTAAAAAATAAAAAGGGAGCTATCCCATCATCCCCTCACGAATCGAGAAGAAGCCAGAGAGGAGAAGGTTCCAGTGTTAAATAGGGTTGAACCCTCCAGAAGACCAAAGAGTTGGGTACAATTTCAGTCTACTTTGGCAGCACTGCAAGAGGCAGCAGAAGAGCCCATAACTCTTGGAAAAATGCATAATGGAAAAGAAGCTTGCAACTATTGTGCAACGGAAGACCAAGCCAGCGAATTAAAGGAAACAGAGGCAACTGTAGTTTGACCTAATGTTAGGCCTAGAAAAAAATATTTAAAAATAAAAGTAAAATTTGTGGATTGTGTTGAAAAATTGAAAGTCCGATCTAGTGAAAAGGAGATTACCATTCTTGTATTTGTTGTAAGAAGGAAAGGCCTGGAGGCTGCATGCATATAATTTGATTTCCTTGTTAATTAAAATAGACCAGACCATCTATATTGTTTATTTAGCACCTGTATGTGCCCATGCATTTTTTCTCCGTCTTTGTTTCAATGTCTGCTGTTATGAACTGGGAAAGTCTTTGCTTCAATGTTCGCTGTTATGAACTGGGAAAGTTGTAATAGGGCATGAGGAGGATGTTTCATCCTACACCGGAATGTGTTTATGATAAACTCACCACCTAACTTTATTTTGGGCGCTATACATTTGGCCATATATCAATCCTGTCCATACACAATAGCTATCATGGAATACAAATTCCTTAAACATTCAGCTTAGATGAGGCTCAGACAGCCATGAGCCCCTGTTAGCAGTGCAACAAGAATTTTGATGTGTATAGAAAATTAGATATGACAAACCATTGGCCTTATTTACCAGGATTCTGAAAGAACATCAAGTTTAAATAAACACTGAAATAAAATCACTACCCACAAAATACAGAAATAAAACCACTGCGCACAACAGATCTTGCCATAACATATCATCAAAATTTGGAATGCGCAACAAAATTTGGCATAAGGCATATAGCTTTTATATTACTGCTGATGGAATCCAACAACGAAAATCTAGAATACTATAATTGAGATTCAGCCTAAAAAATAACTTAACGACAATTACCAACTCAGAGAAAACATCAGATATGCAGAGAAATTAATAAATACATAAATCCTATAGTCACAACCCAACCCATAATTGTAAGAAAATGAGAGTATTGAATAATGGATAATAATATATCTACAACAATAGTAGAAGATTAGAATGAGTTAAATCACTTAAATCAATTTCCTTGAGCCAAATCCTGAGAACATCCATCCAAACAGAAACGTCATGACAGTTGAAACTTTTGACAAGAGTTCATCTAGTTTAGTAAACAAATCCAAAAAATGCAGTTGTGCAGTTAATTGCTGCAACAGAATCACATAATATTCCATGTGAATAATTTGGTCTTCTGCAAAGGTGGCAAGTGCATAGAGAAAGCACAATTGCAAGTTAACACTGTGATTTCCAAGTGCATCGTAACTCAACTGTAGGCGATCATACAATTCACGAGATGAGGTTGCCTGCTCATGGCTATTAGATATTGGCAACCTCCAGGCTGCAATTCCCATTCCTGTGGATGAGTTGTGGCTGCCATTACCCTTCCCATGACTTTAATAGTGAGTGGAAGCCCTCCACAGTTGGCGCAGACAACCTTTGCCGTTTTCTCATCTATATTTGCTGAAAGGTTTCAATTGTTATATGGAAAAGGATGAATAGAAAATAGCTGCCAGCTGTCCTCTTCTACCAAATCCCCCATTCTTATTACATATGTCTCTGTAACTCCAATTTCTAACAGGACTCTGCGATTTCTTGAACTTACAACAAGTGGTGGGTTAGTAGCAGCAAACCCAATTCCTCCATCAACTGGAAACAACCTCTCCAAACATCATCCAAAAATAAAGCAAACCTCTGAGTCTGTAATCTCTGACTCAACCACATCATTCATCACTCTCATTTCTATATAATTCTATCTTTGTAAGCATGGCTATTTTCATACACATTTAATTTCTAAGATTTGTAAAAGATGGATTATTGGAAACAGTGAGTCAAAGAAATAAGTCATCTATGAAGAGATTTCTCACCTTTGGACTCTTGAAGACTGCCTTGAGGAGCAGGATTTTTCCTGCTCCACCCTTGCCAACCACCCCAATGCGAAAAAGGGAGCTACCGTCTTCCTTTGCATCCACCACAAATATCTCTAATACAGCAAAGGCATCCTCTTATCCTCTTGTCCAACTATGAGGGGTTCGACTCTGAGGAGCTCTTCGATGAAAAAGCCCCCTGTGCTTGGAGAAATGGGCTGCATGGAGGTAGATGCAGAGGAACTGGTTGAAGGTTCAACACTCTCCCGGAGCGTGGACTGAATCATGGAAATTGAAAAGGATGAATAACAAATAGCCCCCAATTGTCCTTTTCTACCAAATCCCCCATTCTTATTACAGATCTCTCTCTGTAACTTTAATTTCTAACAGGCCTTTGCGATTTCTTGAACTTACAACAAGTCTGGAGTTGGAGTGGTGGGTTAGCAGCAACAAACCCAATTCCTCCATCAACTGGGAACCATCTCTCCAAACGTCATCCAAAAATAAAGCAAACCTATGAGTTTGCAATCTCTGACTCAACCACATCTTTGCATATCCATCACCTTCATTTCTATCTAAGTCTTTCTTTGTAAGCCTCGCTATTTGCATACACAATTCATTTTTAAGATTTGTAAAAGATGGATTATTGGAAACAGTGAGCCAAAGCAATAAGTCATCTCTGAAGAGATTTCTTACCTTTGGACTATTGAAGACTGTCTTGAGGAGGAGGGTTTTTCCTGCTCCACCCTTGCCAACCACCTCAATGTGAAAAAGAGAGCTCTTGTCGTCTTCATCTGATCCAGAGACTCTTGCCGTCTTACTGCTGCAGTGCGTTGAACAAATGAAAAGAAGAGACTACCTAAGAGCCTCGGTATCATTTTTTTTCGTGTGGATTATCACTATACCAAATTATAACTGAAAATACTGAATTTTAATTTGATCACGATACCCAATTATAACTAAAAATACCTAATTTTAATTTGATGGTAAATTTTATTTTAATCCTCTAACATCAAAATCAACGTCCCAGGATTATACACATGACACATGATAGGGTAAAAACTTAATTTCACAAAGGAAGGAACGCATTAGGGCATAATAAATTAATTTGAAACGACAATTTTGTCTTCATCTTTTATGGTTTTTAATTTAACTGCAGGGCGCACTAACTTGTCCGGAGAGCCCCATTCCCCATTAGCATTCTTTTAAGTTGTGATCAGCTTTAAAATCCGAGTTATGTTAAGAGTTTATATATGTATATATGCTGTTAGATATTCGACGAAGTGACATGAGATTTAAAGCGATAGAAATTATTAAAATTGTTAAATTTGATACGGTATATCTTTTATATATCGAAAAATACTTTTTATAGAATGGACGAGGAAAAAAAATGGGAGGGAATGTTAAGGGTGGCTAGGTTTTTATTGGTTATTAAGTAATTTATTTTTCTGTTTATTTATTTTTTTCCTGTGTGCAGCGGTTTGTTTTGTTTTGCATTATTATATATTATATTTTTATTATTGTTTTCTATTTATTATTACATTATTTTATTGGTGTTGGTGTATTTAGAGTATTTTACATTTTCATTTTTATAACCTAGTTTAACATTTTCTTATGTTTAGTCATGGTGTTTTTTCATTCTTATAATATAGCTTAACATGTTGCTTATGTTTAGTTATTGGTGGTTTTTTTGTTACTCGTTTGACAGAAATGAAGTTTTCTTTGTTTTTAGTTTAATATGTTTATGTTTAGTCATGGCTTGTTTTTGTTGGTGGCATGAAAAAATTGTGGTTGACTTTGTTTTTTATATCTTTTTTGGTAGATTACTTTGCACATGTGTAACAATGTTTTTGGAAGGCTTCTCATATGTCTTTTATGACTTCATTGCAATGGTTTTTAATTTGGTTACTCTTTTGTCTCGAGTGGGGTTTAGCTCAATAGCAAAACTTCTCTCTTACAATTATTGGAGTTGTTTTGTTTTTGAAGGTTTCTCTTATGTCTTTTATGGCTTCACTGCAATGGTTTTTAATTTGGTTACTCTTTTTCTCAAGTGGGGTTTATCTCAATAGCATAACTTCTATCCTACAATTATTGGAGTTGCTTTGTTGCATTTTTGAGGCGAGTTTAATTTCTCTCCTACAATTTTTGGAGTTTCTTTGTTGTATTGGTGAGGCAAGTTGAGTTTTTGAGATGCTTTATTGCATTGGTGAGGTTGGTTGAGTTTTTTTATTTTTATTTTTCCTCATCTTATCTGGTTTGACATCCTAGGGTTTTAATACTTTAGATTTGTTACAGTTTTTTTTCTTCGTGAGTTACGATTGTGTTCTCTAATTTTGGATCCTATTATTCCAACTTAAATATTTTGTTGAATCCTAGATCACTCTCCTCTAAATGGGTTGCGGTGTTTGGGTATTGTCTTGAATGCTACTCTATAAAATTTTTATTGATGCTTTAGTGGGGCTTGAGGTTTTTCTTGATGTGGTTTGTACAGTTGTGTCTTAGCTATATGCACTTTAGTACTTTATTGTTTTGATTAAGTTGTTTGTAGCCTCCTTTTCAATTATAGCGTTACTCAAATACATGCAAATTGTAACATAATTAGTTCTTTTTCAAATAAAAAACCTATAACTTCCCAAAAAAATATATTAAAGGAGAAAGACAATGCTTATAAATTTTCTATCCTTACAATTAACTTATTTAAATTTTAATTTATTATTAACTTTAATGAAATACAAAATACAAAAATTTATATTTATATATCCATATTTTCAAATTTAAATTCATTATTAACTTTCATGAAATATAACACTCAAAATTTTATGTTTATTATTATTATTATTACAAAAATATATTGTAAACACTCAATTAGTATATTTTAATCACTCACACAATTAATCATAATAATATTAAAAAAAAATAGTATTTACACATAACCAAATTTACAACCAATGTAGTTGAATTACTCACATCTTTATTCATAATAATATTATATATTATAAATTACAAAATATGAAAAACTCCAAACTTGTACATTGTTTTGTTTTTTTTGCCTAGTCCAGACTAACATATTATGTGAAGCTCTCTCTATCCTAGACACCACTTAAGAAAATTTAATTCCCCAAAAAATAATTGTCATCTTCAACCCCTGTCCATAAACATTTATATTCTATTTATATTCCAGATACAAATGTATACTCTCAATATAGTATACATATAGATGGTGTATGGTTTACAATTTTTATTATTATTATATCTTATTTACTTTAAAGGATAATAAATTAAAAAATTATAATTTATAATTCATAATTTATTAAATACTTGTATCTTCATAATCATTTAAAATAGGTTATTTATTAAAATATTTATAATAATATCTATATTAAAATAATAATAATAAATTAATTAATTTTTACATTGTTGTTAAATTTTTATTTTTGTTATAATTATTTTTAATTATATTTAAAATCACGGGTAACAAAATAAATATCACTCCAACTCATAATTATATATTTATTACAATAACTTATATTTTTTATTATAACTCTTTATATATATATATATATATATATATATATATATATATCTTATCTTATATTATCTTATGAATTTCATATTATGATTTTACTCATAAGAAAAGTAAATATAACAAAAAAAAATATAATTACATATTTATTATAATAATTTATATTTTTAATTATCTATTTATATCTATCTTAACCTCAGATTGACCAAGTTCTAAGAGAGATCAAATTTCTTGAGATGCAAATCTTTTTTAGAGTGAAAAGAGATTTGATCTCTCTCAGCACTTGGTAGTCTAAAGTTAAGGATCTAGGTTAGTTTAATTTCCCCCTTTAAATAAGCTACATTCCACATGAATACCATGGGTTCTCGATTATAAAGGTGGTGTTATAACAACATATTTTCCTCAAAGTCTTCGAGAGAGTACGAGAGCTAGGAAACCAACAAGCAAGCCAAACCCTCATTCTCTTAAACTATGCCTTTTTATAATTCTTTACAATATCCGTTTTGTGTATTTCAAAGGTCAGAGGTATGTCTCCTCGATACACTAGGGTGAACAGGAACCATTCTTTCCTCCATCACCTCCACTAACATCTTATAAATTCACTTCCAATAAGTATCTCACATATTCCTACAACAAATGGCTCATTAACCTCAACATAAATTTCAAGGTTAGTTTCATGGCTTTCCAAGAAAGAAAACTCCACCATGCTTTGGGATCTGAAAGGATGTCCTCTCCTTCAATTTGCAATTAAATTAATTTTTTTAAGATGCATTTTATGAGTGTGATGTGGTTTCTATTCCCACATTTGCATTACAACCACATTGCAAAAATTGGGGTAAATAAAATGATTATCACATAAAATAAATTGTTTTCAACCGAGATCCAAAGCTTTCTTCATTTTTCTAGAGAGGATTATTTAAGGGATTTGGTACAACATTATATCTTAGCACAATATGCCATAAAACACAATATGTCATAAAAAAGAACACGTATAAATAGATATATTTAACCAAGTGATTGAATGAACATTGAGAGTGAATCTGATAGATAATTCATCCAAGTCAAAAGATTACCTCTATTTGTTTGAATTTTTTTATAATAATGGCTACCAAGATTCATTGAGGATGAATCCATTTGAAGATTTATATGGAAAAAATGCAATAATCCAATGATTTGGGATAACCTAATAGACATTGTTGTACATGAGACAAATTTTCTCAAAGAGATGGAATAGTATATGGAAAAAATTATCCAAATTAAAATGAATCTTACGATAGATAAAAGAGTTATGCACATAAGTCCATTATATCTATAAGATTTAAAATGGGAAAGCATGTACTATTGAAAGTGAATACAAAGAGAAGCTCATTAAAGTTAGATATATTCACTAAGCATGTAGCTGGATTTTGTGGTCCAATTGAAATATTAAATCGGATATCATCACCTCCATATATGTTTGCATTTGTTTCTTCCGTAAAAGTGCATAATATATTTCATGTGTCTTTGTTGAAAAAGTATGTGCATAATTTTAACCATTTCATTAATCACATATATGGTGTTAAACATTAACGATATCGCTAAAATGAGGAGGGTAATGCAATTCTCTGTTTTTGAATCCTAGTTTAATAATATATGTTTTTACATGAAAAAAATCATATGAGACCCCAACTATGTAACAGGTTTGAATATTATTGTTGAAATACATCATTAATTGTAGATATACAAGTATAAGTCTATTGGGGACAATTATTCCATGAGAGTGTGTGGTGTATAGAGAGCCTAGACCATTTTATTTATATTGTTTTATACCCATCATTGAAATTAAGAGAAAAAGGGTGGTTATGTGAGCTTCTTTGGGTGGCCATGTGACATTATGGGTGCATGAATATCTAATATAACCTTTTGGTTGTAGGACGGTTCATTCCCCATTTTTTCATCTTTTTCAAATTTTTTCACTTCCAGGACATAAAGAGATTTATATTGAAAGGAGTTGTTGTTAGAGGTTGTGTATTAGTAGTTGTTACATTTTAGAATTAGAAGATTTTTGAGTGTATGAATGCAATGGTATTTCTTATGACACTATCCTTGGTTAAGATTATTTTGTGCTTCTGACATTGAGATTTCTTGACTAGTAGCATTAGAGCCCTAAAGGGAAATGGACTAGCTTGAGCGACTACACTATAAATAAGGGGATTCATTTAATTGGGTTGTGAAGGATAGAAGGGAAATAGAGTTTTAATTTTATATTAATTTGATTACTATGTGTTTGTGTGAGGATAAACAGATTTATATCTAGTTAAATGTGAATAACAAAGTTGACCTAGTAACTCATACTGTAGAAATTAATATAAATTTTCTACTACTAATGAACTCAAATTGAAATCAAGAGATTACAAATTTCCTCTACAATTCTGCTAAATGGAAATCACAATCTAGAAACACATGCAATGATATGCAACCATTAAAATCACAAGAACACAATGGCTTTATAGCGGAACCCAACTGGGAAAAACCCCACCATTGCTTTTCACAAATCATATGAGAATGAGAAAATATTGCAATGCCTTTTTTTGATCGTGAAGTAGACCCTGCATTATAAACATGTTCTCCTGCTAGCTGTCCTTCTCTGGCCAGCACTTATCCAACTCAAGCCTTAGCCAAGCTCCTATTTCCTTGCACAATCCTAGAGGAATTACGCTCATAAATAATAGGAAAATTCCCTATTTCCTTGCACAAATCTAATGAGAATTGATTACCTGCTCAGTGAAAAAGCATTGTACATTCAACAATATACAATTGTAAATGAAATTACTAGGTTTATTGCATCCACTCAACTAGGAAATTCAAATTCCATGCATGACTAGGTCTCTTTTTATCTGATTAACTAGTCAACTGAAATACTAGGGAATTAACAATAGTCATAACTGCTCAACTGACCTTCAACTGACTCAATTGGTGGCTAGAGCTCAATTAACTGAGCTTAACTAACAATAACTCAACTAGATTTCTAGAACTTAGCAATCAACTCATGCACAAGTGTACTTCTAGCCTACAAACTTGAATTTATTGACTTAACTAGTACACAAGGCCATGTCACTCTAGCTAACTGCAATCCAAGTCATCCTACTGATGTGAAAAATTATTTTTTTCCATTTGAATAAGGCACTAGTCAAATGAATCCTTTTCTTGGTGAAATTTCAACACTCCCTATTAGTAAGAAAAGGGTTCTACACAAACCCAATCCTACTCCTATAGGAATATAATATAACAAGACTCCCTCTCACTATTGTTCTTTACACTACAACAACTGCAACTGAGAAGTATCTGAAATACTGAATCAATTGTGTCCCTGAACTGCAACTGTATCCTAAGCATCTAACTGTTAATAGTCTCTGCACTGTCTACTGGGAAATGTGTGTTGTTGTTGAGCCTCCTACTCTGTTGTTAAAACTCTCTATCCTCATAAGTATCTAACTACTCCAACTGACTCTAATCCTCCCACTATTGAATATTGTAGGCCCTTACATCAAGGGTAATGGTCGATCAGAGGAGTATACTGAAACTTCTACTGCCCTCCTATGGACCCTGCCCAAATATTTGTAACTCTGGGAGTAAAGCTTTATATCACCCCACCTCATTCTTGAAGCTATAGCTGCATGCATGGCGAAATCTTCCTCTAGCTTGTAGATACTTTTCACTCTAACTCCAATCTATTTCACTTGCCTAGTAGCAACATGCTTCAGAAAATATTTGCAGTCACTGAACACAACTTCATAACCTCTTTCCTCCAATATAGCTAAAAAATCAAAATTTTCTTCAACCCAGGCACATACATTACATTTTTCAAGCGATGATGAGAGCCTGAATCCCTCTTAAAGGTGACAGTTCCAATTCTTTTGGTATTGTACCTCCCATCATCACCAAGTTCTATGTGCATCTAAAGATCCTTCTTCTCTAGGCTATTGAAGAAATATTTGTATCTTTTCATATGGAACTAGGAATATGAATCTAGATACCACACACTCCCCATTATAGTGTTGGCAATGCATTGTTAGGTGTGTTTTATATTCTTTCCACGACTAGTACAATGCACAAAGCAGGGGGTTAGAGGAGGCACAGGAGTTCCCCCTTCATTGCACTAGGGGGTTGGTAGGCCCCCTCTACGGGGTCTAGGGCAATGCCCCAGGAAATTTTTTTTGGACCCTATATTAGGTGGGCAGACCTACCTATGGTTTTGTGCATGGACTTAATACATGGTTTTGGGCATGATGGTTTTCTTCCCACAATATTTTGCAGATCCCGTCAAGGGAACTATGGTTATGCTCTAATCCAGGGTTAATGGATTGGGATTTATGAATGCTTCGACATGTGTATATATGTATTGTAACATTGAAGGGAATAATGAAAAATCAATCTGGTAGTCCCAGTTTTGGGGTCCAGGGGAAAATATTTGTGTATTTATATTTTGTTTCTCTCCATTGTATATTTTTGGTTTTTTAAGAATTCATTTGTAGGTAATTTATGTACAAGGTTAAAACCTACATTTGGTATCAGAGTTGTTTTAACATCAAGGGGAGGCATTTGATGTTGAGGGGTTTTGCTCGGGCCTGTGGTATACCCTATTCAGTGGGAGATCCAGAGGATCGATCTTAAGGTAAAAGAAGATGGAGATCAATGGAAAGATAGAGATGATAAATTTAATGATCAGAGCTTTGAGTTGTGGAAACTCAACATGGAGGATCTGCTAGTGGATAAATATTAGTGGATCGTGATAGATCTAGGTACTAAACAAATGGAAATTACAGCTAAAGATTGGGCAAAGTTGGATTAGAAAGCAAAGAGCACAATACGATTGTGTGTCTTAGATTCATTATTGTTGAATGTATCCGAGGAACCTACAACAAAGGATTTGTGGGAGAAGTTAGGGGCTTTGTACCAATCTAAGTCTTTGGCGAACAAATTGTTCTTATGAAAAAAACTATATAACCTGACGATCAAGGATGCAGAATTGGTAATAGAGCATTTGAACGCCTTAATATTATGGTAAGGCAGTTGTTATCTATTGATATAAAAAATTTAGATGAATATAAGTGCATCAGTTTGATGTGTTTTCTACCAGATTCGTGGGATAGTCTAGTTGTTGATATATGTAACAATACAACTACCTTGAAGTTTGATGTAATAGTTTGATCCTTGTTGTCAGAGGTGATGAGATGGAAAAATATGGAGAGCCAGAATGGAGATGCCTTGTCTATACAAGGAAGGTCCCATAATAGAAACAAAAATAAGTCCTCAAGTGGGAGATCTAAATTTAGAGTGAAATCTGAATCTCTAGGAAAACCTAGAAAGGTGTGCTCGAAATGAAGAAAGGAAGGACACTTCCAAAATGATTGTAGATCTAAATCTTCTAAAAAAGGAAATGGATATAATTATTCTCCTTTAGTAAAGGAAAAACTCACCTCAGGTGAAGGAAGGGATGAGTAATTTGATTATTCTTCAAGTACACATGTAGATCATGAGGCATGGTTGATTGACTCAGGTGCATCCTTTCACTTCACTCCCCACAAGGAGTGGTTATGAAAGTATGAGAAATATGATGGTGGTGATGTATTCTTAGGGAATAACAGGAGGATAGAATCATCAGACATGGAAAAGTAAAGCTGAAGTTGCAAGGTGGAAGGATTAGAACACTTCCCAGTGTTCTTCATATTCCTTCATTAGCCAGAAATGTGATTTTTGTAAGTAAGATGGATGATGAAAGCATAAAAAAATGTTCGAGAAACATACCTGCAAAATGGTTCGAGGAGCACCAGTATTGATGCAAGGAGTTTGGATTGGAACTCTGTAAAAGCTTCTAGGTAGTATTGTTATAGACGAGGACAACAACTTTGTGTTTCCTGAAAGTGGAGCAGAAAATCTTGTGGTATCTAGAGAAAAGACCAAGCTATGGAATCAAAGGCTTGGATATATTGGAGAGAAGGACCTTCAAATACTTCATGGTAATGGTATGGTAGAAGGTGTGTGTAATTTCTCTCTGAATTTCAATTTTTGTGAACATTATGTATATGGGAACCATAATTGGGTGAGTTTCCTCTCTCGTGCTAAGAGGGCGAAAGGGATATTAGATATTGTGCACATTGATGTGTTTGGAGCTGTGTCGGTTCCATCACTGGGTAAGTATGTGTAATATGTATCATTTATATATGAATTCTTAATGAATACATGGATATATTTCTTCAGGAAGAAATCTGAAGTCCTTGACAAGTTTAGAGTTTAAGGCTTTGCTGGAAAACGAGACATAGAAGAAGATAAAGGTGTTGAGGAAAAATAATGGTGGAGAACTCTCCAAGAAGGAATTTGAGGAGTTTTTTTAAAGGTGTGATATAGCACGACATAAGAATACTTCATACACACCTCAGCAAAATGGAGTTGCAGAAAGAATGAACATGCCATTGATGGAAAAGGAAAGAAGCATGCTTAGCGGTGCCAGGTTAGGACAAGAATTATGGGAATAGGTGATTGAGATTGCATGTTACTATGTTAATATACCACCTTCATCAACGTTGGAGGATACATCTCCGCATGAGGTATGGACTAGTAAGAAAACCTCCCTTTCACATATGATGATATTTTGTTGTGATGCATATGTACATGTTCCAAAGGAGAAAAGAACCAAGTTGGATAGTAAATCTGAAAGGTGCAACTTTATTAGGTATAAGGATGGCTTAAAAGGTTATAAGCTTTGGAACCCAGAAACAAGGAAGGTTGTGTACAATTGAGATGTGGTGTCTAGAGAGGTGAAAGATATTATTAGACATGAATTCCTACCAAATGAACCTGAGAAGATAGAGCTTGAGCTAAAGGAGGAAGAATTAGACTCTACAACAGAACAAGAATCAGAAGACGAAGAGCCACAAACTCTAGTTATGAGAAGATCAGTTCGAGAAACAAGGAAGCTAGAAAGTTATAGTCCATCTACTTTCTATTTAATTTTTCTTTATTTGTTACTGATGATGATCCCAAAACTGTTATGGAGGTAGTAAATTCAAAGGATGGAAAACTATGGAAAGAGTCCATGGTTGATTAAATGACATATTTGCACAAAATTGAGGCTTGGGATCGGGCGGAGTTTCTTGCTAGAAGGAAACCCATTGGAAGCAAATGGGTGTTTAAGAAGAAGATGAATGCAAAAGGAAAGGTGGAGAAATACAAAGCTCAGTTGGTAGAAAGGGGTTATTCCTAGGTTATAGGAATTGATTTTGGTAATATTTTTTCTCCTGTTTCTAAGGTAGCTTATATTAGATTACTTTTATACGTTGTTGTTGCCTTTTGATTTTGAGGTAGAATAGATGGACGTGAAGACAACATTTCTTCATGGGGATCTGTAAGAAGAGATCTATATGAATAAACCTGAAGGCTATGCAGTGACGGGAAATAAAGAACTGGTATGCAGGCTAAAAAAGTCTATGTATGGGTTAAAGGTCACCAAGTATGTGGTATCAAAAATTTGATACATTTATACGGGGACTTGGCTTCACTAGAAGAAAAGCGGATCATTGTGTATATTTTAAATTAATTTGTGACCATGTTATTTATCTGGTATTGTATGTGGATGATATGTTGTTGATTGGAAATGACAAAGAAATTATCTGGGATTTGAAGACCTAATTGTCCTCCAAATTTGACATGAAGGATATCAGTGCTGCAAACTATATTTTGTGTATGGAAATTAAATGAGATCGGACAAAGAGGAAGCTCTGGTTAAGCTAGAGGAAGTATGTCGAGATAATACTACAGAGGTTTAATATGCAAGATATTAAATCGGTGAAGGTTCCTATTCCTGTAGGTGTAAAGTTATGTGTTGAATAGTGTCGCAAGACACAAGAAAAGGAAGAGGAAATGTCTCATGTTCCATACGCAAGTGCAGTCAGTATCCTAATGTATGCAATGGTATGTACTAGACCAGACATTAAACATGCAGTGGGAGTATTGAGCAAGTTTATGTTAAAACTAGGGAAGGAGCATTGAAGAATAGTGAAGAGGGTTTTCATATATTTCTGTGGCACTAGTGATTATGGTCTGTGCTGCCAAGGAAGACTAGTATTAGATATAGTTTTGGACATCCATGTATTTTTTGATGCAGGCTCGGATGGAGATCTAGATCAGAGAATATCTAAAAATGGGTATGTGTTTAACCTATTTGGAGGTGTAGTCAGTTGGATGAGAAAGAGACAATCTGTAGTGGCACTTTCAACTACATAGACATAATACATGGCAATGAAGCATGTAAGGAAGGAAGTAGTTTGGTTGCAGAGATTGTGTTCAAGTTTGGGGTTAGTACAACGAGATGTAAGGATAGATTGTGACAACCAAAGTGTAATTTTATTGGCAAAGAACCCTAATTATTATTTAAAGACAAAGCACATTGATGTTTAGTATCACTTTGTGAGGGATATGGATGAGGACAAAAAGGTGTTGTTGGTAAAGGTGGACACTTTGAAGAATGTTGTAGATGCATTGATGAATTTTGTGGTCACTAGGAAGTTTTCTTGGTGTAGAGAAAAAATGGGCATTGTAGGGCTGGACCAATGACTAAGATCTCTTGTTACCCCTTATGTGGAAAGAAAACAGGAAGTGCGAGAATCTTGGGTGTGTGTTATATACTTTCCATGACTAGTCCCACACATGAATCAAGGGGTTAGAGGGGGGGCAGTTAGCCCCCCCTTTGTTGCACCAGGCGCAGTGGGGACAATAGCCCCCCCCCCCTTTCAGGGGGTTTGACGGGGGCGGTAGGCCCCCTATACAAGGTCCGTGGTAGTGCGCTGAATTTTTTTTTTTTAGACCTTATATCAGGTGGGTGGACTTACCTATCGTTTTGTTCATGGGTTTCACACATGGTTTTGGGTATGATTGTTTTCTGCCCATGTTATTTTGTAGATTCGGTCAAGGGAACTACAGTTATGTTCTAATTTAGGGTTAATGGATTGGGGTTGATGAATGCTTCAACATGTATATATATATATTGTAGCATTGAAAGGAATAATGAAAACTGAATTTGGGAGCCCCAGTTTTGGGATCTAGGGGAAAATCTTTGTGTATTTGTTTTGTGTTTCTCATCCTTGTATATTTTCCTTTTTTTAAGAATTCATGTGCAAATAATTTCTGGATAGGGGATAAACCTACATGCATGACATTAGGTTAAAGTCTAATTCTAATTGTGAGGAAAGTGTTTCACCTCCTTCTCCTCCTAAAGGCTTCTTGTTAGACTTCTTGTGTGGACGCTTTGTTGCATAGTGCCCAAATTCGTGGAAATGAATTGTTTTTATCTTTCTTAGATCCTTCTTCTTTCCATTGTTATAAATGGTCACTGTCTTCATTTGGGCCTTATTTTCCTTCCCAAACAAGGAAAAATTATGTTCATCTTCATATTTAGATGTTACTCCATCTATATTATTCCTTCGACTTTCTTCCTGCACCAAATTGGACCAAAGTATCTCCCAATTTGGAAATTTCTCCCTTCCATTTATAGAGTCCTAGTAGCTGTGCCACGATTTTGGAAGGCATAGGAGAGATAGGCTCATTAGTCCTGAAGAGGGTATATTTTCTCCAAGTCCTCCAATCTCATCTTGACACTGAGTGAACTTGGAGAGGTAATGTGGAATTGTTTCACTTTTCTACATGTATATGTTTCTAAACTTATCCCTCAAGTCCAATTTCTTGACATCACTACCATTTTTTAATAGATCAATGAGGGTCTTCCACATATCAAAGGGAGTATCCTTGCCATGTAAATTCGAGACTATGTGATCTCTAATACCCTTGAGGATGATCCTCTTGGCTTTTGCAATATCATTATTCCACTGGGCTAAGTTCTATGTAGTTGATACTGTTGCCTTTGGAATGTTAGTTTTTGTGTACTCCAACACACCATTATCATTGAGCACTGCTTCTATCTTATCCTTTGAGGCTATGAAATTCAAGGTTCCCTTAAGGGCATAGTCCAATATCAATCTGTTGAAAGAATTTTCCCGCACAGAAGAAAACAACTTCACTTAATATGCAAATCAAAATCTTTGAAGGAGGGGCTCTATAGTCTAGTTTATAGTGTGATTTCTGCTTTGATACCATGTATAAATTAACAGAAATTTTCAACTATTGATGAAATCAACAGATTACAAATTTCCTCTACAATTCTACAAAATGGGAATCACAATTTAGAAACACATGTAATAAAATGCGACCATTAAAATCATAAGAACATAATGATTTTTCACTGCAAACCAACTGGGAAAAACCCCTCCACTTATCTTCATTAATCAAATGAGAATGATAAAATATTATAATGTCTTGCTTCGATCTTCAAGGACACCATGCACTGTAATCCTATTCTCCTACTTTGGCCAAGACTTAGCAAAATCAATACCCAACCAACCTCTTATTTCTTTGCACAATCTTGGAGGAATTAAGCTCCTAAATAATAGGGAAATTCCCTATTTCCTTGCGCAAATCCAAAGGGAATTGATCACCTACTCAGTGAAAAAGCACTGTACACTCAACAATATACAATTATAAATACAAATGTGCCCTTTCCATCCACTCAACTAGGAAATTCGAATCTCATGCATGAGTGGCTCTATTTTTTGTTGATTGAGTAGTTAAGGGAGAGATCAGTGAGTTAATAGCAATCATAACTACTCAACTAACCTTCAATTGAATCAACTAGTGACTAAGATCTCAATTAACTAAATTCAACTAAAAATAACTCAAATCTATTGCTATATCTTAACAATTAACTCATGCACAACTCTAATTCTAGCCTACAAACTCAAATTTAATGATTTAACTAGTAGAAAGGTCATGCCACTCTAGCTAACTACAATCCAAGTCATCTCGCTCATGTGGAAAAACAAAATTTCTCCATTTGACTAAGGAATTAGTCAAATGAAGCCTTTTATTGCTACAATTTCAGCACTCCCTCTTAGCAAGAAAAGGGTTCTACACAACCCCAATCCTAATCCTATAGGAATGTACCATAACAAGACTCCCTCTCACTATTGTTGTTAGTAGTGCAACAACTCCAAGTAAGAAGTATATGAAATACTAAATCAATTGTTTCTTTGAGCTGCAATTGTCTCCTGAGCATTTGAATACTACTGGTCTTTGCACTACATTAGGGGAATTTTGAGGTCTAAAATGGGCCTCTTAAGGAAATTATAAAATAATAGTGGAAATAATAAAATAACACTAGATTACATCACCAAATTTTGGATGGAAAAAATAAAAAACTATCTTTTCAATATGTATTTTCAACTTATCTCCCTATGGGTTTATTCAAATTTTGAGAGGAAACACTCATTGGATGAAAAATTTGATTTCTCATACAAGGAGTACACATGTTTCATACTTTCGATTGACCCTACTACACAAAAAATTAGAAATACATGAAAAACGTGATTGCAATAACATTTTTTTCATGTATTTCTCATTTTTCGTATAGCAAGATCCATCAAAAGTATGCAACATGGGTACTCATTCATTGAGGAATTAAATTTTGCATCCAACAAGTACTCCTGCTCGAAATTTGAGTAAAACCTTAGGGAGATAAATTGAAAATACGAGTTGAAAAAGTAGTTTTATTATTTTATTATTTTTCAATCTTTTTACTTTTCTACTCCAAAAATGGTGAATCATCCCCCATGGTTGACATCATCATCTTGAATCTTGTTCGTTCTTATAAAGTTTAATTTGGTTGTATAGTTTTCTTAGGAGGCCCAGTTTAGATCTGAAAATTCCCCTAATGGTCTATTGGGAAATTTGCGTTGCTACTAACCCTGTTGTTGAGCCTCCTACTCTATTGTCAAAATTTCTCTGTGCTCCTCATTATCTGGCTGCTCCAATTGATAGTGATCCTCCTACTATTGAATATTGTGAGCCCTTGTATCAGGGTAATGATCCATGAGAAGAGTATTTTCGACTCCTATTGCTCTCCTATGGACCCTGCCCAAATCTTTGCAACTCTAGGACTAAGGCTCTACATCACCCACCTCGCGCTTGAAGGTATAGTTGCATGCGTAGAAGGAACAAAGTGGGAATAAACACCCCAACAAATTGGACATATCGAGAATAAACCCACTCCATGAAAATGATACTTATATAATTGTGAATGATGAGGTAAATAGATGATCCTTTACACATTTGTTTCCATGAATGAGGACACACTTGACAATATAATATCTTATCAATAGATATTGATCCATACCTAGCACATTCCTAAAGGAATGGGATGGTTTTTTCGACCTTTGTATCCAGGAGAGGATATGAAAGAAGAACTGCATGATATAACTTATAGAGATTTTTTAATCTATGTCCAATCTATTTCACTTGTCTAGTAGCAACATGCTTCACAAAATATTTTCCCTTACTAAACGCCACATCATAACCTATGTCCTCCAATACAACTCTAGAAATCAAAATTTTCTTCAGCTAAGGCAAGTGAAGATGGGAGCTTTCCTTCCTCTTAAAGGTGACAATTCCAATTCCTTTGATATTGTACCTCACATAATACCCAAGTTCTATGTGCATCTAGAGATCCTTCTCCTCTATGCTATTGAAGAAATATTTGCATCATATCATATGGAATGAGGCACCTGAATCTAGATACCACACAATCCCCATTATAGTGTTGGCCATGCCTACAATTACAGTTAATTCTAATTAGAATTTTGAGGCAAGTGCTTCACCTCTAGCTCCTCCTGAAGGCTTCTTGTTAAACTTTTTGTGCAGTCACTTTGCTGCATAGTGCCCAAATTCGTGGCATTGAAAACATTTTATCCTTCTTAGATCCTTCATCTTGTCATTGTTCTAGATGGACTCTGGCTTTCTTTGGGCCTTCTTTCCCTTAGCTTTCTTTCCATTCCCAACCAAGTTAAAATTATCTTCCCCCTCAATTTGGACATTACTCCATATTTAGTGTTCCTCTGAATTTCTTCCTGCACCAAATTAGACTAAAGCGTCTCCTAATTTGGAAAATTGTCCCTTCCATTAACAGATTCCTGGTAGTTGTGCTAGGATTTTGGAAGGCCTAGGAGACATATGCTAACTATTTCTGAAGAGGGTATATTTTATCCACTTCCTCCAATCTTATATCAACAGTGAGTGAACTTGGAGAGCTAATGTGTAATTGTTTCATTTTTCTTGGCATCACTACCATTTTCAAATAGTTCTAGATGGATTCTAGATTTCTTTGGGCCTTCTTTCCCTTAGCTTTCTTTCCCTTCCCAACCAAGTTAAAATTATCTTCCCCCTTAGATTTGGATGTTACTCCATATTTAGTGTTCCTCTGAATTTCTTCCTGCACCAAATCAAACCAAAGTGTCTCCCAATTTGGAAAATTGTCCCTTCCATTAATAGATTCCTGGTAGTTGTGCTAGGATTTTGGAAGGCCTAGGAGACATATGCTAACTATTTCTGAAGAGGTTATATTTCATCCAATTCCTCCAATCTTATATCGATAGTGAGTGAACTTAGATCCTTCATCTTGTCATTGTTCTGGATGGACTCTAGCTTTCTTTGGGCCTTCTTTCCCTTTGCTTTCTTTCCCTTCCCAACAAAGTTAAAATTATCTTCCCCCTCAGATTTGGACGTTACTCCATATTTAGTGTTCCTCTGAATTTCTTCCTGCACCAAATCAAACCAAAGTGTCTCCCAATTTGGAAAATTGTCCCTTCCATTAACAGATTCCTGGTAGTTGTGCTAGGATTTTGGAAGGCCTAGGAGACATATGCTAACTATTTCTGAAGAGGGTATATTTTATCCAATTCCTCCAATCTTATATCGACAATGAGTGAACTTGGAGAGGTAATGTGTAATTGTTTCATTTTTCTTGGCATCACTACCATTTTCAAATAGTTTAGTGACAGTATTCCACATAGAAAAAGGAGTCTCCTTGCCATGTAAATTCAAGACTATGTGATCTCTCACACCCTCCAAGATGATCCTTATGGCTTTTACGGTATCCTTCTTCCACTAGACTAATTCAATTTTCAATTTTACGGTATATTGTTGGCTTTGTAATGTCAATTTTGGTTTACTCCAACACACCATTGTCATCGAGCACTAATTCCATATTTTTCTTCTAGGCTATGAAATTAGAGGTTCCCTCAAGGGAATACTCTGATCTCAATTCATTGAAAGAAATTTTCCTACATGGAAGAAAATTGCTTCATTGAATATGCAAATCAAAATATCTGAAGGAGAGGTTATATATAATTGTTTCTTGTTTGATTTATTCTCTGATACCATGTAGAAATGAATATAAATTCTCTACTACTTATGAGATCGAATTGAAATCAACAGATTACAAATTTCCTCTATAGTTCTGTAGAATAGAAATCACAATTTAGAAACACATGCAATGAGATGCAACCATTAAAATCAGAAGAACACAATGATTTTATAGGGGAACCCAAATAGGAAAAACCGCTCCACTATTTTTCATTAATCAGATAATAATGTGAAACTATTACAATGTATTGCTTCAATCTTGAAGCAAACCCTGAATTGTAAACTTGTTCTCATGTTGATTGTCTTGCTCTGTCCAACACTTAGCCAATTCCAGCCTCATCCTACCTCCTATTTCCTTGTGTAATCCTATATGAATTAAGCTCCTAAATAATAGGGAAATTCCCTATTTCCTTGCGCAAATACAAGGGGAATTGATCACCTTCTCAATGCAAAATCAATGTATACTCAACAATATACAATTATAAATACAAATATTGATTTTCCATCCACTCATTCTTGAAATTCAAATTCCATGCATAACTAGGTCTATTTGTAGCTGATTGACTAGTTAATTGAGAGATCAGTGAGTTAACAACAATCATAACTACTCAATTAAATTCAACTGACTCAGCTAGTTACTAGATCCCAGTTAACCTAGTTCAACTAAAATTAACTCAACTAGATTGCTAGATCTTAGCAATCAACTCATGCACAACTCTACTTATAGCCTACAAAGTATAATTTACTAACTTAACTAGTAGATAATGCCATGTCACTCTAGCTAACTGCAACCCAAGTCATCTTGTTGAAGTGGAAAATCAAATTTTCCCCATTTGACATAGGAACTAGTCGAATTAAGCATTTTCTTGCTACAATTTCAACACATACTTGTAGAATCATATCCCTTTGCTTGATGGTGGTCTATTGTAGAGAGTGAATGCACAATAGAACCTATGGTTGCACAAAATGTTTAATGTTTGTGTTCAGTTACATGAAAAATATTAGGCCTTATATTCTCATGGGGGATTCACATAGTGATCCTCTCACATATCATGTGCGTTTGTGACATATTAAACAATACCCTAAATTTGACTACATATTGGAAAATCCTACTAAAATTCACATTTTTTAACCCCCTACCAATATGAACCCAATACAACTTCCCAATTTAAAAAGTCCATATTTTCACTAGATATTATAGGTATCCAATTTTTCATTAACATTTTTTATACCCCTTTATATTTTTTCATTAACTTTGAGCTCCATTTTTTATATTTGCCAATATAAAAGCTCTTCATCCCTATATATCCTGAAATATATTATGTCATTATTTACTCAATATATATCACCCAATATGAAGCCATGTGGTATGATATTTCTCCCCTAGTGAAGCCCTCATGTATATTCTAAAGCAAGGAATCATTGTGATTTGTCATGAATTCTCATTGCAATATTTGACCTAAAGCCATCCCTCATAGGTTGTACAACCAAGTGGATTCTTCTCTTAGAAAACCATGAATAGATCAAGAGAAAGATAGGGAAGTATCCCATGGATAAGAAAAATTAATGTAATCATGTTATAACCTTTTTAGGAGATACATCAACCTCAATTTCTTGTATTTTTCCTTCCTACCATCATTTTTATGCACGACCATAAGAAATGGCTCGATCAAAAGGAGATGAAACCTTCAACTTGCTTAACCAAAGGGACATGTATCCTCTTGCATATCATAAATTTTTCTTTGACAACGCATAGATCATTTTCTTAGGCATCGTGTGATCCAAATTGGATCCTTAACCCCTCTTAAAGTTACCCAATCTCTATAAAGAAACTCATGCCGAAGTTCAAATTCTTGTGGATATCAAGTTTATCATAAATAACCTTTGAATAATGGTAATTTGTAGCCAGCACGGAGCAACAAGGACTTTCGGTCAAAGCACTTGACCGTTGGCCCATGGAGACTGTGCATGGTGCAAAAATGGCAGTTGGGAAGCTCAAACCTAGAAATGGAGCCTATTTTTGATGCGCAATCGCACATCACTAGGAAAATCCCCAAGCGCTCGGTCACAAGGGGAACCGAAAAACTGTGGAAAAGCGTTGAAACTGACAGGCGGGTCTCACGCTCCAAAACCGGCAGAATATCGGAGGCTTTTTGGGCGGTAAGCGGGTTTGTCAGAGGACCAAGTGATGCCATACGTTGAATGACATGTTTCTGGCAGATGAGAGAGAAAATCGCTCTCATCGCGGGCTAACAATCGAGCAAGTCAACTGCGTGATAAGAGCGATGACCATAGGATCTGGAGGCCGCAAATCTAACCATGGAGGTTCCACCCAATGGATGACCGGACCCGAGGGAGAAATAAGCTACGACGCATAAATATTTGAAGTCCGACATGGATGATGAGTTGGCAGAGATTCGTGTTTCGTGGGCATTCTTGGAGTAAACGAAAATAACGACCGTTTCAAACTATTGAGTGTTTCCGGTGAACCTGACACTTATCCGTTATGGAATAGGTGGCCGCTTCCCTATGAGGTATGATGTAGTGACTATAACAGCCGAAAGAAGGGATTCAAATGGATAGAGGCAGGGAATGAGAGAGCTGAAATTGAAAATGAACAGTCAAGAAGCAGATGGCTTAAAACCATAGACTAAAAGAAGAAGAGAGGAGAGCGAACAACGAGAAAAAGTTGAATGCGCAAAGAGTCTTTGGAGTCACTCGGAGGTCGAGTGAAAAGCCAGACAACTCAATTGGCAGCAGCATATTGTTGTTGAAGTTGCTTGGAGGTAGAGCGACTCACAGAGGCATGCAAAGGCCGAGAGAAAGAACTTAGAGAAGCCAGAGCAGAGAGCCACGAGCCACAGCTAGAGCCAAGAGCTAGAGCGAGCACCAGAAGTGAGAGCTGAGAGCCAGAACCAGAGCCTAAGCCAAAGAGCTAGAGCTAGAGTCAGAGCCAAGAGCCAGTGCAAGAGCCAGAGCTAGAGCCAAGAGCCAGAGCTAGAAAGCCAAAGAGCTCCAAGAGCCAAAGGATAAGATGGTGTTCTAAGCCCAATGTTCCTGTGTTAAACATTGGAGTTGAGTGTGGAACTTGTAAAAGAACTGTTGCCATAATCCCAGAGAGCCTAATCGAGTTTATTAGAGCTCAAGGAGACGTAGCCCAAGATATCAAGGTGACTCCATATTATATTCTTGTCTTATTGTTTGTTTTTACTGTTGCTTTAACAACTGTTATATGCATTTATATATCAGTTTAAGTACATTCCCATATCAGCACAAACAACAAATTTTAAGTAAATAATCAGCTGAAAACAAATACAAGCATATACCTTATTTTCAAGCATTTTTTTAATCCGCATTGGTTAATCATTAAGACTTGGGAAAATTGAAAGCTTTGGAAGTGGGAGAGGTTCTTGTAAGTTGGACAAGAATCCTGAGAGCCCCATTTTTAGATCAGGTGGTATTATAGCTTAAAATTGATAAACCCCACCTTCAAAGAAGGTTGTATCAGAATGCCTGATTGACAGGGCAAAGATTGCTTGTGTTAGGTCCCTATAATACTAATGATGCCCCCATTACTATTGTAGTTGTATCCCTTATTAATATCGTTGTGCTCCTATTGTCCCCATATTGTTATTATTGTGCCCCATAAAATTCATCTATTGTTATTTTTGTGCCTTTATATTATTATTGTTAGGTCGGCTTCGTTATACTGTGACTCCTTAGACTCATATATATATATATATATATATATATATATATATATATATATATATATATATATATATATATAAGGAGGTTTTGTCATTTGAATCATCCAAGAATTTTCATTTGTGTAATGTAAAGGAGGTTGCCCCCTCGAAGAGGTTGAATTCGAAGATGTTGATCTATCTTTTGTATCTTTTTGTGAGCTGGTTTCATAATAGTTGGTATCAGAGCTTTGGATTCTAGGGTTTCACTGATCCAAATAGGTCATCATGGAATTTTCCCTATAATTATTTTTCTGTGACGTTTCAGAAGCAAACAAAAAAACCCATTTCAGATGAAGTCGCGTTGAACCTCGGGTCTAAATTTCAGAGCTTTTCGATCTATATTTACAAAGATATGATCTGAGGAATTTGGTCCTTTTGCAGACTCCTGAATTACATTCCAAACATGTGACCTTGGGAAAATTGTCATAACTTTTGTTTTGAGCATCAAATTACAATTTCGTAAGAAGTTACAGAAAGAGGATGGACTGTAGTTTCTTGTGTATATTTTTTAGACCTGAAGGTCAAAACAATGACACGTGGCACCTCATACAAGGTCGCTCTTCTGAAAAGGTATATAATCAGGTCATCTTGGGGGATTTTGCATAACTCTTTCTTGGAAATCTAAATTCGATCAGACTGGTGGCATTGTAAAGAGGACATAGAGGGCTACTACAAATTGCAATTTTAGAACTGAAAGATCTGAAATTACAAAGATACATCATATTCAATATCGAGTGCCTACAAAGTGAAAAAAAGGTGTGTATTTTTTTTAATATTTTCATAAGCTTGGTTTGAAAAATTAGTTTGAAGGAATTAAAAGGGAACAATGAAGAATTATTATTAGTAATTGATGCCCCGAAGAAAGAAAATGGAAACATCTAGTAAACAACCTGAAAGCTCTAGCATGACTCATGAACAGGAGGAATAAATGCTACATGATATATCAAAATTACAAGACCAAGTGCAACAAATGTCACTCCCACAAAAGCTAACAGAAGCTAAGATAAATGGCATGGAATCTAAGATAAAGGGCATGGAAGCTAAGATGAATGGTGTGGAAGCTAAGATGAATGGCGTAGAAAATACGATCAATGGCATGGAAGCTAAGATGAATGTCATGGACGCTAAGATGGATGGCATGGATGGTAATATGGAAGAATTGAAGATAAATTTGAATAAGTTGCTACAAGAAATGGTCACTAATGGTGAAAGGGTAGTAAAGGAAACTCATGATGAGAACAAAAGAAATGTTAATCATGATTTCATAGACTCTAATGTTGGATCGAAGAGCCACCATATTCCATAAATCGATATGAGGAAGTTTGATGGCAAGGATCCCACAACATGGATACTACAGATTGAGCAATTTTTCAATCTCAATAATGTGCAAAACACTCAAAAGGTACATATTGCAACTTTATATTTGGAACCAAATCAGTTTGTATGGTATCAATGGCTTTGCTCTCGTAAACAAATTATCACTTGGGAAATTTTTACAGAAGAAATGACAACACATTATGAGGATACAAAAAGCAACACATTTTTCAGCCAATTGATAAGTCTCAAACAAAAGGGTTCAATGATGGCGCACATTGAGGAGTTCCAAAAATTGAACATAAGGGTAAAAAATATTCCAGAGGAGCATAGGATTGATGTGTTCATAGGGACTTTAAAGGAGAATATCCAACATGATGTTCGCCTTTGGGAACCTAATTCATTGGAGAAGGCATTCAGGTTAGAAAGAAAAATGGAAAGAAAAATTATGGCAACGAGGAAGCCTACCACTCACAACTATAAAGATGGAAGTTTTATTGCCTCTAGCCTTCCACAACCTATAAGGTTGACACCACAACAATTGGAAGAAAAAATAGCAAAAGGGCTTTGTTACAGTTGTGATAGAAAATACACTAAAGGTCATAAGTGTGCTGAGAAGAAATTATTCTACATAGATTGTGAAGAGGAAGAAGAAAAGGAACAAGAAAGGTCAAAAGAGGAGGATATACTCCAGGAACAAAGCCTAGATAAAGAAGAAATGAATCCGACCATATCTTTTAATGCATTGGCTGGAATTACCACTCCTCAAACCATCAAGATAGAAGGACATATCAAGAAGAAAAAGGTAATAGTGTTGATTGATTCAGGAAGTACCCACAATTTTATTCATTGTAAGATAGCAAAAAAATTGAATTGCTTCCTATATCCAGCACGAGAGTGTCAAGTGATGGTTGCAATTGGAGGAACCATAAATTGCTCTAGAAAGTGCCATAATATCAAGCTATCCATGGGAGAATATGTATTAAATAGCCCAATGCTTTCCATTCCAATGGGAGGTGCTGAAGTTGTACTCGGAGTTCGATGGCTACAATATTTGGGTACAATAGCTTTTAACTTTCAAGAACTTTTTATGAAATTTTATGCAAAAGCAAAGGAAATTGAATTAAAGGGCATTGTAGGGAAACCGACAAAGATAATCAGCTCTAACGGTATGACAAAGCTTCTAAAAAAGGAACAACAAGGTGTAATTGCAAAATTATGTTCGCTGCATGTTTCCACGTCAAAATCATCTATTTCTCTAGATCTCCAAAAAGTCTTGGACAATCATTCCAAGGTATTTGAGACTCCCGAAGGTCTCCCTTCTATTCAGGATCACGATCATGCTATTCATTTGATTCCAGGAAGTTTTCCTCCAAACATTAGGCCATATAGATATCCCTATTCCCAAAGGAGTGAAATTGAACATATGGTTGCAGAAATGCTAGAGGCTAGTATAATTCAACCTAGCCAAAGTTCTTTCTCTGCTCCAGTAGTATTGGTACACAAGAAGGATGGATCATGGCACATGTGTCCAGATTATAGGGAGCTCAACAACTCACTATTAAAGATAAGTTTCCCATTCATGTCATTGACGAATTAGTGGATGAATTGCATGGATCAATTTGCTTCACCAAGTTGGATCTTCATTCAGGATATCATCAAATCAAAATGAAGACTGAAGACATTCTGAAAACAACATTTAGAACTCATGAGGGTCACTATGAATTTTTGGTCATGCCTTTTGGCCCTACCAATGCACCTTCTACATTTCAAGGTTTGATCAATTCCATTTTCAAACCCTTAGAAAATTTGTGTTAGTATTTTTTGATGATATACTAATCCATAACAAGTCTTGGAAGGATCATGTTGAACATGTTGATAGGGTGCTACAACTATTGGAGGAGAAACAAGTACATGCAAAAAGATCCAAATGTTTCTTTGGAGTACAAGAGGTAGAATATTTGGGTCATATTGTATCTCATGAAGGAGTTAAGGTATACCCTAGCAAAATTAAAGCCATTAAGGAATGGAAAATCCCCACATCCATAAAGCATTTGCGAGGATTTCTCCGGTTGACAAGGTATTATCACAAGTTCATTAAGAATTATGGAAAAATAGCAGCACCTCTAACAACATTATTGAAGAAAGATGCATTTTCATGGACTCCAGAAGCAACAAAGGCCTTCGAACATCTTAAAGAGGCAATGTGCCAAGCACTGGTCTTAGCTACACTAGACTTCACAAAAACCTTTATTGTGGAATGTGATGCTTCAGGAAATGGAATTGGTGTTGTTTTAATGCAAGATGAAAGACCCATTGCTTTCGAATGTCATCCAATCAAGGGAAAGTATTTACACAAAGCTATTTATGAGAAGGAAATGTTGGTAATACTACATGCAATTATGAAATGGTGATCCTACCTAATGGGAAGACACTTCAAGGTAAAAACGGATCATGATAGCCTTAAATACTTTTTAGAACAAAGATTATCCTCTAAAGAACAAAAAAATTGGGTTACAAAGATGTTGGGTTTTGACTTTGAAATCATCTAAAAAAAAGGGAAGCAAAATGTTGTGGTAGATGCACTCTCAAGAAAGGATGAGGATGTGGAAGCATTGTTGTGCACCATTTCTATTATCCAACCAGATTGGATAACCGAAGCAAGGGGGGAATGGAAAAATGACGAAGAAGTGTGGGCACTTATTCCAAAGTTACAACAAGATTCTAGTACATCTGATACATTTAGCTGGAGAAATGATTCGTTATGGTACAAAGATCACTTATACCTCTATAAGAAATCCCAACTCAAACAAAAGATTCTTCTGGAATTGCACGCTTCTCCCTTAGGAGGGCACTCAGGATTTTTAAAAACTTACCACAGGGTTAAGAAGGAATTTTTTTGGGATGGCCTTAAATCAGATATTCAAAAGTTTGTGGCAGAATGTTTGGTTTGCCAACAAAATAAAACTGAAACAATTAATACACCAGGTCTATTACAACCTTTATCCATTCCAAGCCAACGTTGGGAGGAGGTTTCAATGGATTTTATCACAGGTTTACCCAAGTCTGAGGGAAAGAGTGTCATGATGGTGGTAGTTGACAGACTTACCAAGTATGCACACTTTTGTGCATTATCACATCCATTTAAAGCCAGTACAGTTTCTACTGCATTTATGGAAACAATTCAAAAGCTACATGGAAACCCAAAGATTATTGTAAGACAGAGATCCCATTTTTACTGGAAATTTTTGGACAAAATTATTTTCTTGTCTTGGTACTCAGTTAGCTCATAGCTCATCTCATCATCCTCAATCTAATGGGCAAATTGAGATAGTAAACAAATGTTTGGAAGGATATCTTCGTTGCTTTGTATTTGATAAACAGACACAATGGGTCAAATGGTTGCCTCTGGTTGAATGGTGGTATAACACTTCCTTCCATACTGCAACAAAAATAACCCCATTTATGGCACTTTATGGATATCAGCCACCATCCATCACATCATATTTAAGAGAAAATTCTAAGGTTCAATTAGTGGAGCATCACATCGAGCATCAATAACAAGTTCTCCAACTCTTAAAGGATAACCTTGTGTTGGCACAGAATAGAATGAAACAACAAGAAAATCAACATCGTAGCGAAAGAAGTTTTGATGTAGGTGACTGGGTATTCCTACAGCTACAACCATATAAACAAATGTCCCTCAAGCAAGCTAAGAAGGATAATAAATTATCACCAAAGTATTATGGTCCGTACAAGGTGTTGCAAAAGATTGGTACTATGGCATACAAATTGGAGCTTCCTGCAGCTTCTCGAGTGCACCCAGTTTTCCATGTTTCATGTTTAAAGAAGGTTATAGGTGACAAGCTCCCAATTCAAACAATATCGCCAGAACTTGACGAGGAAGGAAAAATTATATTGGAACTGGAAGCAGTCATAGAAACAAGAACTCAACAACTATGAAATTGATCCATTTCGGAGTATCTCATCAAGTGGAAGAACTTATCTGCTGAAGATTCCACATGGGAGGATGATAGTTTTATACAGAAGCATCTAGAACTACTCAAGCGTTAAGGACAACACTTCTTTGAAGGAGAGGGGCATGTTAGGTCCCTATAATACTAATGATGCCACCATTACTATTGTAGTTGTATCCCTTATTAATCTTGTTGTGCCCCTATTGTCCCCATATTGTTATTATTGTGCCCCATAAAATCCCTCAATTGTTATTTTTGTGCCTTTATATTATTATTGTTAGGTCGGCTTGGTTATATTGTGACTCCTTAGACTCTTATACATATAAAGGAGGTTTTTTCATTTGAATCATCCAAGAATTGTTCATTTATGTAATGTAAAGGAGGTTGCCCCCTTGAAGAGGCTGAATTATAAGATGTTGATCTATATTTCTATATTTTTGTGAGCTGGTTTCATAACAGCTTGTCCAAAAGGTGTTTGGGTAGTCATGGATTGATTGTCTGATTGATTATATGCTTGTTTGTAGACTGAGTATTGTTTGAGTTTGTAGAGGTAAAGGGAAAGCTATTGATAGCTCAATCCAGGAAGGACAAGAAGGAAGAAGGGCTGAAGGCATTCTTCTTATCCCCAAAAGGCCTCAAAGCAACCCTTGAAGCACAATAGGTTTGTTGCAAAAGGTTGCTTGAGTAAGCTCTTTATTAATCTTGTTTGAAGTTCTTTTGTTCATTGGCATAATAACAAATTCTACAAGGGAGTCCTCACATTCCTCTTTCTTCACAAGTTCCTTTGACGGAGACATGAAGCAAGAATTGTCCACCATGATGGATATGGTGAGAAAAACGTATGAGGATGGAAGGAAGAGCAGCATACTTAGAGAGCAGTTGAATTGCGTGGAAGAAGAGAAGTAGATGCTTTCTGGAAAATTGCAGGAAATGGACAGGCAAATTCATATTGCAAGTATGACCCTGAAAAGGATGCGTGAGTTGAAGTCACAACTCATTGTTGCAAAAGAAGCCTTGGCCAAGTATCCGCTTGAAGAAGAGGTAAACCATTCTTGTTTGTCTTCAAATTCTTCTAAGAATGCTTATATTGCTTCTTTTGAAAAACATACCAGAGGCATAGGTTCCAAGCTAATGTCCAAGATGGGCTATGAAGGAAAATGATTGGGCAAACATGCACAAGGTATTATTGAGCCAATAATGGTTGAGTAAAGGCCTAAGTATTTGGGTCTTGGCTATGGACAATCTTATGGAGAGAGTTCCAAAGCTGCCATGAAGGCCATTGAAACAGTTCCGAAAAGGAGTTTCATTGCAGGTCCTCTACCTCAAAAGTGTGAGGATTGTATTAAGGAGGAATGCAATAGCTAAAAACATCATTCGCATGATGCAGGTGATCAGAAGCACATACTTGAACTAGAGGGTTGTGAAAACTTTGACAGCCTTGAATAAAGTGATGGTGTTCCAAAGGGAGCTACTACTTCATTTGCTTCACCTCCTCATGAAGGCAATAAAGGTGAAAGAGGTAGGTATAAATCTGGTTCTAAACAAACTCCTTTTGATTTTGTAAAGCATGGAAAAATAATTGCATGTTCCTTTTGTGGTTTGGATAACTATTATGTTTCTAGATGTTGGAAGAGGATGGCCACATATAGGAAAATTTTGAAGGAAAAGAAGCAAGTAGCCAAAGGTCCACAGGACAAGGCAAATCATGTTGTCAAAAGGATGCACATGTGTTGCACTTACTGCCATAAGCAAGGGCATATTGTTGAAGGGTGTTGGACTTTGAAACTAGCATTGCTTCCACCAAAGCTGAAGGAGAAGGTGGAAAAACAAAATGGCAGGGATGGAAATAAAGATTCCATGATTGATGTGTTTCAGGATGATTCACATATTGATGTTGATGTGCAAGCCAAGGAGGGATCTTTGAAATGGATTGGTAAGAAATCTTTAGAATTCTTATCCAATTAAAACTGCATGTCCTTTGATGCATTTGTTTGCATTTCGTTGTGGAATAAATGCAAGTTGCAGGATCTTACCAAAATGGTAAATAGAAAGAAGTTGAGTAGGAAACTCACTTTATTGCTGCAATAGTATGTTAATTTCAACTTCGAAAGTACAGTGTACTTAAGAAAAAGTTAAAAGATGGAATGCATGCATGAGCATGAGATGCATGTAATGATTGGCTTGGGAGAAGTTAACTTGTTCTCCAAAATGGAGATAATGATGAAGTGTTTCATCTTTTGGAAAAGAGTCCTAAAGGTATTTTTATAAATGCTTGACCTGAAGGGTCATTTGTTTTAAAGGCATGTTTTAATGGCTTGTTATCTAGTTAATAATTTGTATGTAGATATAAGACATGGAAGGGTTCACAAGATGTGACATCTATTTCCTTGTTGAAGCAAGAGTTAGCCCATGCAGTTGTTGTTTGTATGCCTATTGTTGTTAACAGTTGTTGTTGGCAACTTTTCAAATAGGTACAAATGAAATTTTTGTGGAGCGGATGTACTTCACATTCCTTTGAGCCAACTTGGATCAAGGATCAAGGAAAAGAATTTCAAACTACCTTCTGTAAACTTCACAATAGAAGTTCTGTATGAAGTCAAGGAGGAAAACAATTCTTCCCAAGACGACCAACCCATCCAAGAAGGGAAGTGGTTAGAGATTGTGGTTCATAGGCACTATGCAAAGGCAAGTGTAGGGAGGCTGAAAGAAGAGGGTGTTGTTACTCTCATTACTTCTTAGATTAGTATATTAGTCTTTTGGTGCACCAAAAGTTCTTTTAGTGGGAAGGAGTGATCCGAATTGGATCCTTAAACCCTCTTAAAGTTACCCAAACTCTATAAAGAAACTCATGCCGAAGTTCAATGTCTTGTGGATATCGAGCTTATCAGAAATAACCTCTGAATAATGGTAATTTGCAGCCAGCATGGAGAAACAAGGACCTTTGGTCAAAGCACTTGATCGTTGGTCCATGGATACTGTGCATGGTGCAAAAATGGCAGTTGGGAAGCTCAAATCCAGAAACAGAGGCTGTTTCTCATGCGCGATCGCGCATCGCTGGGAAAAACCCCTCAAGAAAGAAAAGCCCCGAGCGCTTGGTCAATAGGGGAACCGGAAAACCGTGGGAAAAGCGCTGAAACTAACAGGCAGGTCCTGCACTCCAAAACCGGCAGAATATTGGAGGCGTTTTGGGTGGTAAGCGGGTTTGTCAGAGGACCAAGCGATGCCATACGTTGAATGATGCGTGTACGGCATATGAGAGAGAAAACCGCTCTCATCACGGGCTAACAATCGAGCAAGTCAACTGCGCGATAAGAGCGATAATCGTAGGATCTGGAGGCCCTAGATCTAACGACGGAGGTTCCACTCGATGGATGACCAGACCTGAGGGAGAAATGAGCTACAACGCATAAACATTTTAAGTCCAACATGGACGATGAGTTGGCAGAGATTCGTGTTTCATGGGCATTCTTGGAGTAAACGAAAATAACGATCGTTTCAAATGATCCAATGTTTCCGGTGAACCTGACACTTATCTGTTACGAATAGGTGGCCACTTCCCTGTGAGGTATGATGCAGTGATTGTAACAGCCGAAATAATGGATTCGAACGGACAGAGAAAGGCAACGAGAGAGCTAAAAGTAGAAAAGAACAGTTAGGAAGCAGATGGCTTAAAGCCACAGACTGACAAAAGAAGAGAGGAGAGCGAACAACGAGAAAAATCTGAATGCCCAGAGAGTCTTTGGAGTCACTCAGAGGTCGAGTGAAAAGCCAGAGAACTCAATTGACAACAACATATTGTTGTTTAAGTTTCTTGGAGGTCGAGCGACTCACAGAGGCATGCAAAGGCCGAGAGAAAGAACTTAGAGAAGCTAGAGCAGAGAGCCACGAGCCACAGCCAGAGCCAAGAGCCAGAGCAAGCACTAGAAGCGAGAGCTGAGAGCCAAAAATAGAGCCTGAGCCAAAGAGCCAGAGCTAGAGTTAGAGCCAAGAGCCAGTGCAAGAGCCAGAGCCAGTGCCAAGAGCCAGAGCTAGAAAGCCGAATAGCTCCAGGAGTCAAGTGATAAGAAGGTGTTCTGAGCCCAACATTCCTGTGTAAACATTGGAGTTGAGTGTGGAACTTGTAAAAGAACTTTTGCCATAATCCCAGAGAGCCTAATCGAGTTTATTAGAGCTCAAGGAGATGTAGCCCAAGATATCAGGATGAAATCCATATTATATTGTTGTCTTATGCGTTTGTTTTTACTGCTGCTTTAACTACTGTTATATGCATTTATATATCAGTTTAAGTACATTCCCATATCAACACAAACAACAGATTTTAAAGTAAATAATCAGCTGAAAACAAATACAAGCATACACCTTATTTTCAAGAATTTCTTACTTCCGCATTGGTTAATCATTAAGACTTAGGAAAATTTAAAGCTTTTGAAGTGGGAGAGGTTCTTGTAAGTTGGACAAGAATCCTGAGAGCCCCATTTTCAGATCATTGTGACTTACTATGGGATATTTTTGCAACGAAGAAAGGGTTGGCTTCCATAATTACCCATATTGAAACTAGTAGAATCTTGTTAAAGTATGTGTCTTGCATATTTTCATTCTATTATTTAATGGACCATCTTTATTTTATTGTTATGCGTTATTATGCATACGTTCCTTGGTTATTCACAAAATTATGTATATGTCATGCATAGAAGCTCAATTTTCATTTAAACACACCCTTTTCTTTGTCTCCTAACATCGTAATATGTTATCGGAGAAATGTGGTATTTGTTGGTTTATGCAAGATATTGAAGCTATGAATACTAGGTATGCAATTGATTATGATATTTTCCATCCTCGCATGGGTCATTTTTTTACTTATATGGATAACATTCTTAATATTTAGAAAAATATAGGAATAGATTGCTAGAACTCTTGTAAACCTAAAAATTATAAGTCAAATGAAAACAAAAAGCCTTCTTTATACAACATTGGATTTAATGCCATCTTTAGTGTTTCCAAAAAAATTACATATTTTAATATTTCTAATATTGATGTTATTATTGCACCTAGAGGTGTATTGTATGACGATGATGAGTGATTCTATAATACTAAATGGATATACATGTTTCAATATTTTTAATTAAAATTGTCATAACCCAATACCAAGGAGATGTGGTGAAAATATTTTACTTTCAATTATTTATTGATATTACAAAGACATGAAGGAGATATTGAAAAAATATTTTACACTCACTCCCTATTATAAATAAAATATTTGAATATCCATGTGAAGTAACTCAATTCATATAAGAAAAATAAAATGATTAAATAACTAAAAAAATACTAAATTTTTATATTTTCAGCTTTTTAGTGTTAGGAAAATGGTTCTTATGCTTTTTAAAAATATTTTAACAAAGAGTTCATATAAGTTATTTGAATATCCATATTAACTAATATATTTCAATATCAACTTCATATAAATATATTTATTTTTTATAATAAAAATAAAATATTTGAATGCTTATAGAGGGGAAGTAATTTGAAGTAAAAAAAAATAATGACTTGGTGATAAAGAAAAATGTGTAATTCATCTAACTCTTAATAAAGAATTAATATGACCCATTCAATAATAATAATAACAATTCTTATTCATGCAGGTTATAAATAAAATGTTTCAATCTCAACTATGTATATATTATATATATTTTGAAATTTTGAAAAAAAAATAGCTTGGTTAAAACATATTATAGGTATATTTTTCCATCAATTTTATGTAAAATCTAGAAAATATTTGTTAGACTTGCAATTTTAAGTTATAGTCTACAAAATCCAAGTGCCTAGTGGGATTTTCAAGTCATTAAATCCATTTATGCATTCAAAAACACAATTTAAATAATACACACACCATCACACACACACATGCACAAGGGTTCAAATTTATAGAAATACAAACATTTTTTCATATAAAAAAGGTTTGGGCTTTAAGAAATTTGATCCCTCTTGAGAATTACTAAATATATGGTTAAGATGGATCTATACTAGTACAAAATTATCTCCTCCATAATAAACTTGGCATCTTTATTTCTCTAGAAAATATAGGTCACGTGTTGTATTGGAGCACTAGATGAATAATATATAAAATCTCAAAAAAAACTAAATATATATTATTGTAATGAAACATAAAATAATATTTTATACTAGCAATTAAATAAAAATAAAAATAATAACAAAATATAATTTACACTACATTTAATAATAATAATAATAATAATATTTGATAAATTTAATCTTCTAGATTAATTGAGCAATAGCCGATTCAAGTGTTGTGGTTGTATATATTCACCTATTAGCTTTATGGTACTCCATTTAAGCTGTTAGTTATGTAATTACTTTACATAATTTTTTCCTACTTGATCATTATTTATTACATATAATGACCCCTTCTTTGTTAGTTGATTTGATGTAGTATAAGTAGAACTTACTCAGTGTTATAAAAAATAAGTTTTTTTTAATAATAAAATTTTAAACTATTTGTTTAATATATATATATATATATATATATAAATAAGATTTTAAAAAATTAAATAATGATAATATATATTTATAAATCATAATACTTCAAAACTTTATTCAATAACTATATAAAAAATGGATACTTATAAAAAAAATCTCTACATATAAAAATTTATACATTATACATTGAAAAAATTAAATTAAAAAAGTTTTATAAAACATATCAAATGAAAATTTTATATATATATATATATATATTAATTATAAAATTTTATTAGAATTCAAAATAAGAATAATTTTCTAAAGAGATATGTTAAATTTATATGTAACTCATATAATATTAGCATAACCACAGTTATATTAATATAAATGTGGTTTATAAACGCCAATAGGCATATAATATAATAATTAATATTAATAATTTAAAATAATTTTAGAAATTGATAATAGCACATATAAGTAAATATGATAAAAAAATAATTGAATACAATTTCATAAAACAAAACATGAAATTATATAAAACATATTAATAAAAAATAATAACCTAAATATATAACATTATTTATGATAGAAAAATATCATAAAATAAAAAATCAAATTAACAATGAAATATTAATAATAAAAATTAATAACCGAAATAGAGATAGAAAACTATATCATTAACCAATTTGAAATGTTGCTAAAATAATGTTGGTAATTAAAAATATAAAATAATGTTGCTAATTAAAAATCTATAATAATGTTAGTAATTAACACTATTAATAATAATACTATTTCTTATATAATGCAAAATATTATTATTGAGAATACTATTAATATAATAAAAGGTAAAATAACATAAATAAAAATAATATAATAAAAGATTAAACAATATAAATTAAGAAAAATAAAAGTTTAATATAATTACATGAAAATAATCTTAGAAAATTAAAAAAAACCAATATAAATACAAATACTGACGAGTAAGTATAAGCATAGGAAAAAGTAAATGCATTGAAGAGAACACAAATTTCGGCATCAACAACAATTGTTTTGAATCACTAACAAGCATTGAAGATAGTTAAGAAAGGACGATTTTGACAATCTTGGTCATATTGCGACAAAAAAATGAGATGACGTTTTAAACATTACATGACCAATGAAAACAACGCAAAGTTTACTAACTTTGAAAGAAATAACAATAACAATAACAACACATTCCACAACAAAATTTAACTCTCAACACTCGACGAGAACATAATTATTTGATATAAGCCTCTTCCAAAACACATCTAGAGTAGTGGCAAAAACAACACCAATTCAAATCAAGAGGATAATGATCATGATAGTTCACGCTTTCAAGTCAGTCCCTTCTTGTCTTCCTCCCCGATTATCTTTGGTGCAAATGATATAAAGTGTGAACATCTGATTTCATTCCACTAAAAAAAGATATGCTCATCGACAAAATCAAGATGAAAGCCATATCGTTTATCAAACCTTGCGTGAATGAAGGTAACAAAACTAATGGTTTTTGTAATAGAATTAATCACTCCAATGTAATAATTACCATCATTGTTCCCCATATCTATGAATCATTGACAAAAACATACAATTAAAATCAGTACATTGAAAGAAAACAAATTAACAGAAATAAAACTATTGATTTATGATTTTGGTTATTTCATATCCATACATAAATATAAAAGTATTGAAACGAATGAGAGAAAAAATGCAAACAACTACAATTCAAGCAATCAAACATCAATTCCTCTGAAATAGTCAATTGACTTACTTTAGTAATCAACAATTCTATTGAAATCAACAAAAAGGAAAACAAATAATTTATCAAGGTGCATACAAATAATTGCAAAAAATAATAACTAAATAGATGTAATCTTCTTTTTACTTAAAGAGATGCATACAAATAATTGGAACCAAAAAGAAAAAATACAAAAAAAGAATTCATGAATAGAAAACTATATTGAAGATAAATACCCCAAAAATGATATTCACTTTAATCATTCCTCCTCTTTCTTTCTAAGTGTAACATATGCACTATCTTTCAGTTTTGCATAACGTTGAAAAGAAAAAGACAATGAAATCTGCAAACCATCTATTGATTTCACTCTCAATATAGCTGTAAATGTGAGACCCTGCCTCTCTCTGTCTCCAGTATCTACAGTGGCTTGTTGTAAAGTCACCCCCTGTGATTTGTGTATTGTCAATGTCCATGCCATTTTCAAAGGCATTTTCCTCATATTCCCCCTAAGAACAGGCAAAATCAGTACAAGAATTGTAGAATTCTTATCAAATGGAACACCACAATAATTTTCAAACATAACTGTAACAAATTGTTGAAGTTTTGGCGGCTTTGAACCAGGCACAAAGAAAATATTTTCAATATATCCAAGTGCACAATTAACCAGACTAGCTACAACCCGCAAATTACATGTTAACATCACACACTCTACACGAAATTGCAGTACTTCATGCTCCAATATGTTATCATCACTATCACTTATTTATGTTCTTCTATTACTCTCTGCAACACATCTTGGAATAGGATAATTTAACTCTTTAAAAAAATTTCGATTGTGCAAATTGATGAGATTATTCATCGCAAAAAAGTGAATAGAAGAATCAAATAAAATTTATTCCTGTTGATCCAATCAACTATCAACATGGGTTATAAGAAAATCCCAGTCAATAAGAGAAGTTTCTCTGAATTTCTAATATTGGTTAAAAGATTGTGAAACGATGCTTGTCTCATATCATCTCCTTGTTGCCTATACATTTTGTCTAGAGCCACTACAATGTTGAAGCTTTCCCACAAAACTTTCCCAGTTGTTCTACATGCATACAAGGGTTTATCCTTAATAGGAGGAAGTTGGGCAAGGTCACCCACAAGAATGATGGACCTACCACCGAAAGGACAATCCTTGTTTTCAGGAAAGGCTTCTCACAAACAAGAATCTATTTGTATGAATAGTCTTGGACCTATAAAGCTCATATCCTTAATAGGAGGTAGTTGGGCAAGGTCACCCACAAGAATGATGGACCCACCACCAAAAGGACAATCCTTGTTTTCAAGAAAGGCTTCTCACAAACAAGAATCTATTTGTATGAATAGTCTTGGACCTATAAAGCTCATATCATCAATCAATATATATCTAACGTGCCTCATTTCTTCTTGGAACAGAACCAAAGCCTTCCCACACAGTGGCTTCATATATTTTATAGGAATTTTGAAAGAAAAATGTATTTTTTGCCATGTATGTTAAAAGCAACAATACCAGTTGGAGCAAGCAATAACAAAGGACTTTTTCCATTGGTTATTGCGGTAGAAAGAACATGAGAAATACACCCAATGAGAGAAGAATTCCCTATACTAACAGTACTTGGAATAATCATTTTCAAAGCACCATCATTTTAACCATTAGAAAAGTGTCGAAAAATAATTTCAAAAACAACTAATTCCTTTTCTGATAGAGGGGAAGGCGAAAAATATGTGTCCCTATCGAACCCACAATTCAAAACACTTGCAAATTGAAGATGTTTTACAAAATTGACCCCTTCTTACCAAAAATCATTTGAGACGGTCATTTCCTACTAATTATAATCAACATCAAAGTCCCTTCTACCATAATTATCAAGGTCTGAAATGTTTACACAGCTTGGAGGAACTAACCGCAAAAAACCTACCACTCTTCAAAATAGCGATCAATTTTTTTTCATGTATAAGCGATTCCACATTTTCTTCATCACCTTCATTTGGAAAAGGGCCTCAATGAACATGCCCCACGCAATATCTCCATTTCGTCCAACTCCCAACAATACTTTGAGTAGACAACCAAATATCTAAACCGACATCACGAAATGGCTTGTGTAAAAGAAACTCACTCCAACAAAACATTTCAAACTCTTCTAACCTCTCATCAGGAATAACATAAAACCATGGACAAACATGAATGATAGCATGCTTATCACATGGCCTCCATTTTTCCTGCCTATGCTTCTCCTCAAATCTCCATGATCTTGCTATTTGTATCAAGCATAAATGTTCCAAAAAAATAGGCCAACTTTGATAAACCTGAATGAAATCGTTTCCACAAAAAATTAGTCAGAATGCAGCAAAACCCTTTGGTACACTTTCTTGCCAACATTCAAGGAGAACAATTTATGACTACAGACAACAAGAGGCAACTTTAGCAACAAATGGAATGTCTCTTGAGCTCCAAAGTCATTCTCAACAACCGTCTCAGCAAGGAACCTTCTATACGCAAATAATATAGGAACCTCATACCCACTCCCACCAACAACTCTAGTCAACATTTTGTGATAAATTTAAGATCTTTTCTCTACGTTTGAAGCATATTTTTCAATATACTTCAAAACCTAATGTTGAGAAATAATTGGCTGACAATCAACATTTGCTCACCACATTGTTAAAACATCAGCATTGTCAACATTTGAACGGTCATTTTTGTGCGAGTTCATACTTTTTTCTCCCTTTTTCATCTATCAACAATGCTGATTTTGCACGAACTTCCCATGGAGCATGATAGCGACATGAAAGAAAAAACCCTTTTTTACGTAAACAAGAATCAACACCGCATTTTGTATGCCTTTGCACATGGTTAACTAAATTCTCATAATCTTCTTTGGGATTGCAAGAAAAATTTTGTTCAGTGTTCAAAAGACATTAGAGGAAATTTTAGCCTAAAAGCACCCATGAAGTTTTCACGTAATTTTCATGTCATAATATGTAAACCAATCAAAATCCTTTAAGTTGAAAAAGAGGTACATGTAAATATTTTGGAGGGAAAAGAAAACAACAACTTCTTTTAATTGTATTTTTGGCTTATCTCCTTATATATTTACTCAAATTTCACACGCTTTTTTAATGTATCTGTAATTTTTATCCATGCAGGGCTTTTCAAAAGTATGCATAATGGGTACTCATTGGATGCACAATTTAATTCTATATCCAATGAGTGTCTACATTTGAAATTTGAGTAAAAATATAAGGAGATAATAAAAAATACTATTAAAAAAGTATTTTTCTTCTTTTCCCTAAAAAATTCACAACTCGTACTCTATTATTTTGTTATTTTTCCTTAGCAGACCACTTTTAGGATGAAATTTCCTTTAATGCATGGATAATCATTTAAATTTCAAGGTATCATGACATTTTGATGATATATGTCACACGAATTCCATGCTATAACATATTTTTCAAAGTACTGCTTTTCTACACCAACAACAATCGCATTGGACCAATCCATTGTTTCCATATTCAGTGCTTCAGGTAACCACAAAAAACCGTGGATACAGGTGGAATGTCTATGCTGCCATTTGTACCTAAAAATATTCAAAACATGTAGTTAACATATAATAAGCAATCATAACAACATACATTTTCCTTCACATCATTATAAAATTGTCAAAAGGAACAACAGAAAGCATATACCAAAAGTCTATAACACTAAGATATCTATGCAAGACTATGTCACGGAAAATATTGAATCTTTGGTGCATGTACATAACAACTGTATGTAGGTACTGAATAACATTTTGAATCTTTCTAGCATGCTCACTTTGTCGATGACAATCTCTGGTTGAAGGCATAACATTATACAAATCAGGTCACTTTGTGTCAACCGCATTCAATGTAAAAAATGAAGTAGCGCAACCCATCTGGTTGATCATATTAGTTAATTCAAAATGAAATTTTGTCCAATAAGCTCTTTTACCCCTAAGACAAGATCCAAAATGCATTAATTTCTCAGCCAAATTATTATTTGGAAAATCAGAAAGTTGTTGACGCAACTCCTGAACAGTTGCAGGCACATTATAATGAATATTTTTCTTCAAAAAAAATGAATTTTTTTGTGTGTCTGTGATGCCGCATAATCATATTCAATAACAAATATTAAAACCTAGGATGTCTTCCAAATATTTGATCATAAAATCTCAATAGATGCAAACCATATTCATGAATTTGAACATTGCAAATTCGAGGATGCAACCAATCATCATCACCTGTAGGGAATAAAGTGGTGAACACCATATTTAGCAGTCCTTCAGTATTATATTCATTAATGAGAGATGTACCAATATATGGCCAATCTATTGGTTCAACGGATGTGTTATTTGCATTCTCAATAAATTATCTAATTCGATCATTTTCCTGGGATTCATTAGGCAAGAGAGAAATAAAGTATGATAGGTGACAGTGCAAACAATTAGCCCCACATATTTCAATCTCTGCATCCATCCTAGGTATATCATCAACATGACTATGAACATACTATAACCTGCTAGAAACATCAGTAGGTCTTTTCGGGAGAGAAGAAATTGAATCCATGTCAATTTCCACATCCTTGTAGTACTTGTCCATTTCAATTTTATAACGCAATGTATCCATCACAAATTGTCTCTTCACATAGCATTCATAGTATTCAGATCGAACACCTCACCTTCTTAAAATAAAAAATCTAGTTCTTCCACACGCCATGGAAGCTTCTTTTCAATTGAAGAAATATCTCGTGGAAAACATATCGTGTGGCTGCTATATTTATTGACGACCACGAGCATGTGTCACTTGCAATATTATATTTACCCGCGCTATTATCATTTGTTCAACTTATGTCAAAACTCTTAGAACCTCACATTGCTCACGTAGATCCATGTTGTTAAAGTGAGAAAAATGATGAACACCTTTCTCAGACTTCCATCATTTACAAATCGACCCCTCGTGCAATCTCATAACTTGTATACCAAGATAACATTTATTATATACATAACACATATGCAACAGATAAACTATCAATCCTTGACTAAAAGGTTTTATCCACATCAACCATTTGTTCACTAAAACAATAACGAACACTTTCATTTTCTCTACAAAACACCATTCTAGATTGGCGATGATGTGAAACAACTCATGGAACTAGAGTATTGGTTTTATCATTTCTTTCCATAACAGAAGGGAAAACAATTCTTCTACATTCATTACACCTGACCAATTTTTTCTTGGAAGAAAGAAAATAACCTTTGTAAGCACAAAGTATCTATAAAAACAAATCAAATTTGTTAATGAAACAAAAAACAATTTACATTTTCTTCATTGTTGCATCGTCCATGTGCAAATCATCAAATTGATATTGCTTGTGTTGCTTGCAATTTTTTTCTTGACCACTATTCACCTCAATAGAATTCTATGAAAAAACATCAATAAATAAATTTGTAAAATAATATAAATTTAGCATTGACAACCACTTAACCTTTCAAAATAAATATGCATTAAGAATTTGTGCTCTTCCAAGAGGAAAATTATTATCATATTCTTTAGCTTCAACAATATTCTCTGTAGAGCTACATCGAGAAATATTGGTTCCAACACTTCCAATAGACCAGCCCAAATCATCAACCACTCTAGAAAGCATATTACTATCACCAAAACAATCATATGCAACAACTTCTTCCATTGAATCAGATTCCCTATCTTCCATTATAACATCTCTTGTACCATTTCCACAACCCCTAAGGTTCTCATCTCTATCAAGGGTCCCTATGTAAACACAATATTCCAAAACATACAACATCTTAGAAGATATATGGAAGAAGACCAAAATTTGGAAAGAATCAACAAAAAAGCAAACAAACATGCAAACAAAATGTTCTCTTATGTGTAGACGAATGTTTCTAAGCTTACGACTAGTCAAACCATATGTTTCATCATTTCGTGAACTTCAACAAGTTGGTCGTCGATACTCGCATTCGGCAAGAAATAAAGATTTGACTACTTCTTAATCTATTTTCCGGTAAGTAATCATTTTGACACTATTCTACAAAAATAATACGAGAAAAAATAGAACAGTAAAAAGTTCATATGGATAAGAAAAAAATGCAAAAGAAAAAAAATTGAACTCCCTACATTGTTGCAACAAATACATTACATACAGATTCATCAGTGGTATCTATATTAACAATATAGTTACTACCAAGAAACGCCTAACACTCTTCACCAACACAGTCTCCCAAATTTTCAACCATTTGAGGAAATTCTTCATTCCTACAGTTCCCATCAACTCCTAAAATTGCATTTATTTCATTGTTTTCATAGAAAATACCATTGTTTTTCATATAAAGAGTCTCTTTAGAAACACAATATTCCGAAAAAGACAAAAGTTAGTAGACCTTCAAAAAATCTAAGTTCTTTCAGATGATAAACATCCAACGAAACGACCATCAAAACAAAATTTTTACTACAGAAAACCAATGTTCTTTTCATACTTATGATTTACAAATCCTCCTTCTTCATCATTTTCTAAAGCTATTTATTTCGCAGATGCACATCTCTTCTTTGCACTTTAATGACTTCCTTATTCTGTTGATACCACTGTCATTGGTATTCACTTAATCATTATCGTGTAACAACAGAGTGAGGTCTTTTTGCACCAGTCTTGCTTCTTATTTCACTCAACATCTCTATGATAAAGTCAAATTCAATTCAAAAGTTGTTTCACAATTTCGTTTGATGCTAACACATACTATTGAATATTGAAATAACTAAAAACTAACAAATGTGCATAGAATAAATATTTGATAAATTGTGTTTCCCACGACAAACTTGAAACACATGGAAAAATGTTCCCCTTACACATAATCTATACAACAACAAGTTCTAGAAATTAATAACAAATAAATACAAACCACATTCCAAATTTACCATACGTATGTCATCAATATAACTTCAAAATGTGAATTACAATGATGTTAAAAAAATATTTGAAAACACACACAAGGTATTTTTCATTATCAAGAAACAAATGTGTTCAAGCCTGAAACACTAATTCAATACATCCACACGTAGTGAAGCTATGTGAAGAATACAATCTGCATTTTGAATAACCAAAAATACATTTCCATTTTGAATGACATCATTAAAATCCTAAACAAATTGTAGATAGAATCATGAGGCTATGTCCTTAATATAACTTCAAAATTTGAATTACAATGATCAAAAAAATATTTAAAAACATTAAACATACATATGGTCTCTAGTAATATACAAAAGAAAACATCTTCATGCCTCAAATGTTAATTGAATACATCCACAGGTAGTGGAGGTATCCCAACAATAGAATCTGCTTTAGGAATAAACGAAAACTATTTCCATTTTCAATCACATCAACAAAATGTTCAACCATTTGTATATATAAGCATGATTCTTCAAGCACGTACAATCCATCAACAATTGTGGTTTTTCGCAGTCCAGTTAGTAAATCATCCAACTTTAACTACACTCTAGACCAACCGAGCATAAGGACTTTTTCTCCAACTATGCGCAAAGTTAGGTAATCAACACATTTATTATTTATATCCAAAGAGATAGATTCAAGCAATGACCATCTATGTCCCCAATCATCTTCAAAATATTCCAAACTTTTCTCCTTTGACAATCGACGTAATTGAAAATTCTATATCTCTTCAAGTGACCAAAGAGATGTGCGACCATTATTAACAACACAAAAAATTGTTTCTTGTATAACCCTAATGACATACATTGTATGTCAACAAGAGGAACAAATGAGTAACGCCAATTGTTTCTACTCAACTCCAACAAGTAGATAGTGTAACCATAGGTAGGGTAATCTTCATAATCTCTGTCTAGATATACCCAATAAAAAATTTCGTTAGAGAAGATAGCATCCTTTGGTGGAGTTACACCATCGTATGGAAGCTTTGTCCTCTTCCAAACACTATCAACACTACTGCAAATGAGAAAATTTGAGTCGATGTTTTTACGAACATGTTTCAAAAACACCCATTCATAATTTCCTGGACTAAAATTTTGAAATAAAGAGAAGAATCCTCGCTCCCCAACACTAAGAAATCCAACATTTCTAAACGTCTTCGTAAAAGGGTTGACAATGAAATAATTTTTTGCATGCAAATAAATTCCAGGCATGCTGAACAGTATTATTGATCCCACTGTACATTCAATTCTGTATGCAAAATGAAGAAAAGGAAACACCATAGTAGACAAGAGACCACTATTGTTAAGGTATGATGCTAGTAAGAAATCATTGGGATAATGATTGGAGAAAGAAATAAATCCTATCTCTCTCTCACGACATCGAACACAGGCCGCAAGGAAAAGCGAATTTTCCAAAGCAAGACACCATTGTCTACAAACAAACTTAAGTTTCATCAAGACCGACAAAGGAAGCCAATGAAACAGAAGCTCAATAATCTCAAAGGGGATAAATTTCCAAATAATAGGATTCATACCAAAAGCAACAGCCTTTGTTGGCAACAAAGGAAAACTTCCCTTGTGTAGTGCAAAGAAAAAAAGAAAAAAGTATCAGTCACAATAGAAAAAACATTCATTTATTATTTAAATGTGAAAATCGATTAGGAAAACAATTCATTTTCATCATATATACTTCAATATTAGACTAAATAATTTAAATACCGCAGCGTAAAACTCCATAATTGTTCAAATTTGTAACCACCTAAGAAGAACCATTTTTTCAAACATTTCCTAAAATATGGGCAAGTTAAAAGTTTTCAAATTTTGAAAAATTTCATCCCCTTAACACTTAATAAATTTATTTGTTAAATAAATTCAAACTAATTTTCAATAGATACAAAATTAAGATAACTATAGACATATAGCTCCTCATAAATTACAAACCAATTATTTTATATTTTTTTTTTAGTAATAATAAAAAGTTAATTCAGATTAACAGATAAAAATCAATAATCACTTTTTATTATTATTTATTAAACACTAAATTATGATATGATTTTTCACCTTCCAAATATATGATAATTACCCTCATTGTTAATTAAATTATTATGATAGGCTCCTCTTAACAAAACAATTATATAAAGCATTTTCATAGATATAGAATGATACTATATTGCTAAAAGGTTAGCTTTTGATTTGGTGTAGAGTGGTTAACCTACTCTAATTACACATGATTATCCTCCCAGAAATTTTAACTTTACAGAAATTTTAACTGTACAAAAATGTTATTAGACAAAGTTATGAACATGGTTTTTCATTAATGATATGTATCCTTGGATCAATATAGAGCACAATGGATCAACGAGATAGGCCTTTTGGCGGTGTATGTAAATGAATAATTAACAACCCACACACTACATTTACTCATAATATTGCATATCACTTACCTTAAAAAATTTGTTGAATTGACATTAATCCATATAATATGTCCTATGAAATTTTATAAATAAATTTAATGTTTTGCAGATACCTTTCTAGCTTAATATATCACCGACATTTTAAATGATATATTACCGATATTTTAAATGATGGGAAGGCTTGTGATTTGAAGGGGAACCGTGAAAACCAATAGACCTTAACTTTCTTGAAATTCAACTTGTACTTTCACCCTCTATTTTCCATGTTACAATGGAATTGTTTAAAATATGAAAAGTGAACAAAATAAAAATTTTAATTCCTTAAATTCAACTTGTACTTTCACCGGTTCTTTTCATATTATAATGGATTTTTTTAAATATAAAAATGAGAAAAAAATCATTGCAAATAATATATTAAAAAGGAATATCTCCTACAAAATGAATATTTCTCTCCTCTCTATCCTTTTATTGGAAAAGATAAAAAAAAAAATCCCTTTTAAATTAATTCAAACAATTTGACTTATAACATGTATTCTAATGTATTTCCCTTACATTATTGACAACACATATTTGGAAGAAAACAAAACAAAATAAAAACAACTTATAATTACTCATAATATCACATAATATTATTTATAATACATATTAATTTAAATCAAATTTGACTTATAACATGTATTCTAATGTGTTTCCATTACATTATTGAAAACACATATTTGAATAATAATAATAAATTAAAAAAAAACTTATAATTATTTATATTATCACTTAATATTATTTATAATATCAATTAATTTAAATCAAATTTGATCGTAATTTTTTTGTTCTAATTTGTTAATTAGAAGCATCCTTTTATACTCTATATTTTGAAAATTCAAAAAGACTAAAGATCACTATGAAATTTTTATTTAATTTAAACCTTTTATGGACAATTTTAGAAAGAATGCTTAATATTTGCCTATTAGATTTTAAAAAATTATATTTATGTATATGGATAGATGAAAATGTTATGTGTATGGATGGATGGTAAAGTAATTTTTCATGTGATATGGAGTCAATTATGATTCTTATTATTATAATTTTTAGATTAATTTTAATATAGTTTTTAATTTTTTAATAAATAAAATTAATTAAGAAAAAATAAATTTTAAATTTTATAATTTGAATAACATTTTATAATATTGTGAGTTTGGATATTCTACAATCTATATTTTTATGCTTATGTTTCGAGTCTAGAACAAGACTCAACCTTTTTTTGCATTTTTATGTCTGCATTTCGAGTCTAGAACAAGACTCATCCTCATGACTGAATCTACAAAGGAGAGAAATGAGGCTATATATATGATACGTTGCGCTGAAGGTGAATAATTACTTTTTATTAAACCTAATTTATTTGGACATATTTTTATTCAAACTCATTATTTATTAAGGCCCTTAATTATATCCTTAATTTTATTATAAATGTGTATGATTTTCTATTTTGTTTAAATAATGATTTTTATGAACTAATGTTTCAATATATATATTTATTAATGTAAGTTATATTAATATTATTATTATTATTTTAATTAATGTAGATATTGGTATTAACATTAATAAACTTATGTTTTTAAAGAGAATATTATTGTAATAAACAAATATATCCTATATTTTTTTTCATTAAATTTACTCTTAATTAAATTATAAATCTTGTTAGAATTCTTATTTTGGTATTCACTATCACTTTACTACTATTTTAATTTTTATTTCTTATAGACCTATGTTATTGGTTAATTGATAATATGTTTTAATATAAATTTTAACTACAACGAACTTTTACCTATTGTTATTTTAAAGTTTTATTTTTATTTTTTATTTCTTATAGACCCATGTCGATAGTTAATTGATAATATGGTTCAATATAAATTTTTACTATACCTAAATTCCACTTATGTTATATAAGAAATAGTAATTAATGTTATTATTAGGGGTAATAGAGGGGTAGGGGTAGGTTAACAAAGGATTAGGACAACAAAGGCGGGGTCAAAAAGAATTTGTGAGGAGCAGGGGGCAGAGGTGTGGAAACAATGAAGAATGGTAAGGAATGTTATGAAGGAGAGAGCATTTTATTTATTGTGGGGTAGAAGGGAAATCCAATTTCTGCTAACTTCCAAGCCTTATTGAGATTGTGTGGGTGCTTAATGATTTTAAGTGCCTTCCACATTTTACGTTTAAAATGATGTTTCTCATTCGCAATGACCTTTGTATTTTCCACACAGATATGATGGTTTGTCTTGCCTACATGCTCTACTAAAGCTAAAGAACAAGTTATTTCATTTCAGATATCTGCACTCTGCTCCTTAAGCCTGATCTTAACTGACCTACCTGTTTCCCCAATATAGTATTCCCCACAAGAACAATTGATCATATAAACACCCTTTTGTTGGAGGTGCTCCGAGTTGTCCTTGATAGATTTCATTCTTTGTTTAATAGTTTTCATGGGTTTGAATGAAGTCTTGATATCTTTCTTGATGAGAACTTTAGCTAGCTTGTCAGTGACTCCACGAATATATGGAAGGTAGGCCTTAGTAGATGGGGGATTTCCATATTTATCTTTTCTACTTCCAAAAATTTCTTTCTGGATGGCTTTGATGATGTATTTATTATTATATCCTAAGATTGTAAATAATTTTCTTAAGTAAATAATTTCTTCTTCAATGTGAATCTCATTTGATATTCTACAGGCTCTAGTAAAGAGGGTTTGAAGAACACCCATCTTTTGAGCTGTGTGGTGGTGTGAATCTGCATGAAGGTAATTATCAGTGTGTGCCTTCTTTCTGAAAACCTTGCGCCCTAGGGTTTTATCTTTGTTTCTTATGATGACGATATCAAGGAAAGGGATGCAATTATTCTCTTCGACCTCCATTGTAAACTTGATGTCATCGGATATGCTATTGAGATGGTTCAAAAAGTATTTTAGCTCATCATCCCTATGAGGCCAATCAACACTGGTGTCGTCCACAAATCTGATCCAAAACTTAGGTTTCAATGGGTAGGTGTTAAGAGCTTTCTTTTAAAAAATTTCCATGAAGATATTGGCTAAGATAGGTGATAGTGGTGATCTCATAGCAACTCCTGATATTTCCTCGAAGATTTCCCCTTGGAAGGTAAAGAAAGTAGAACGGAGACAAATTTTAGCCAACTTTACAGTTTGGGGGTTTGCTACTTCTTTTACCACTTGGACTGCTTCATCTAAGGGAATCTTGGTGAAGAGTTGAACCACATCAAAGCTAACAATTTTATCACCCGGACCGAACTTAGCGTGCTTAATGAATTCAACATAATGGATAGAATATTTAATGAAAGAGTTGGTTTTAGCAACTAGAGGAGTTAGGGTACTAGCGACATTGCTAATTTGTATGTGGGTGCCCCAATAGGAGTAGCTACGCAGCACAAACAATCGTAACATAGGTAGGTCAGGTAGTAATAAAACCATTGAATTAAACAAGAATATAAATTCTAGCAACGTTAAATTGGATGACTATAAACTAAATAATATAGTAGTCAACATTGCAAGTAAAATCATGGAAATTAACCTATGCGATAACTTAGATAACATAACTAATATATTAAACAATAAAGTAGAAAACAAAAATATAGATAATAATACTAATAAATTTAATAATAACAAACTAAATATTATGTTAGATAATAATACAATTATTGAATTAAATAATAACATAGATTAGGATACCAATGAATTGAATAGTATTACATCTAATAAGTCTAATAATATATTAGGTAATAATGCAATTAAATTAGATACTAGGTACAATAACTTAGGTGATAATTTAGATAATATAACCAGTATATTAAATTATAGAATACAAGACAATAATATAGAGAATAATACTAATAAACTAAATACCATTGGGTATAACTGATAAAATGACAAATTAGATAATAATACAAGTAAATTGGATATTATGGACAACAACCTAGTAGACAATATAGACAATAAAATAAATAAATTAGATAATAAAATAGAAATCAATTCTCAACTTAATTCGTTTAACAATAACGAAAAAGTGATTAATATTTCCTCTTATATTGTGAAAAAGGATGAAGCTGAGGTCCTTGACAAAGGACTCAACTTTTCCCTAGCCCCCAAACGGATCCCTAACAAGGAAATCATTTGAAGTCATGAAGATGGAATCAAAGCTCTTAATGATGAAGATAAGGAGCTGGTCAGACAAGAATGTGATGTCATCCTAAGGAAAGCTAGACCTCCGAAAAGTAATTTAAACCAAGAGCAACTTAAAGCTCTAAAATGCCTAAGGAATAATAATGACATTGTCATTCTAAAGGCCGACAAAGGGGGCACCATCATGGTGATGAATAAGGAGGAATACATAAACAAAATGAAAGAACACCTATATAACAGTGGCAGCTACAGGAAACTTGACAAAAACACCATCTCTAAAATTACAAGACTAGTCAAAAAAGCCATTAGAGAAACCAATTCAGATAATAAACTGAAACAACGCCTTACCCCCGACAGTGAAATTACTTCTCATATTTATGGGGCCTCTAAAATTCATAAAATTGATGTCCCCCTTAGACCTATAATCAATACTATTGGGGCACCCACATACGAACTAGCAAAGTGTGTCGCTAGCACCCTAACCCCTCTAGTTGGTAAAACCAACTCTTTCATTAAATGTTCTAGCCATTATGTTGAATTCATTACGTAGACTAATCTAGATCCGGGTGATAAAATTGTTAACTTTGATGTGGTTCAACTCTTCACCGAGATTCCCATAGATGAAGCAGTCTAAGTGGTAAAAGAAGTCGCAAACCCCCAAACTACGAAGCTAGCTAAAATATGTCTTCGTTCTATTTTCTTTACCTTCCAAGGGGAAATCTTTGATAAAACATTGGGAGTTGCTATGGGATCAATGCTACCACCTATTGTAGCCAATCTATTCATGGAAAAATTTGAAAAAAAATCTCTTAACACCTACCAATTAAAACCTAAGTTTTGGGTCATATTCATGGATGACACTAGTGTTGATTGGCCTCATGCAGATGATGAGCGAAAAAACTTTTTGAACCATCTCAATACCATATCCGATGACATCAAGTTTAAAATGGAGGTTGAAGAGAATAATTGCATCCCTTTCCTTGATATCCTCATCATAAGAAATAAAGATGGAACCCTAGGGCACAAGGTTTTCAGAAAGAAGGCATACACTGATAATTACCTTCATGCAGATTCACACCACCACCTAGCTCAAAAGATGGGTGTTCTTCAAACCCTCTTTACTATAGCTTGTAGAATATCATATGAGATTCATATTGAAGAAGAAATTACTTACTTAAGAAAAGTTTTTACAAGCTTAGGGTATAATAATAAAGACATCATCAAAGCTATCCAGAAAACAGTATCTGGAACCAGAAAAGATAAATCTAAAAATCCCCAAACTACTAAGGCCTACCTTCCATATATTCGTGGAGTCACTGACAAGCTAGCTAAAGTTCTCATCAAGAAAGATATCAAGACTTCATTCAAACCCATGACGACTATTAAACAAAGAATGAAATCTATCAAGGACAACTCGGAGCACCTCCATCAGAAAGGTGTTTATATGATCAATTGTTCTTTTGGGGAATACAATATTGGGGAAATAGGTAGGTCAGTTAAGATCAGGTTTAAGGAGCATATTGTAGATATCTAAAATGAAAAAACTCATTCTTCAGCTTTAGCAGAACATGTAGGAAAGAAAAACCACCATATTTTCTTGGAAAATACAAAGGTCATTGCCAATCAGAAACATCATTTTAAATGTGAAGTGCAAGAGGCACTTGAAATCATCAAGTACCCACACAACCTCAATAGGGATGGAGGCTTGGAAGTTAGTAGAAATTGGATTTCCCTTCTACCCCGCAATAAATAGAATGCTCTCCCCTTCACAACATTCCTTACCATTCTTCATCATTTCTGCACCTCCGCCCCCTGCTCCTCACAAATTATTTTTGACTCCCCCCTTCTTTGACCCAATCCTTTGTTAACCTACCCCTACCCCTCTATTACCTCTAATAATAGCATTAATTAATATTGCTTATATAACATAAGTGGAATTTAGGTATAGTAAAAATTTGTATTGAAATATATTATCAATTAACTATCAACATGGGTCTTTAAGAAATAAAAAATTAAAATGACAATAAAGTGATAAATGAATGCTTCAAATATGTTTTTAATTAATATATTTTAACATAAGTAGAAGTTAGGTATAGTTAAAATTTGTATTAAAACATATTATCAATTAACCAATAACATATGTCTATAAGAAATAAAAATTACAATATGAGTAAAGTGACAATGAATACTAAAATAAGAATTCTAATAAGATTTATAATTTAATTAAAAGTAAATTTATTGAATATATATATATATATATATATATATATATATATATATATATATATATATAATAATATTCTCTTTTAAAAACACAAATTTAGTAATCTTAATATCAAGATCTACATTAATTAAAAAATAAATAATAATATAACTTACATTAATAAATATATTGAAACATTAGTTCATAAAAATCATTATTTAAACAAAACAGAAAATCATACAGATTTATAATAAAATTAAAGATATAATTAAGGGCCTTAATAAATAATGAATTAGAATAAAAATATGTCCAAATAAATTAGGTTTAATAAAAAGTAATTATTCACCTTGAACTGGTCGGCTCCTCATCTTCGCAGCACAACATATCATATATATAGCCTTATTTCTCTTCTTTGTAGATTCAGTCCTGAGGATGAGTCTTGTTCTAGACTCGAAACATAGACATAAAAATGCAGACTGTGGAATATCTGAACTCACAATCTCAAAAACCACACCACAGAAATCTCCAATCCATTATTTCATAACATATTTTTTTTAATTAAACTATCTCCAAAGTTACTTATCATTTTATTTAAAAATATTGCAATATCTTACTATTATAAATGAGTATGGTAAAATTTATTATGTTTCAGAAAACACTTTTTATTTTCTAAAATATTTAAACCATTGTAATTATTTTTATTTACTTAAATATTCAAACATTGTTATAAAAATATCTTTTTGTATATTGAAAAAATTAACATGGCCTTAAAAAAATTTCAATTTTTTTTTTAATATAGTAAATGGTGATTATGATTATTTTATTTAATGTTTTGCAGATATCTTTCTATGATAATATATCAAATTTATGATATTTAATTAGATTAACGTATAACAATAAATGATATGTAATGTAGATACCATGGTTACCTGGAATTGACTTAAGGCGGTGGGTAAGTTTATGAAGGTTCGACATTGTCGGTGTTTAAAGTTAAATGTCCTCCCAATGCTTTAACTTAACATAGACGGTAAACCTGCATCCTGCATTCATGGAACATTCTTGTATCAAAATTTCCGCTTTCCAGATGTCAATTGCTTGGTTGATGGTTAACATTCACCATTGGATCGCAGGGTTGGGAATCACGCGATCACAGTTTTCCTGAGGGTTTGTTAGGGTAACGAAAGCCTACCCCCTCCACACTGCCGGCAACTCATTTGCTCCAACTTTCCATAGTGTCGAGGTCTGCGATTTTGGAAAACTTCGTTCGCTGGTGCTTGTGACCATAGATAACCGTCTACTGCAACTTACCATAGACGGTAAACCCGCACCTTGCATTCACTCAACATTCTCGAATCGAAATTTTCACCTGCCAAATTTCAATTTCTTGGTTGAGGTTCAACATTCTATTGGCATTATGATACAAGTGTTGTCCTTGATGGCAACTCACTCAGAGGTATGATACAGGTGATGGCAACTCAATCAGAGGACAGATCTTAGTGCAACAGGTAAAGAGAGAGATATATGCAGGTTAACCTTAATGAAAGTGTGTATACACACGGGTGAGAAGAACAAAAGGCGCGTATACGTACACACGCAAGTTCACAGAATGAAAGGTGCGTACATGTTGGAAAACTAAGTTTTGGTTCGTGGTATTTGGTCCATGGTATTTTGGTATTGGTCCATGGTATTTGGTCCGAAGTGTTGACCCTAGGTATTGGGTCCAAGGTATTGGTTCAACATGGTTTTGGACCATGGTATTGAGAGAAGCCTAAACCTATATAAAGAGAAGATCATTAGGCCAAGGGTAAGTGCAAGTAATGAATATCTGATGAAGTGTGAGATCTAGGATGCTGGTTATGGGTTTGTGATGTTGTGCTTGATCTGAATCAAGGATGCACCTATGCTGTTGATGATGGATGATGGATCGGGATCTTAAGGCTAGGAATGTATTATCATTATGTCGTTTGATCATGGATAAACTAGATCTGAATTATTGACACATGTTTTATTGTATGAATGTTATGATCTGGGTATGACTGATGTTTTAAACAGCTGCAAACTTATGAGTAAGTATTTGCAGATCTGTACGCGGGTTGGCTTTGGTATAAGCGCGTATGTACGCTGGTTTGATTCTTCATAGTAGCATATACATTATGAGATATGATATTTTAAGTTGCAGTTGGATCTAGTTATTGTTGCAGAGTTCTGTTGTCTATTCTATGTTCTGGTTTCAGTGATTCAGTATTGGGTGATTCAGAGATTGATGATGCAGGTATAAGTTGATGATTGTATTGCAGTGGTGATTGTTTTGTATTTATGGATCCAGTATGAAAATGTATGATCCTAGAGTTTAGTAGGCTAGTGCCTACATACTGGTAAACATATCGGCTAGTACAAGAGCCAAGGGGTTGTAGCTCCCTTCTAGGAGCACCTAGAAAATGAGTGAAGGTTGGAGCCTTCAGTAGGCCGGTGCCTACGTACTAGTAAATGGATCGACTAGTACAAGAGCTAAGAAGGTTGTAGCCTTCTGCAGGTAGAAGCCTGCGTACTGGTATAACACTGCACCAATACTATTGTAAAAAGAAGTTTCTTATTAAAAGAAGATAGAGATGAATTGCAGCAGGTGGTTTTCACCCACATTGGGCTTCCACCTTATATCATGGTGTTCATGTGTGCTCCTTATGTGTGATGATCTGTTCTGTTTTACTGCACCTATTTATTGTTAATATGGTTAATAATGTTCTGATGCACTCATTGAAGATCAACTAATTGAATCATAAGTTTACTGGATATACACTAATTGCATTAAACACAGTTGCGTATATACACAGGTATCCTTAACTGAAATAGCGTATGTGAATCTGAATATGGAAATGAAAAAGTTATTATTGATTAGATAATATTGATTCACCCCCCCCCCCTCTCAGTATTATTTCCAACACATTCACCATTGGATCACACAGTTGGGCATCACAAGGTCATAGTTTGTTGAGGGTTTGTTAGGGTAATGAAACCCTACCCCCTCCACACTCTTGGCAACTCACTCCACACTCCCGGCAACTCAATTAGCTTCCTGCAGTTTCGATCTCTATCATTTTTCCAAACTTTGCTCACTGGTGCCTTCGACCATGGAGAAGTCTTTACTAGAAGTAAGTTTGGCTCTCACAAATTATGGTACGATTCATTTTTCCTTTTCTTTTGTGCTCTAGAGCTTTACAATTTTCTTACCCAATGTAACAATTGGTAATGCAGCCCTACTTGAGGTTCATCGTTTACCTCTTGTTGGATAGCTCACCTGCTCGGTACCCCTCATAATCTGTAGTAATGGGTTTATTATGTCCTCAACTCTCTCATTCAGAGTTAACGTGGTCAAGCGCCTCCCGTTTTGCATGGTTGCACATTAGGTATTGTCTCAAATATGTTTTCACACATAACTTGGTATACTTTCATAGATATTTTCCATCTCGCATGTAATTTCTTATCATATTATAGAGGTTTTCCTTTTTGCGTTCAATATATTAACATTTTACCAAGGTTTTCCCTTTCGTATTCAATTTCTTAACATTTTACAATGTCATTATGTTTGTAATTGATGGCAGGGATGACAATAACACAACCAGAGAAAGAAAATGGATAGTGTTCCTTCCATTATGGAAGCTCCTGAGCGAAACCCCTTTATCGGGTTACTTCTAGTCGTTATCCCAACTAGTGTTTGGTTGTAGTTCTGTCATTTCTGGGGTAATAATTGATGTCGACACTCAGTTAAGCTTCGACACTATTAAATTTCAGTCTAGTTACTACCAAGCTTAGGGTTTAATTCTTTAGGTCGAGAATTTTATTTTTCTTGTACACCCTATCCACAAAGGGATGGACTTCCTCCCTATAGGGCCCTTGTTGATTTTGTTTGTAGTTTAAGTTTTTGGGTTGCTACACTGCAAACCTTATATGGTATTGAATCTGCTACAGTTATGCGTGTTTGCAAGAATTTTGTTGATATTAAAATTTATTTTTGTATCTCCATATGAACTAATACATATTGAAATACCTGTATGCAGAGGTTTCTTCTTAATTTTAGTACTTTGTGTTTCGAAAAATACTACAAGTTTATGTTTATGAAATGCTTTACTCATACAACCTAGATTGCAATCTCTTTGTTTACATATGGCGATATCACCTCATAGTTAATACTATTATTTGGATTTAGTTTATTTTTATTATTCATAGTACTTGTTATAATGAGTATTGTTGTGATACTTCTTCTATTCAATTCAAAATTACAGTAACAATATTCTGGCCAGGGTTTAATACTAGTTATGCTAGAAAATAAATATTTCTAAATAATAGGTATAAAATGATAATACACATAGAAATATAAATATAAATATAAATAATATTATTATGTTAATATTTTATCATATAAATAATGGTTTTTATGCATACGACATATCATATAAATAATGGTTCTTTCAAATATATGATACACATGCATGCATGTTTGAGATATATTTTAATTTAATAAACCACGTCCAAAAATTCAAGCACTGCTTTATTCATTTATTTTAATTTATAATTCCTCATTGTTTAATTTGTTTATTTACAAGGACATTTCATCAAATTTATGAAATTCAATTAGATTAACGTATAACAACAAATGATCCAAAAATGTTTTGAGTTATATTTTTATATTTTACACTGATATAATGATTATCATTTCAATATCTTATGAGATTAAGACAAAGAATAAAGCATATTACTATAAGAAAGGGTTGTTGAAACGATATATGTTGAATAAAGAAAATATAATTTGAACATGTTCAAGATATTTAAACATTCTCATTCTCAAAATTTTCAATTATTTTGCACTCGTAACAAATTTAGTTAAGTTCCTAAGTTTGTTGATGGCATAACGTTGATACCATGTTTATTTGGAATTGAAGTAAGGCTGTTGGCAAGTTTATGAAGTCTCGAAATTGTCGGCATTTAAATTTAAATGCCCTCCCGGTGCCTTAACTTACCTTAGACGGTAAACCTAGACCCTGTGTTCACGGAACATTCTCGAACCAAAATTTTCACTTGCCAGATGTTTGTTTCTTGGTTGAGGGTCAACATTCACCGTTCGATCATGGGGTTGGGCATCGCATGGTCATGGTTCACTGAAGGTTTGTTAGGGTAATGAAAGTGTACCCGCTCCACACTCTTGGGAGCTCACTCCAAACTCCCGGAAACTCATTTGCTCCAGCTTCTCACAGTGTTGAACTATGAAGTTTTGGAAAACTTCGTTCACTAGCACCATCGACCATGGTTAAGCCTATGTTGCAAGTAAGCTTGGCTCTTATATATTATGGCACAATTCGTTTTTTTTTTCTTTTGTGTTGTAGAGGTTTACAGTTTTCTTACCTAGGGTAACAATTGGTAATGCAACCCTCCTCGAGGTTCAGCGTTTACCTCTTGCTGGAGATATCAGTTGCTCAGTACCCCTCCTAGTCTGCAGTAATGGGTTTACTTTGCTCTGGATTCTCTCATTCAGAGTTAACGGGGTCGAGGGCCTCCCGTTTTGCATGGTTGCACATAAGTTATTGTCTCTAATACGGTTTGACATGTAACTTGGTATACTTTCACAGAGCCCTCTGACATCCAGTTTCTTGTCATCTTACAAAGGTTTTCCTTTTTGCATTCAATATCTTAACATTTTACAGATGGTTTCCATTTCACATTCATTTTATTTAACATTTTACATTGCCCTTCTATTTGTAATTGATGGCAAGGACATGAGTAACTCAACTCGAGAAAGTAAATGGGTAGTGTTTCTTCCATTGTGGAAGATCCTGAGGGAAACACCTTTGTTAGGTTACTTCCATTCACTATCCCAACAAGTATTTCACGAAAATTTTGGCATTTCCAGGGTAATAATTGATGCCCACACTTAGTTTAGCTTCGAAACTGTATTAAATTTCAGTCTGGTTACTACCAAACTTAGGGTTCAATTCTCCTGGTCAAGAATTCTATTTTTATTGTACACTCTGCCCACAAAGGGATGGAGTTCCTCCCTATAGGGCCCAACTTGCTGATTTTGTTTGTAGTTTAAGTTTCTGGGTTGCTACACCGGAAACCCTTATATGGTTTTGAATCTGCTACAATTCTGCATGTCTGCGAGAATTTTGTTGATATTAAAATTTAGTTATATATCTCCATAGGAATTAATACATATGGAAATACCTGTATTCGGAGGTTTCTTCTTAATTTCAGCACTGTACGTTTGGAAAAATATTGTTAGTTTCGGTTTATGAAATGTTTTACTCGTACAACTTGGATTACAATCTCTTTGTTTACCTATGGCGATATCACCTCATAGTTAATACTATGATTTAGATTTACTTTATTGTTATTATTTACAACACTTGTTATAATGAGCACCGTCGTGATACTTCTTGTATTCAATTCACAATTACAGTAACAGTATTATGGCCAGGCTTTAGTACTAGTTCTATGAAGTTTACCCAATTATTACCCTTCTGGCTTAATTCTAAATTTGCAGGACCTCGCAAATTCACCATAACTTTCATACAAAGTTCACAATTTAATACTGAAATAAAAGAGGGTTTCCTTAATAGCTATTTTTTATTCTACTAGTTTTGTTTACACAGCTTTTTTTCCATACTTCTTTATTGGAAACTTGTAATTTTTATTTAATGGTCCATCACTAAAATTCTGATTTTTATTTAATGATTCCTCACTGGAATTTTGATTTTTATTGTTTAGCCGAGCATGTCCTTTTGACATTTTTTTCAACAAAAGAGAATTACTTCTACAATCTTGCTGGTGTATTTAGAGTATTTATGCAGTAATGTTGTTGAACACAATTTTTTTATTTCGATCGGAATAAGGGAGACCAAGGCGGCCCCTAGTAAACAGGTGGCCTTCTCTTAAACTCCCCTGGATTCTTCTCCTTTTTAAATCACTACCAACGATCCTACAATAGTTTACTCATTATACCTAGAGGTTTCTATATAGTTAACTTATTAATGATAATTGTCCAAGAATGATATTACCCTTTCAACTCAGACTTGCAGGGTATTGTGTTTTATTTTTATTACATCTTAGTGTCAAATGCCCCCGCCATGGTAGTGTATTCCTTGTACAATAAGCATCTAATGTGAAAGTACTTAAGTTATATTATATGTAAATATCTAATTCTTTTTTATTAATTAGGTATAATTATGACATGAATACATACCGTATTAATACATTTACCTGGGTTGATATCTCACCCACCTTACTTTATTTTGGCTTCGGAAAGTGCAAATAGAGCGACTTAAGCCTTTCACCAGTGGGTTTGCATGGACTTTATAGGTAATGCTTGGGGGTTCCCTTTTGGTATTTACATTGTATAAGTTTTTTATTTATTTTTCTTAATGATTATTTCAAAGATAACTATTGTGAAAATAATCTTCGGTTACAATTAGGGGCTCTTAATGCATCTGCTCAACTTGACAAGCTTGGTGAACCAGCTCAGTCGCAGCCATACCAGGTTTTTAAATGTCTCATTCTTCCTTTTAAAAAGAATATGATTTCTTCATACACTCCGTGAGCGTTATTCATCCATGTACAATCGATAATATATACATCGTTGTAGTTTTCATAACACTATTAATGTATGTGGGAGTTTCCTTAACTCCTTCCAACTGTAATATTTTCTTCAATATTTTGTGGGCTCCCTTGCCTGTCAACTTTTAAGCACTCGTTAGTGGGTGGCACATTTGGGTTTTTCTTAATGTAATTCTTGAGCTCAAATTTTGATTTAAAAGAATGTTTTTTTTTAAATGTATATATTATACATGCGAGTCTCTTTCATCATCTTTTATGTCACACTCAACATATATATACATACATAAATTAAAAAAAAATTAAAATGGTACAAACGGTAACTATATCATAACATACGACCCCCCCCGATACCTTACTACAAGTTAATTTATATGCTGCACAGTTATATGTTGATTATGGTTTTGGACTTATGATAATGATATTCGACCCTATGGCTCATTGACTTGTCTGTACATGACGTGTATTGAATTGGCAACGGTGATTTTTGGTCCGACCCGCAGCCTCTGCCGGCGTCGAGTTATTAGCTGCATTTATGTCCTTCGTCCACATTTCGGCAGGTGGCATGGCTCACCCGCTTGGCCATGTGACACATCGGGTTCCGCCCTCTCGGCCTTCCCGCTCCGGCTTCCCGCGCTGCATCAACGGCGGTGATTTATCCTTCAGATCGGAGGGCTGGGGTAAGTTCAAGGGTTTTGGGTTTATACTTAAGCCCGTGGGAATGAGCCTGGGGTTCATTTGTTCCATGAGGGCCGCTCGACTCCTCTCTGGTTACTCAGGCACCGGTTCGATTCCACCAGCGCCGCCCTTGAATCCTGTTGACAGCACCGAGGCCGTGGGTTTGCCCATCGAGAGCTTGCACAGGTAATGCATTTCCGCTTGCTTGTATGTTCTTCCGCTTTTTATCTCTGTTGTTCGCGCTCAAAGTTATGGATGTTCACTTGTCTGAATGCTCATACTGATTATGGGTTTTCTTTTGGTGTCGAAGTGTATGCAGATGGAGCTTGCTACGAGCCCCTTTACCGACGGCGGAATGTTAGCACTGGCGCCTCGGCTCTCTCGGCACCTTCCAGGTAAGAGGTCGACCCTTGTTACTGGGTGCGAGGGTTCTAAGGCTCCTCCGACCATAATGTATCAATAACTTGTGATTATTGCAGTCTATTTTCTAATGTTTGGTTCCTCTCGTTACGATCCTGTTGAGGTATTTCCTGAGGGGATCCTCACGGCTTGCATGTATTTCTTAATCTCAGGGTTTATATCCTCGACCTGCTCTGGTGAGATATGAGATACGGCAGATCTTCTGTGTTTAAGTCTCGTTCGGCTGTTGATTTGGTTCGGGCAATCTTGCCCTTTCGGGATTTTGGGCTTTAATGCCTCTGTGTATATATATGTGCAGACTGTAGATAGGCTGGCCGCTATGCCAAACTTGTTGGTTAACGTTCCCCAATCTGGACAAGTCTACATATTTTGTTTTCGATTATATAAAAATGTTTCCCAAAGTTTATATTATCAGAACTTCATTCTAATCTTTGCATTCTGTGTTGTTGTTTTATCTGAGCCCCTTCTGGGTCGATTGCGTTTTGTACATTAATGTTATTGTTCGTTAATGTCATTGCTCGTTAATGTTATTACTCGCCCTCCGGATATGGTTAAGGCTTTGTCCGTCTCTGTGACGGCACGGTTCTTTTCGAATTCACTTATATATATGTTAACAGTTTTGTTTAAATGATGTTATCGGCTCTGTTTAACTATGCCATAGAACAGATTTGCTTAAATGATGTTATCGGCTCTGTTTAACTATGCCATAGAACAGATATTGCTTAAATGATGTTACCGGCTCTGTTTAACTATGCCTTAGTTAATTTCCGACATGCAGTAGCGCAATGTTTCTTTTTCAGTTGTAGAGTTGAGTTATAACCAATTTAGGAAGTTTACTTTGAGGCATGCTCATGCACATTGTTGTTGTTATGGGTTACTCCGGAGGGTTCCCACACAGCCGTGTTCACAGTCACGGTTGCATACCTTCCGAGATTGTATTAACCCTAACATGATTACTTATTGATGCTGTTTTCGGTTATCTGCGTTTGTTTGTTTGTTTGCGGCAGTTTGTATCTGGTCTATCGTATGGTTTCACCATTTCTTGCAATCACAGTTTTTTTTTTTTAAATAATGTGCTGAATTCTGAGATTCAACAGTCTCTTGTGTTTTAAGATTCGCTTATCACATTTCTGTCGGAGTTCAATGGGAAGATTTACAGTCCGGCATTCCTTGCACAGGGACTTGAAATGTCTCTGTCGCTTGTTCTCGGCATATTAACAGCTGGTTACATACTACGGTATTCTGGACCGCTTATCTTATTATGTGTTTTCTTTACTTGGGGCTACCCCTGTCACTCTGGTTATTCCTTTATAATGTCTATCAATAAATATTCTGTCATTTAAAGTAGATCTATCCGCCTGATTTAACTATATTAAATAGCATGACAGTAATGAAAGATATGGGTCACAAAGTTTATTTCTCAACTACTGTAAACCCACTGTGTAGTCAGCATTCACTACTTAATTAATTTCTCTGCAATATGAACTCGTACCTGGTTCGCCAGTGTTGTAAATAGGCACTTCAGTAAGTTCACCTGCATTCCGAATTCGCTCTTACCACCCAACCTTGAGATCCATCTCTAAGACTGGATTCTCCCCCCGAGCTATCTTGCAGGCCTACAGCCCTCAACAAGATATATGCACCTTGTGCCTGGTTATCTGGTCCTCACCAGACTTAACCAGTTTCTTGTGTTTTTTCCTCTTTTTCCTTTTTCTGGAAAAATCTCTCTATCTGTCCCAACAACACAGAATTTTCCTCTGCACTCCCACGACTTTTCCCTGTTTGGGAGGGTGGTTTCAATCAGTTTTCATAACTGATTTTCTTTCTTTAAAATCCTCCTTTAAGAGGCTGCCAGCATTCCAAGAAATATATTTAAATTTCTCAATAAAGTAATATATTAGAGTTTTGGTTTTTTTTTTTGTAAAATAAAAACAACAAACTACCACACTATCTTTTACCATAGTAAAATTCCACATTTACATTTTCCGGGGTCATCACATTTTATCTATTCATCTTGTTAAAAATATTATAATATTTTCAACTTCCCGACAGGGTAGCATCCTTACATCTACGAGGTTTCTCTTTGCTCATGCGACATGAGCTACCTCTCCACAATTGAACTAAGATTATTTCTCGACAATTTTTGGAATTTTCCCTCGTGGAATTAACTGTAGTTCGCCTACAGTTTTGTTATGAAGTCTTTATCTTCATCACTAACTTACTTCCCAAGCCATGACATAATAAATCTCTCTTTACTTTTTGCACATGCATCCAGTTTTGCCTACCCTAGGCCTAACTTGACACTGACCATCATCTTCCACAGTACTTACTTCCCCACCCAACACGTAAGATATCTCTCTCTAATTTCAGTATGCATACAGTCCAGCCTAGGCCGGCCTTAACCCAAGACTAGCCCTCTTCTCCCAAAACATTCTCTGTTTCTTAATGCCAGAACACAACATTTTGGATATTCTATATCTTTTTAAGATAAAACAAGATTTTTTCTAAAAATTTCAAGTATTCAACTATTTTTGGATGTAAGCTTCTATAGATCACGAGCGTGTGTTATATCTTTAATTAAAACATTACATAGGAATTACATGGCAATTCATACTTTCAATACAAAATTTCGTTCAGATGTCTTACTCATTTCAAGAGAGACGACCACTCTAGTATTCCTTTGCAACATTAGTATTCGTTTGTAACGCCAAGGTTACGAAGCACTCCCATCTACACAATTCTATAGAAGCAGCGAAATCTACAAAACAAGAACACAACAAGCCAAGCTTCCATAAAATATGAATTTCCACAAGCATGCAAGTGGCCTTAGCATCCATGATGATGACAACCATTTTGTAATCCACCTCCACCCCACCTCACCCACCTATTTTAGCATCCACTTCTAGAAACAATAATCACTAAAGACTTGTAGAAGTAGTTATCTCACTCGAGATAGTGGCACACAACGTTTTTTTTCAAGTTATCTATTCTAGCAATAACCATTCCCTTCATTAACCTTTAGGCTTGTTTATATAGCTTTTAATAACTTTTACCAACTATAATTATTTTGGTTATTTTATAATTAGTTTTTCCATAAAATTAAACAAATTAAAATATCTAAAAATTAAGAAATTTTTTATTCATAACCATATTTTTTATTTATTATAAATTAACATTTAATTCTCAATTCTATGATGTTTGTTATAAATTATAAAAATGAAATTTATGTGATATTGTGACCATGGTGAATTCTAATGAAATTTATAGACTATTGTAATATGGGGAATTTATTTTATTTTCTCACTATGTTCGTGTTTCTTCATTTTATCGAGTAGGACCTTCTATTAAACTGAGCCAAATATTCAAAATTTACATGAAGCCGCACCCACTTTGTGAGAGTTCAATAGTCAGCAGGGCAGGCTGAACCAAACCAATCACCCAAAACCAAGAGAAACCTAAACAGGAAAGCCGGGGAGAACCGCCAAACAATTAAGGCACAAGGTCATCTAGTAGTGCTATCATGCATCAAATGAGCCTAGAATTCCTTGGAGGGATATTCCATCGTACCGAAGGTCACAAAAGGCCACAAATGACTCGTTGTGGGTCCACAAGAGGTCCCACCACAAACCAAGCTTATAACTCTCAAATGGACTCGACGGAAATTAAAAGCATAACACTCTAATCTTTTTTCGGGTCTGACCAACTAGCACAAACAAATCGCCATTGTTGATCAATTGACTAAAATCCAACAGTCTTCATGAATATCAGAAGGATGAGAAGTGTAAGAGTTAACCGCCCGAGGAGGGTAGTTTTCTCTCTCCTTGCTCCGCTATGTGTCGCTCAAAGAGTGGAATCAGAGCCAAACTAAAAAAAACCAGAAACCATTCGGACCTCGCCCGATATAGTGCTTGTGGTATTGGAATGGTTGATTCACGGAAAAAACAAACACGTCCTTTCGCCACATGTTGTTCTTCAAGTTCGTCCAGTGGGAAATTCTTGAGCCAATCCCGTCCACCTAGATTCTCTGTCAAACACCACCTAAGCCATATGAAGAAGGACACCTCATCCTATGGAGCTATCTGAGTCAATCCTTTCATCATTCAATCAAAAGGATTCCAGACTTTGGAAAATAGTCGAACCAAGGCGGGTTAGACTGTATGGGGTTCTCCATCCTCCCGTCGGTCTTCTAGGTCCCTTTGATCCATCCTGTTAGTCCATAGTTCCATATCTTGGGTTACCTAATAGAGACAGTCCTCTCGCAATTTTATTGGGGGTAACGAATCCCATGAATACCTAGAATCCCTGTCCCTATTGGTGACTCCATTCACCAATCGATCTGCTAACATATTAGCTTTCCTCTTCACATGAGCAAATCTGACAGTTTTAAGGGTTTGTAGGTGAGAATAGATGCGGTAAAAAACTTTCAAAAGCTTCCAGTGCATCGACACTTTATCTGGAGAGGTTCCATTGATAATTTTCTTAGCCGCTCTAATAATTAATTCTGAATCCGCTTCAATTATAACAATGTGTGAACTTGAATCCACCAGGATTTCCAAGCATTGCTCTAATGCCATGAGCTCAGCCATGTTATTAGTGGCCTTCCCCAAGTGGCCATGGAAGATTTTCTGTATTTGTCCCTGATCATATCTTATGGCACCCCCAAAGGCCGCTAATCCTAGGTTTCCCTTAGCTACTCCATCAATATTAACCTTTAAGAAACCATAAGGACGGGGCTTCCAAATGTTAACACGCTTGTTTATTAGGCTCACTGCCTTTATTATTCTGAGAGGACTGATAGACTGGAGACCTAAGTGAAGTATAATTCTCTCCTCTTGGGGCAGAGGAGGATCTTTAGGAAGGGTCTTCAACAAGCTTCTTACTGTGTCTTTGAGCTGCCCTAGAATTTGCTCAATTATGTGTTGGGGCCTACTTTTTTTGTTTTTGAAGATCCGACTGTTGTGCTCTTTCCACACATTCTAGATGAAAAAACATAGAACCAGAATCCAGGCTTTATTAACTATCTCATTCCCTGAGAAGTTTTTCCTCCAGTTCTTCAGAGTGTTGGATATGCTGAGACTATCCCTATAAGTTTGTCTGACAATGGAGGCCACCCAGTCCCACACCTTTGAAGTGAAAGGACAAAGGTTGAGAAGGTGTTCAATCATCTCCTCATGAGCGCCATATAGGTAACACTTGGAAGGACCAATGAAGCCTTTCTTAAGGAGATTCTCCCAAGTTAATATCTTCCTTTGATGCACTAGCCAGATGAATAACTTTATTTTCATCCAATGCGGACTTTGCCAAAGTTTCTTCCAAACTTGATCAAGATTCACAAAGTTAAATCTTGTGACTTCCTGTTTAGCCTCATTGAGGTTAAAGTTACCGTCATTGTTCTTTCTCCATCTTAATTGATCCGTTGAGGAAGAAACCAGAATCCTTCTATGCTCTAGCTCTTGGGTGAGAGCTTCTGCCTTGGTCTTCAGCAGGTTTTCATCACTGTATCCTAGATCCTTCCACTTCCTCCATTTTCCATTATTCATTCCCTGGTCCCAGAAGTCTTTTACCCAAACCATACCTTTACTATCTGTGTCACTTTTGAGAGCTACAAGTTCATCCTTATAAAGTTTGGGTTCTTGTTGCCAGTTTTCCTCCCAAAATCGAGCAAGGTCCCCTACTCGAATTTCCTAAAAACAATGTTGCTGAACAATACTTTTATTATCCCAGGAAAAGTTCCAAGTATGGGAGCCCTTGATTTTCCCTAACATTCTAATGTGATCCTTCTCCTACCATTACTTGGCATACTTTTGCTTCCAAAGCTTAGCCCAGGGGGCATTTGGTTCCTTAATCCATCTCCACCAAAGATTGGCTCCCGAAACTCTGCTGAGGGTTTCAGGATCATGAAGTCCCAATCCACCATGGCTCTTGGGCTTGTAGAGCTTGTCCTAGGCTACGAAAGCCCACTTCTTTTTCGCTTCCCCTCTGCCCCACAGAAAATCCCTTTTTATGCTTCTTATCTATTGCTTAATACCTTGAGGAGCAGGAAGAGCTGAAAATATGAAAATGGGAATGGCCTACAAGGCTGCCTGTGTGAGCACAAGGCGTCCTGCCAAATTAATGACCTGCATTTCCATTTTCTGAACTTGTCCTAAAGTTTATTTAATATTGGCTCCCACACTTTCTTGCTTAGAGGTTTATCAGTAAGAGGAATGCCAAGATATTTGAAAGGTAGCTGTACCCTTTGAAATCCAAGAATTTTGGTAATGTTTCTCTGAATAGCAATATTAGTGTTAAAGAAAAAAACTTTGGACTTGTTAAGGCTTACTTCTATGCCTGCTGCCATAGCAAAGTCATTTAAGATGTTTTTGATTGCTCTGGCTTCCCTGACTGTGGGTATGCCCTGTAACATTGTATCATCCACAAATTTTTAATGAGTGTTTGCCTCTCCATCCGAAATAAGTTTGATACCTTGAATTCGTCCTTCAGCATTTGCCATTTTAATCGCTCTACCTAGCCCTTCCATCATGAGGACGAAGAGGAACGATGAGAGCGAATCTTCTTGTCTGAGCCCTCTGGAGGGTGTGAAGGTCTTTGATGGAGCTCCATTAAGCAGTATGGAAAAATTGGTTGTGGTAACTAATGCCATGACCCACCTTATCCAATTATTTTCAAAACCATAGGCTTTTAGAATTGCTCTTATGTAAGACCAACTCAATTTTTCATAGGCTTTCGCTAGGTCCAACTGAATGACCATACCAGCTTGTTTGTTGCTTTTGAGAGAGTGTACCACCTCATGAGCTTGGATGATATTGTTGAGGATTTGTCTTCCCTCCACATAGCCTGTTTTCTCCTCTGAGATGAGAGAGGGTAGAAGTGGTTTGAGTCGATTGGCTATTACTTTGGAGATAATTTTATACACCACATTACATAAGGCTATGGGCCGAAAACCATCTGGAGTCATGGCATTTTCCTGCTTTGGGATAAGAGCTATGAAGGATGCATTTAGAGCCTTCAGTACCTTTTTGGATCTTCTTCAGTCTTCCACAACCTCGAGGATATCATTTTTGATAGTTTCCCAGCAGGCTTTGAAGAAGTCTACATTGAATCCATCTGGGCCTAGTGCTTTTCCATTCTGCATTTCATTAATCACTTCACTGACCTCCTCTTTTGACACTGGCCTGTTGAGATTGTGGTTGTCCTCTCTAGTAACCAGCTGAGGGATATACTGAGTGAAATGGTTAATGAACCTAGATCTATCCTCTAGTGGCTCCTTTGCAATATTGCAGAAGTGCTATACAGAGACCGATTCCATATCATTGTGAGAGACAAGCTCAATACCTTGAGAATCTTTGATCTTTGTGATTCTATTGTGTGCCCTGTGATCCATGGTGGATTTATGGAAGAATTTTTTGTTTCTTTCTCCCTCTCTAATCCATTGTATCCTTGATTTCTACCTCTAGAAAATTTCCTCTTGTAAGCATCGATCCTCCCATTCTTCCTGCAGAGAGTCAATCAATTTTTGCCGCTCTTCGGTGAAGCCATATGTGATGTTGATCTAATTGATCTCCTAGAGCTTTTGCTTAGTTTCTCTTTTTGCTTTGAAGATATCTCCAAATTCCTTTTTGTTCCAAGCTTTAAGATGACATTTGATATGTTTAAGTTTCTGCTGGAGCATGTACATTTTTGTGCCCTGAATATTCAACTCCTCTCTCCACCATTTATTAATGTTAATAGTGAAATTAGGGTGTGAGAGCCAGGCATTTTCAAACTTGAAAGATCTATTTCTTGGTGTGCCCATAAAGGTGGCTTCCAGCTGTACATGCCAGTGATCTGATCCTCCAAAGGGCAGAATGGAGGCTGTCATGGCGGGTCCTGTGAGAAGGAGGTCCTCTGAAATAATAAATCTATCAAGTTTGGAAGAAACTTGATAAGCCCCTCCTCTTTTGTTGTTCCAAGTGAAGTTTCCATTAATTGTTTCAGTATCCACTAGACCCATGTTCATAATGAAGTTCTGGAAGGCCATGGAGTCTATGCCTAGCTGTCTAGTGCCTCCTTTTTTTTCTAAAAGAGATCTTATCATATTGAAATCTCCTACAACGATCCAGGGCAAAATGGGATGTCTTGCTCTTAGATCCTCCAAGGAGGTGAGAAGCTTGAGTTTTTCTACTTGATTTTGAGGTCCATAAACATTTGTAATCATGTATATCTGCTTATCCCCTACAGGTTGACATATCAAGGAGAGATATTTCTTGGTTGCTTCAGCATCCAGGATTCCAAATTTCTATGGATCCCACAAAGTGAGAATCCCCCCCACCGAGTTATTTGCCTTAACCTCTAAATACTCATATTTGAATAACCACTTATTATGAATATCTCTCATCTTATCCATCGAGCATTTTGTCTCCTGAATAAAAACCATGTTTGGTTTTTCTTCTTTCATTCTGTTACTAAGATTTCTTTGTTTCCTCCTATTCCCTATGCCTATAATGATCCAGGTTGTGAGCTTCACTAAGAAAGGTTAGTAAAGGAATAACTAATAAGATCTTTCATCTTACCTGAGTTGATCAATAGTTTTCCACATTCGTTCAACAATTCATTCTGTCTCTCTCTTCCTCTTTTCTTACCTGAGTTCTTTGGAGATTGTGCTTGTGAATTCTCCATAATCTTGACTCTTGGCTTTCATGATTTATTTTGACTCCAGCTCCCTTCGCTTGTGACCTCCATAGAAAGAGCTGTCGTACTCTGTCATAGTCCTCTTTTGGCAGGGAGTACACTCTTATGTTTTTTCCTTGTTCCAGAAATTTCTTTAGATCTAGATTTTCCCTATCCAGAATCTCCTATAGCTCATGGTCCTCTATTCCCGCTTCACTTGGAGTCATCTCTTGGTCCCTACTAATCTCCATCAAGCTTGTTAAATCATCCTTTTGCTGGTTGTTTACAGTTATATCCTCCATGTCAGCTACCTTATCGTCTTCCTTTGTTGCATTTCCATGTCTTAGATTGTCTCCTTGTTCCCCTCTTCCTCCTCCAAGATCTTGAAGCTGTTGTGTCTTGTATGTCTTTCCTCATTTACCTTCTTGTGTGGATGCTTTCCCCCTTTCCCTTTGCTCTCGACCTTGGTGAAACCGTTGTGATCTCTCTCCACAGTGGTTTTCTAGTTACCTTCCATATTGATTGTGGGGCAATCTCTATATAGATGCCCATGTTCATGGCATTTGTAGCACCTGAATGGTATGTGCTCATAGTCCACAATCTGCGCCCATTCTTCATCATATGCTTCTAAAATTATCACTTCCAGAAGGGCTCCAGATAGGTCCATTTCCACATATATTTGGGCAAAGGAGGTATACTTTCCTTTCAGAGTTTCCTCTGAGATCTTTAGAAAATGCCCCAGCTTGTTGCCTATGGTTTTCAAAGATTCTGGTAGCCAATAATCCAGAGGAAGGGAATATAGTCTGATCCAAACCGGTACGGATGTAAATGTTTCACGTTTCGAGACAAAGTTAATCATCCATGGCCGCATGTAGAGTCCTGTCGCGGCATAGAAATAGGTCCCCCCTTCAAACACTCTATCTTTGTCCTCTAAGCTTGTGAACACTACTGTGAAAAAGCCCATAGAACCTAGATGTAAATGTATTTCTCCCTTTGGCTTCCAATGGCTCCTTATCCAAATGTGTAACGCCCTCTCCATTGGTCATAACCCCATGAATTTGCATATGATTGCATGTTCCGTCATATGATCCCTATGTGCTTGTATCACTTGGTCGCTCAATACGACCCGGGGAATAATGCCTGACTTGGGCTTGCAGACCCCCATTGTTCTCATGGAAGCCGATCTTTCACTGCTGCCTCCATTCTCCTTTTCTTTGCTAGTTTCCTATTGATTCCCTTCTTGATCCTAATCTCCACTTCTTCTAGATGTCCCCTGATTTCGTGCTTCTTTAATCTTCTCCAGACGTTTTTTGAAATGCTTCTTTCTTGCGTCCTTACTTCCTTCTGTGACTACTTGACTGTAAAAGGGAGCAACACTCCCCCCTACGCTCCCCGCCATGGTACCCTGAATCCAAAACCCTATCTTCAACTCCAACCCTAGCTTCCACTATGTTCGTGTTTCATTTCTAACATAGTAATTTAATTTTTTAAACACTGAGTCTAGTTGGATTTTAAGATAGTAATTTAATTTTTTAAAGGCCAAGTCTAGTTGGAATGTTTTGTCGGACGTGTTCAGGTTTATTGCAGTGTGGTCCAATAAAATTGTCGCTTGGAATAACAAAAAAAGTTGTTTATTTGACTTTGGTCATGGAATTCATGGAAGCCAAATATAGTAAGATTTGTTTCAAAATGGCTTTTCCAATTTTTTCTATAGATTATAAAAGTGAAATTAACTTTTACTAAAAATTCATCAACTAACTTTTACAACGTGGGAAACACTTCCAAAGTGAATCTTGCCACGCGTTTCTTCCTTCTTTTTGCAGGCGTGGATTAAACACTGAGACGAAGAATATGCTTGGCATATTCGCTCTTCATCAAGTTAATTATCAATAAAAAAACAAAAGTCAACCAACCCTCTTCCACCTAAAGTTCACATATATACCCTATAGGGAAATTATAATGATGGAGAGTACATCTATTTTATCTATGATTGTTTAGAGAGATCAAATTGTGAAAGTGTAGATCATTTTTCCCTTGAAAGCTTAGTAGATTCAGAAGTGAAAGTGTAGATCATTTTTCCCTTGAAAGCTTAGTAGATTCAGAATTAAAGATCGAGATGCATGCTCGAGTGGCAACCTCATTTAATCCCGGGTGGTTTGGATTAAATTTGAAACAATATTTGGAAGCCTTTTGTCTCCCATATTCTCAATAAGAAAAAGAGAAAAAGACTCATTACTATAAAGAGTATAAGGTGAGACGTATTACTGTGAACCGAGATTAATGCGTAATCGACTTGGGAATGTCCGACTTTGTTCAGGGCTTTGGTTAAGCTCCAGTGTTCAATTGACTTCTACCGATGGAAAGCCAAAGGTGCAACGCACACACAAAGATTGTGAGAAGATAATTCAGATGTAATTGGTCTTAATCTGTACAGTTAACCTAGATACATATGATTGTGAGCGGACGAAAATAATCTGTCCATAATATTATTGTCCATCCAGGTTAATCTGTCATCTGGCGTTCATGGCAGACAGGGAAGACATTAGAAACACTTTCAACGTACGTTTAGGAAAAAAAAAGCAATATGAGATTGTCACATAACGATTTAGGTATGTGTTAAATGAGATAGGTAGTTCAATTGAAAATCAATGAAGTTGTAAAAATGACAAAAAAGTCACTAAAATTGATGTTCGGCATTGTTCATATAGTAAAATATTCATGACATTTTAAAATTTAATTTAAATACATTTTTGTAAATTATAATAATTTTAGTTTTTATAACTTATAATATTTTAATTAAAAATTTTATAAATAGAAAGTAAAATTGTTTAGTTTAGTTTGGAGATTAAGAGATTTAATAATTTTATTAAGATTATTTATAGATGTTATTAAAAAACACCATCTTTAACCTAATAATAAACATAATTTTTGGGATTAGTTAATTATCAAAATTACAATGTTTTTGATAGGAAAAAAATAATGATAAACAAAAAGAAATAGCATCTTTTTCTCCAGCTTAACTTATATGAGAAAAGTAGATTCACTAATCCACAATCTTTATTATTACAAAAATTAATTAGGACAATTATTTTATTTATAACTAATATTATATTTAAAATGTATTTACATCAAAATATAAAATTATAATAACAACCCAAAATAAAGAATAAATATTTGTTTAATTTATAATATGATATCATAAAATAATTTTACTTTTATTTATATTCGATAATTGATATTTGCTATAATCTAAATTTATAGTTTAATAATTTAATATATTAAATAATTTAGTTATTACTTTTTGTCCCAAACATTAAAATTTAAGTTCTTTATTAAATTATTAGTATGCTAAATACTTAATTTTCAGATATTTTTTTTCAAAATTAGGTTCAACTTTCAATGTGTTTAGATTTTTTTTAATGAGTTGCCATCATTTTCTAATGAATTTCAATCAATTTTGAATATGATAGGATTTATAATAGTTAATAAGTGTTCAACAAACATATATATATATATATAATTTTGTTAGGTTACGTGAGTTTTGAGATGATTGGCATTTTTAATTTTTTATTTGAGTAGTGGTGATCCAAGGTCATCTAAGTTGCCAAAATTGCCTACAGATCACACCACAACAACTCTTAGCATGACTGAATTTCAAACAAATAACCTTAACATTACAATATACATTAACAAAACACCCTATCAACATCTACTTGACATCCCATCCACACACACACATATATATATATATATATACACACCAGAGTAAATATTCTTTATATTAATTATAATTATTTTTAAAGTAATCATTTATTATTTGTTTATTTCAACCTCTTCTTAAATTTTAATATTTATAATTCTATTTATTATAATAATATGTTTATTTTATACTATGTTGTATTGGTACATAATCAAATATCAAAATATTTTTAGTGGTTTATTTTTTTAAATTTACGATCAATTTAGTAGTTGAGGGATTTACAATATTTTTATAATTTTATGCAAGAATACAGTGTTGATATTTAATTTTTATTTTGCTACCCTAGTATATGGTCACAAGTAAGAAATTTGGGATTTGAAGATGTGATTATGTATTCACATTTATTTTACATTAATACATTTATTTACATTTTCATGGGTTTAGCAGGTAAGATTCTTGGGGATTTCACAATACTTTTTCTATTCTTAAAAAAATGATTCACATTCACTCCTAAGTTATTGCAATGGTGTAGGATCTACAAACTTTATATAATTCTCTTTAGTATAATCATCCAATGTTGATATAATTACATATTGTAAATAAATCTTGATTTCTCTTCCATTACTCATAGATAACTCACATTCACTTGTAAATTACTACAATGATGGAGGTTGTACAAACATACTATAAATCACCTTAAAATTATCATAAAGTATTATTATAATTACATAGTATAAATAAATATTAATTAAACACAATCAATGTTTAAAAACACAATGTTATCACAAAATTAAACCAATTCACTTAACCCATCTTCTAGTATATAGATGAAAAAATTATTACCTAAATTATTTATAGTAATAATACATTCATACTGTAATTAATGATAGTAACCTAAATTTATATAAACCTTCATATTAGGTCTTCATCTTATTACAAGATGAAGTTTAAATATTTTAACAAATAATATTTTATATTTTATATAAATACATTGCTAATAGATAATATTATATATCTTTATCTTCCTTTTTCCATAAATACATTTCCATATATGTACATATTCTCCATTCATTATCTATATATTTTTTTTCAAATATTTTAACCAATAATATTTCATATTTTATATAAATACATTGCTAATAGATAATATTACATATATTTATCTTCCTTTTTCCATAAATACATTTCCATATATGTACATATTCTCCATTCATTATCCATATTCCATAAATACAAGCTCCATTCATTATCCATATTCCATAAATACATTTCCATATATGTACATATTCTCCATTCATTATCCATATTTTTTTTTATTCCATAAATACATTTCCATATATGTACATATTCTCCATTCATTATCCATATTTTTTTTTCCAAGTTTTATTGAATATGTATCATTGGAAATGTGGGTACACTTTAGCTAGACAATAAGTAGATGACATGCAACAACACGAGGGCACACTAAGGAAGATTTGATAAGTTATTTTTTTGTTTGTTCATGTAGGTTACTTAATAAAAAATCATATGTTTTTCAAGTTTTATTGAATATGTATTTTAAACCAACATTTCACAACTCATTGGAAATGTGGGTACACTTTAGCCAGACAATAAGCAGATGACATGCAACAACACGAGGGCACACTAAGGAAGATTTGATAAGTTATTTTTTTTCCAGGTAGGTTATTTAATAAAAAATCATATTTTCATTCTTAGATTATATGTAGGTGGTTGGGTAACTAATTGTTAAAATATTTTTATTAATTTATAAAATAATTTTTTAACGAATTAAATAATTTTTTTATAAATTAAAAAAAAAATATTAAAGAATAATTTTTAATGTTTAATATATTTTATATTTATTTTTTTAATTTATAAAACTATTTTCATAAATTAATAAAAAATAACTTTTTATTTCTAATATATTTATAAACTAATATTTTTTCTTTATTAATACAAATTAATATTTTTTATATTTTTGTGATCAATAACCAACCTCAATCTTTTTTATATTTTTGTGATGAATAACCAACCTCAATCTTTTTTATATTTTTGTGATGAATAACCAACCTTAATCGTAATTCTTCTTTCTCATAAACAATATCTTCTCACACAAATCAACTCTTTCTCATGAGCAATATCTTCCCATAAAAATGAAGCCCCCTTAGAAAACCATCTATTTTTATTATATTCTCTATAATATGAGAGGAAATTATTGACCTATGCAAATTTATTAATCATTAAGAAATATCCATTTCTATTATATTCTCTATAATATTAGAGGAATTTATTGACCTATACAAATGTATTAAGTAGTTGTTATAAACATCCCTATAAAAAGGTAAAAAATTATTAGGATGAACATTATTATTTCACTTAAATTTAGTAAATAGTTCTTTTTTATATTTTTGTGATGAATAACCAACCTTAATCGTAATTCTTCTTTCTCATGAAAAATATCTTCTCACACAAATCAACTCTTTCTCATGAGCAATATCTTCCCATAAAAATGAAGCCCCCTTAGAAAACCATATATTTTTATTATATTCTCTATAATATGAGAGGACATTATCGACCTATGCAAATTTATTAATCATTAAGAAAATATGCATTTCTATTATATTCTCTATAATATTAGAGGAATTTATTGACCTATACAAATGTATTAAGTAGTTGTTATAAAGATCCCTATAAAAAGGTAAAAGATTATTAGGATTAACGTTATTATTTCACTTAAATTTAGTAAATAGTTAAAAACAATTTAATTAGAATCAAATACATATATGTATAATTGCAACATTAAAATTTATCGAAAATGAAAGTAATTAAATTTTCATCCTATAATATTATGAAATTAGAAAATATATGGGTATATAGATTGTTATGGAAAAGGAGAAATTTGGGTTCAAATAAATATGAAAATACATAAATCATATAATTTTTAATTTTTTATAATTAAAATATAGAGTTATAAAGATGGATGAAAAGTCCTATAATCTAATACAATATTAATTTTTATCCCTAATTGTGGTGGATAACGAAGACATACAAGTTATATGGAGTTATTTTGCTACCCCACCACCTAACATAACTTTTAACAGTGGATAACAGGGTCTCACACATAGGCACATGTGTACACTCCTCTCATTTATGAATATGGAAAGTTTTCATTCAAACTGCAACTCCAATGATATCGCTCTCCTACAATTTACACAGTGTAACTTGGTATTTCCCTCAATGCAAGTGGGATTCCTTTAAGGGCTTAGAATGTTGAGAGGCGTATGCATGGAAAATCACTGGGTAGCTCAAAGAATTTCCTTCTGATTTCTTTTGAATTATTACTTTTTTCTCCAGAGAGTGGAGCTACATTGGTCTACCTCTGTTCAAACTCTGAATTGGGTAATGATTAATGGACTGTTGGGTTATCGAGGAGAGAGTGGAATAGTGATTTAATGGGAACTACTCATTGTGCTAACAGATTTCTAGAAGAGACGTTCAAGATTTCTTTGGAGTTGAGTTTTCCTTTTGCAATAGTTGTCGCAACACCTCCAATCCAACACCTTTCAAAGGCTCAGTTAATGTGGTTCGCTTCCATTGGGGTACTCTTTATGACTCCTAACTATGGCTTGTGATACCCCTGGTGCAATTAATTCATACTTACTTGCAAATAATGTGGAAGTATTGGTTCTGGGGCCAAGACTAAAGTTGGTTAAACAATGTAAATGTTAAGATATTGATATGAATAAAATATTATTTTACATATTTGTTTATTTGGAAATACAACAAGAGATACCATTTGAGTAGTTAGGCTCCCAACTATCAAGAAATAATTAGAATCAATTATGATCCAAGAAAGGACAAAAGCATAGAAAAAGGAAATCCTCCATTTTTTAAGATGATATTCCCGACGACTAGAAAATCATGACAGGAGATAAATGTGGTGAGTGGGATATTTAAAAATAAATATTGAGGAGAGAAGGAAATATTGACTAAATTAGAAAAAAAAGATCCAATGGGAGATAAAGATTGAGCCTATGCAAATAGATATTCAACTTGTATGGCATGATGTTGCAAATGGTTGGGACGAGGTGACCTATAATTACTGATTAATTTTTAACAGTATTGGAGCCTAGATATTTTGGGGAACTACTATGTTAGTGGTTCATTGGTTGGGAGAAGCATGTCCACCCCTATTATATTTACTAGGAACTTAGATATATGTTGTATATTAGTTATTCTACATTGCATTTTTTTATGGGAATCCTAAATGGATTTCTTAAGTTAAATAAGAAACAAATAATAATATATGTTTATTGTCTACAATTTATGAATAAAACTTTGGCAATGACATATAAATAGATAACTAGAATATTCTGGTCTTATTTAATGGACAATTCCTATAAACATATGTGTATCTATGAACACAAAATTATATATGAACAAATGATTGTATTATATATGGAAAGGTTGTTGAAATTTGTAACTAGGTTTGGTTTTCATAAATGTATTTGAGATGTACTTATCAAAATAATGAAGAAAATATTTTATTATTATTATTATGACTTATTAAAAAATGGGTTTCATGCTTGGGTCATCATGTTTTAGGTCAAAGTCCCCAATGAGGACTTACAGGATTTATTCAAAGTCATTAAATTCATTGTACATTTAAAGAGACCCTTCTTGGGCTTTCAGATCATGTAAAAATAATTATTTTTTAGTCAAAATTTAATTTAGTCTCCTCCACACCAAGTCGGCCTCAAGAAGATCAAATCAACCTCAATACAAGTAATTAGACCTCACAGAAGGGCTATAAATACAAGAAGTTCGAATTCATTTGGAGCATCTCATTTTATCTCTCTTATAGTTCGATCTCTGAAGTTGGAAGCTGCAAAAGTACGAAATCTTTTAAGGGTTGGAAAGAAGTTGGAAAGATGTGTGAGTTTTAGAAGGAATGTAGAAGGCCTCAAGATCGAAATTTTGGGACAAATCTCACTCAATTTTGAGGTTTTTCAAAGGAGATTGAAGTTCTCAAAGTTTGGTTGAAGTTGTTGCTGCTACTACTAATAGGTTGATCCTGCTACTGGAATGAAGATGTTACTGATGTTGCAAGGTCGAAGTTACTTGTGAAGGGTTGTCATCTGCAAGAGGAATTGAGGGCTAACTTGATGTGGAGGGAATCCTTGTATGGGTCTATGATCTTGGATTATCTCAAGAAACTATTGAACGAAGAATTGTTAATTGGGTTTTCCAATAGATAGGGGTTTCTTCCTGGCTATTCGCATACATCTGTTATCCTTTTTTTATTGTTTTGGTAAATTTTTGATGAACTAAAATATAAAAGAAGAACATAAACATAGAAGAATCACAAGTAATTATCTATATAAGAAAATATTTTTGCCTTTTTGATTTTCTAACATTATATAAGAGCTCAAGTGAAGGAGGAAAAAGGAAATCTTGAGTATCTACAAGAAGGGATCTAAATGATTGATCTAGGCATCATATAAGGATCTCTTATAAGAGAAGAAGCTCACTGTCTTCAAGGAAAATGTATAACATATTAAATAATGAGAACAAGTTGGAAGGAGAATCAAACTATAGATCTTGAAAGAAGAGAATTGACCTCGTTCTCAAAAAGAATAAGGTCTTGAATATGGTCAGAGGGAAGGTGAAGAAACCTACTGAAGAATCCAATGATGAAGAGAAGGTGAAGTATAGGGAATTGGAAATATTGGCTATGACTCTAATGGTAGAAAGCATTAAGGACAATATTGTCCCATACATTTCCAATGTAGACCATGCTTAAGAAATGTATGAAGCATTAACAAAATTATTCACTATCAAAAATATTTCTCAAGTAGAAAGCTTGAAGAATGATTTAATAACTGCTAAGATGATAAAGGAAGATATTTTGGCTTCCTTCTTTGTAAAGATATCAAGGATTAGAGATTAAATTCAAGCCATATATGAAATAGTATCAAAGAAGGAGTTAGTAATCACTACACTATTAGGATTACCACCTACTTGGAGTTATTTTGCTTCAGGTCTCAATAGTTCAAAAGAAGCTCCAACCTTTGAACAATTATGGAATGCTTGCAGCAAAGAAAAAATGATAATTTCATTAGTATCCAACAACAAAGAAGAAAAGGTGTCAAATTCATACTCCGCTTCCCATAAGAAAGGACACTCCAAGAAGTCAAGAGGGCCAAGAAATAAGATTGATATGTCTAAGTAGAATGCTACCAATGCGACAAGATGGGCCACTATAGAAGTGATTTCCCCGATAATTAGAAGAACAAGAAGAGAAGAAGGGATCGAGCTAATATAGCTGAAGAAGGATCTCCAAAGAAGACTGATCTCGAAGTATTTGATATAAGGGACTTACACAAGTAAAGTCCTTTGATCTAAGCTTTAATTATTTCTTTCTGATTTCTAGTTTTCAGGTTTAACATATTTTGGAAAAACATTTTTGTTTTGTTTTTAAGGCTATAGGTATACCTCAAGCCTGGAGGGGGGCATCATCAACCTCCAAAAAGAAGTATCCTATTACCAGTTTCACTTTTAAGTTTTCCTTACTTAATTGGTTTTGTTTAAAATACTAATCACATTTATACTCTTATTTTCCTTGTTTAGGAAAACATGTTGAAGACTCAAAGAAGAAGCCCTCACAAAATAAAGCATTAGAATTACTATGTTTGTTAAGAAATAAGAGGTATGTTTTGAATTAGAAGTTTTTCTCTCTCCATATTCATTCCTAATAATCTATTACTAACATGTTTATATCTAGCTAACCCGAATATTAAATATTCTTGATTGGGTGATTTATCATTAGTTAAATATACCCTCCTCATATCTTTGATCACTCTTATGTAACCCTAGAAAGTTTCATTGTAAAAACCCTAACTTAAGGAATGTTGACAATTATGTATGAAAACCTAATATTCTTAGGGTTATTGTTGAAAGCAAACGTATAATTTTTTTATGGAGTCATGTTTGGGGTTTTGGTATGATTATGGAAACCCTAACTTGCTAGGGTTGAATGGTAATGTCTAAAATCTTGAACCTTTTAAGTATTGGTAATTTAGTGTTTAATGTGTTTTTCATTGAAACCCTAGATCATTAGGGCTTGGTAGATTGTATAAGAAATACCCTTATGATATCCTAGAAATGAAATCTTTGGGATGTGTGTTTATCCGATCAAACCCTATCCTAATCAAGTTTGTTATATCTTTAACTCTTATTGATATTTTTGTAGTTGGGTTTGACTAACACATGTTACGATATGCTTATGCATGATGATGTTATCCTAGATATATGATTTGACCTAACTATTGATGGTCATGAGCCCTAGGGTTTGGAGCTAAGCCCTAGTCGAAGTTTTGATCCTCTAGAATGATATTTTTGTGAATTATAGGGTTTTGTAATTAAACCTTAGTAGAATTCCAAATCTTTGATATGTGATGACTATGTGATAATTTGAGATTTGTGTAAGATTGTTGAAATATAAAGTTTTAGTTATGATTGATGTTTAATTTTTTGAGAAAATATAGGGCTTGCATCAAACCCTAATGGAAGCTAGTCATGTTTTTGATTAAGTTATGATTGTTTTCGATAGATAAAATCTCTTAAATGAAATTTAGGGTTTGTATGAAATCCTAGTAGGAAGTCTAACATATGAATTTTGAAAGTTGCTATATACATTATAGATCTAGTTGTGTTTTAATTGTTTCTATGGTTTGCAATATGATTTAGTAGGGTATTTCATACCTTTGGAATAAGCTTTGAAACCCTAAATGTAATGAAAATTGTTATGAAATGCTCAATGTCTTGATGAAGTAGTCTAGGTTTTATGAAAACAAAACCCTAGAAAGAAGTTGTAGAGTATGTGTATCTTGTTTGTAATTAAGTTTGGGAATCCAATATATAAGTTGAAATTCTTCCATGATTTTGATAATGATTAACTTCACGCTTCTAAATATTTGGTTGTACTTTCTATCAAAAGCTGTGCAGTTACATAATCTTCAAATACGGTGAATATATTCGTAAAATAAAGTTGATGTGATAAGCATGATGTGAATGATGATGGTAATAACTTTGATAAGAATGATGGAAGCCATGAAAGATTCTCCAATCTCATAGAAAATAAGTACAACGCCCTAAGTTAAGAGGGAACCTGGATAAAATATCCCTAGGTTAACAAGGAGCTTGAATGAAAGAAATGTCCCTAGATTGAGAGGGAGCATAGATGAAAGTAATCTCCCTAGTTGAAAGGGAGGGTATATCATAGTCATGATGATATAAGAAATTGGAGAATGTATTTTAAAGGTGTACCAAGAGAAGAAAATTAGAATCGATTTATGAAACATGTCATTGCATGAGAAGTAGGAAAGGACATTGCATGGTTAATGAATATTCTATCAAGTTTCATTGGGAAAGCTCTAAGTCCTACTGTAGAAAGTTGAGAAGCCACATCAAGTTGTCTGGAAGACCCCAGAGGTTTGTATTTATGTACAATTGAAATTATATTACTAATTAGGGTTGCATTTGTACAGGTAAATCTCCCAGAAGTTTGATAGCATGTTTTTACATGCTTAGTGTTGTTGATCAATTTGTTTGGAGAGATTTATTGTCGATCTACTTGATTGGGGAGGATTTATTATTGATTAGAAAGTTGAGGATTTGTGTGTGAGACATTTCCTAGGAGGGCATCTGGCTGAAACTATGTGTTGATGTCTAGGTCATGAAGTAGGGAGGGTGGTGTTGGTCATAGAGCTCTAACCTCAGATACGCACCTAGATACCTATGTCAATGGTTAGTAAGTAAGCTCGATGGTACCTAGAGAGGCTGAAAGCTTTACTCCATCTTAGTCTCACCTGGATAAATTTCCATGGTAAAGAATCTATTCCATGGCATTGTGGTGCCTAAACTGTTGGAAGACCTTGGATAGATTTCCCCAGTTAAGAATCTAGTCCATGGCATTGCAGTGCCTAAAGTTCATCATGGTTCATGTGTTATGAGATCTTCCTTATACTTGTAATGATGAAAACCTCCCTAGTTAAGAGGGAGTGTTGAAATTTGTAACTAGGTTCGGTCTTCACAAATGCATTTGAGATGTGCTTATCAAAAGAATCAAGAAAATATTTTTTTATTATTATTATGACTTACTAAAGCATGGGTTTCATGCTTGGGTCATCATGTTTTAGGTCAAAGTTTGCATTGAGGACTTCTAGGACTTATTTTGAGTCATTAAATTCATTGTACATTTAGATAGACCCTTCTTGGGTTTTCAGATCATGTAAAAGGAATAATTTTAGAGCTAAAAATTAATTTAGTCTCCTCCACACTAAATTGGCCTCAAGACAAGTAATTCAACCTCACAAAAGGGCTATAAATACAAGGAGTTCGAATTCATTTGGAGCATCTCATTTTATCTCTCATATTGCTTGATCTATAAAGATGGAAGCTGTAAAAGTGCAAAATTTTTTAAGGGATGGAAAGGAGGCAGAAATAAGTGTGAGTTTTTTGAGGAATATAGAAGGTCTCAAGTTAAAAAAATTGGGACAAATCTCACTCAATTTCGAGGTGTATCAATGGATATTGAAGTTCTCCAAGTTTCGTTAAAGTTGTTATTGCTACTTTTGTTGGATCGAGGCTACTAAAGCATCGAAGTTGTTGTTGATTTTGCGAGGTCGAGAGTACTACATTCAATGAAAAGGTAAAGCTTGGGTAGCAGAAAGAATTCATATATTCTTCTTCAAAGCATTCGAACAAGTGGATAAGAAAAGAGAAATAACTTCATTTGTGAGTATATAGAAAGTCTATAGAGAAACACAAATCTAGCCTTAGCTATTTGCACAAGAGTAGGATACAAAAAGGGTCTCGAAATGACCTACAAATATACAAGCACACATATTAAATGTAGACTCAAATGTGGAAAGGGAAGGAAAATAAAGTATAATAACTAAAGCAAGAATGTGAGGAACAGGGTTACCTGAAGTTGAGTTCTACTCGGTTGGCCAAAACCTAGTGATATAGACTGAAGAAAAAAAATAGTAAATGCTATGACAAGAAGGAAAAAATTAGGAAATTTCACAATACAGGGAAACGTAATGCAAAATTTATAAAATTTTCATAGATTTTTTCTTACATTAATTGAAAAAGAAAAATATACATGTAAACCCTATTAGAGGTGGAACAAATGCTTTTTCATTTCAATAACTTAGTCATAGAGGAATAATCCATTCACCTAGGGTTGTGGGGACTAGGAATTTGCCAAATTTGGCTTAGAACCCTTGACCATTCAAACCTTAGTAGGAGGATGAGTTGAAGGAACATTCAAGTGAAATTTATTCCTCATTATTTCAGAAAGAAAGGTATTAGTTGCGACCAAGAGTTAACCTACTTGATATGAGTCAAAACCTGCCATGAATAATGAAAAAAATAATTTTAGATAAGGGAAAACCTTTATAGAGGAAAATATGAATTGTATATGCCAATTTTGGGGTTTAACCTAGAATTCACACACCTACATTATACATTTTAGCTACATGAAAAACAAGAATACATAACTTTGAAAATTGGGAACCTTAGAAACATAAGCTTTACATTCCTGTTGAAAAATGAGGGAACAAGTAAATTAGGTATAATTATTCATCCCCGCTAAGCCCAGAGCTCTAATACCTACCCTGGAAGGGATTAGCAAGATATGAAATTAGAGGAGCCATCCCAACATAGAAATCAAGAGAGTAAATTATTAAAACAAGGCTTGTACAATGAAGGAAAGAAATTGTTACTTGTCGTAGGCTCAAGCTTGAGAAATCAAGAGAATAATTGAATCGATGTGGTGTCTATTATAACTATAGAAAATTTCTAGGAAATCCAAATGTAAGAAACCCTAATTCCATTAGAGAAGCAGAACACCTAGATGTGAGGTTCAAAAGTGTATAATGAAAAGTGTGATGGAGGAGGATTGGTGGTTACCTAAACACCCGAGAAATACAAGACCATTAAATCAAACACAAAGATCTCCATTGTTGAAATTTTAATTAGATCACATGAGTGGGTGAGGTGTTTCCCTTATGCATAGCAACAAAATCCCTAAGTTTAGTGGATTGTCAACCATAGATATATCAATTATGTATGGAAGCCGTAAGGTAAAATAATTGGAGACAGATCAAGTTGTAACTAATTTTTTTTTAAATCCATACAACACCATCCACATAGCTCAATAGAGGAGCTGATTTGTAAATTAATGATGTGAGGAGTTTGAATATCATGGACCTTTAGTGTAGATATTGCAAATATATAAGTATATGATGTGAGCTCTAACAACAAGGACCTTGTAAAACTCATTTGACGTAAGACAAAACTCAATTGTAACTCTTTGAGTCATATATTTACATTTCATAAGTGATCAAAGATGCTATAACATTTAAAAAAAAACTCTTGTGATTAGAGTGGAAGGAGCCTTTTATGCATTTTCATAGGCTATTGTAACATCATAATATCCCAATTAATTAAAAAATAAAATACACATGCTTAGATAAGAGGTACATTACAATATGGTATTAGAGCAGTAGGTTACAATATTGCAGCCTATGAGCTTGAGTGCAAATAAAATCAGGAAAATTAAGAGTTTCTTACTTGATGAGTAACTAGGTAAATTTTTATGATACACACCAAAGAAAGGTATAAGTAAAAGAGTTTTTTCCATCAGTAAATTGATATAATTCTATTATGGGAATTAAGTTTGTAAAAATATATACCAACTATTTCTAGAGTACCCATACCTACAGGAATATGTATGTTTGGCTTCTAGAAGTGTAAGTGATTATTTGATAAAAATAAAAATAAAAATTATTGAGTAGTAATACATGCTAATTAGTAAATTATATCCAATGGTTGTTGAATAGTGAGTAGATAAAGAATTTTGTAATATGGGGAATTGAGAAATAACTTACATAATCAAATCATGAAATGTATACATGTATAGATGAGAAGTAAAATTTTCTATCTTACTCTATTAAACAATAAAAAACAATGCATTAAAATGTTTAAGATATAAGTTGGTGTGTTGCATATGAAATTATCCTAGAGAGTGTGTAATTACCTACATAATGGTTACCTGTTAATTTGTCAAAGGGTTTCATATGTTGAAGGAGTTGTGGATGTTGTGAGTGAAGTTCAATTTACAAGGATAATTCTCTGTTATACTCCAGATATTGTGAGATCATTTTAATTTACATAAAAATATTGTTGGTACACAACTTACAAGATTTTTATGCATAAATTTCTTATATTAAATATCTATTACAACCTGTTGAGAAGGGAAATAAGAAAAACTTAAGAAGGTTTGGAAACCATTGCTAGAAATAATTTAGTCTAAGACTTGAGATTGAATTGAAGAAAAACATAGAGTATATACACAAAATAAAGTGTATATAGGAACCGGAATCATGATTAAATGGGCTTGAGAACCCTATATTACATAAACTAAAATATATGGTGTACTTCAAGATGTTGCTTGGGCATATATATATATATATATCAATTGGGGTTATCTTGAGTGGTTAGGAGAAAGGAATGGAATCCTATAATAACCATATATTAACAACATAATTCAATTATGAGTATGCCAAATGCTATAACATATGATTGGAAATAAACTACTATGGTTGGCATGCATAAGACTTGGGTTTCATGACTAAAACCTGAAAAGGAATTAACGGAGTTAAGAAAGGTTCTTAACTGGAAAGAATTCTAGTAGGAAACATTAGACTGGAGATTGTGGTAAGATTTAATGCCATGTGAAATCATTGGGAAACTGTAACACTTATTTTGTGTAATAATAATTTTTTGGCATTTTACGACCTTTTGGGAATTTTAAGAGAAATCTTTGACATCATGGACTAAGAAAGCACAAGAATCCATTCTCTAATGCTTAAATTTTTTTGAATCCTAGAGTATGTGATTATGTGATGGAGAATTCCTAGTAAAGTTACATTTGAATGAGTCAAGAATCATCGCACAAAGCATGGTTAGTGAGATTTCCAAAGAAAAATAGACATGAGAAGATAGGTAATCATAGGGTGCAAAAAACATTACTGGTTAAAATTCGTGTTCAAAACCATCAGAATGTTGGCAAATTGAGACATAGTATCATAATATGTCATGATTGAAAGAAAATTAGTCTTGAAAATAATAAAACAAGTAAAAAAAAATTGAGACTTTCAAATTGAAAGTGATAGGATGATGGAAACTCTGTTACTCCAAGACACCAGATAAGTATGAAAACACTTAGGAATATTGTTGCAAATACTTAGAAAAATATCTTCTTTACTCCAAATTACTTAGTATGAACTAGTCAAGACCATAGTCAATCTTGAAAGTAGGTAAATTCCTGGAAAAGTAATTTCCATGGACACTAAAAATATCAAAATACCCTTACTTGACATATACTTGAGATATATTGTGAGCATCAGATTCTATATGAGGTTACAAACTCATATTGTGGATTCATGGCAGCTTTCAATAATTGGCCTATTTTATAATAATTGCACAATGGAAAAGAATTAAACTTTTATGGAAAGAAAAATTATGATTGGGTGAAATGGTTGTTATTTTAACACTCATGCATAAAATATGATTTGATTTGTTACAATAGGATAAATAGGAAGGATTTCAGCAAGATTATTGGAAACAACCCAACTAAATGGAAATAAGTTTATGAATTAATGATGTAACCATAAATATGAGGAGGAAATTTCTTTAATTGGGTTTAATAGTTTGATGTATTTTATTTGAAAGTTTCAAAAAATATGCCCCATTGAAAGACACTATAGACACGATAAAAAAATGTAGTGTAGAGATCCATGCTTACTAAGAAATATTGAGATGTTAAGTGCATACAATAAAGGATTTTCATGCATAAGGACTCCAACAAGTCTATTATCCTAATATGAACTACATTACCAATAGTGGATAATGGTAACAATGTGACGAGGAATAGTTGGACAACCAATTTGGGGAGCCAATGAAATTGTTAAGAAATCATGATTTTGAAAAAGAGGATGTTGATGGGAGATTGACACAAAGGACACTTATGCTTGCTAACATTCGTGTTGTGCCAACATGGTAAGTACACTAAGAAACAATGTGTTACCCATCAATGGTTCTCTAGATAATTATCTTTAAAATATTGACCATGACTCGTTGGTTGTAGGAACTTTTAAAATATTGTTGAATGGTTAACTAAATGCATGAGATGAATATGTGCTTACAAGATTATAGGACTAAATTATTATGTTACTAACATGATGTGTGTTGAGATAACTTATATGCACATGAGTGTAAAGGGAAGAAAAACATGGTTGTTTTGAAGAGAAAAATGTATATAACCTCCATACATGTTAACCAACAATAAGTAATGCTGAGATGGATGGAAAATCTATGAAATAAGTTTGTATGAAATTCATGTATGAGGAGTGGGATGGAGGGGGGTATGTGTTGCATGATTTTATTGTTGCAATTTTTCTTCTTGCCTTTTATTAATCTTGAGGATGGTCACGTTGCTTCTTGTTTTTCCCTTTCTGTTCTTATGATGGTTCCTTTTGTGGTTTGATTTTCATGTTTGTTCGAAATAAATAAATAAAAAATAAAAATTAGGGATGCTCTAGAAGAAGAGATGAATAAGAAAACCCAACTCGAGATGAAAAACTTGATCAACTTTTGAGTGTAATAAACAATGGAAAGGAAATAAAAGAAATGACAGGCTAACTAAAATGGACATGAATGAGTCCACTTAAACAAAAAAAGGTAGTGATAAAATAGCCATGAGAATGACATAGCAAGGAAATTGTCGCAAGTTTTAATAAGGATAGTTTTATTTATATCTGATATTATCGAATCATGATAAAAGAAAAATGATGCAATTTGACGTGACTTATCACTAGCTACAAGCCATCATGAGTGGCAAGGTATGTAATTGATCCCCAAAATAATATGATCACTAGGTGCATAATATAAAAAAGTTGGAAATGACAATTATTATGTTTGATATTTTGCAATGAAATCATTTAATTGATTCCATGTTACCTAGAATGTCCATTGGGTAAATGTGCAAGATAATCTATTGTTTATAAATCAATATTTATGATGTGCTTATATTGATGTTTATGACCCTTGTTGGGTGCATGAATGAAATTGACAACGTCTGCCTAGCATGTATAAGGGCATGCATAAATTAAATATGAATTTGAATAGGAGTGAGCTTTACTCTAAAATCAAACCATCACCAAGTTAAAGTCTATGGAATCCTTTCATCCCTGAGGAGGCTACCTAGGGAATGAAAAAAAAATGTGAGAAACATTTCCTTTAAATTTCAAAAGTGATAAAGGTAGAAACAACATCGAGAAAATTGTTTAATTCAAGGGGGGAATATGTTATACCCTTGGTGCAAATACTTTTGTAAATAATATTACTTTTATTTACTTCCAAATAATTTGGAATTAGTGGTTGTGGTGTCAAGACTAATTTTGGGTGGAAATTGTAAATTTTAATATATGGATACGACTAAAAAATTATTTTACTTCTTTGTTTATTTGGAAATACAATAAGAGGCACCAGATGAGTAGTTAGGATTTCAATTGTTAGGAAGCAGTTATAATTAGTTAGGGTCTAAGAAAGGACTTAAACACATAAAAATAAATCCCTCCATATTTTAAAATGATATTCTGAACCACTAGAAAATCATGACGAGATAGAAACATCATAGGTGGGAGATATATGTTGGAAATAATACTGAGAGGGGGGGTGAATCAGTATTATCAGATCAATCAAACCTTTTCAATGCTCAGAAACATATACGCTACTTCAGTTAAGTAAAACAGCGTGTACACGCTACTGTGACTAAATAAAACAGCGTATAAGCAGAAAACTCATAACTTAGTTAGTTTATTCTTCAGTTAAGTTCATCAGGACATTATTCAGCACATTAACAGTAAGCAGATGCAGTATAACAGAACGGATCAAAAGCCACACACATGAACACCAAGATATAAGGTGGAAACCCAATGTGGGTGAAAACCACCTGCTGCAAGTTATCTCTATCTTTCTTTAAGAAACTTCAGTTTACAATCTTTTGTACTGGTGCAGCCTTATACCAGTACGCAGGCTACAACCTGCAGAAGGCTACAACCTTCTCTCGTTCTCCAAACTTCCTTGGAAGGGAGCTCCAACCCCCTTTGTTCTTGTACTAGCCAAGATACTAGTACGTAGGTGCTGACCTACAATCTTCTTTTCTTCAGGTATCACCTTTCATACATTTTCAGACTTGAATATTCCTGAAGCACAACATTACAATCTGAAGACCACAATTCATTCAATTTCCACAACAGATCATTGAAGCATAAAACAACCAAACTCTGAATCACTGAACCACTGAACCCTGTCAATCACCAGTTACCAGAACACAGAGCAGACTACAGAACTCTGCAATAACTGTCAGACCCCACTGTAAACCCAAAAACAAGCTTCAAAAGATATACGCTACTTCAAGGAGCCAAACCCGCGTATACACGCACTTTTACCGAAGCCAACCTGCGTACAGATCTAAAAATAAACTTTCTCAATTTGCAGCTGTACCAGACATTAGTTAGACCCAGAACATAGCATTGCGACAATATGCAGATCTAGAAATAAGCATAATCAACCATATCATGATAGTGCATTTCAAACCATTAGATCCCGATCTATCCTTAGATCTAGTCTTCCATCAACCAATGTGATCTCTCCTTGGCTTAGATCAAGCAACCCAGCACCTGCAAATCAGATCTCTTTCACTCTTAGATATTCAAGCCCTTGTCGAAAGATGATTTTGCCTAATGATCTTCTTCTCCTTATATAGTCTTAGGCCTAGCTCAATACCAAGAGCCAAAACCATAGTAACACAATACCATCAACTTCAAAACTAGGGATCGACACGCCCGTCGAGACACAATGGTCCGAAATCATAGGCACAACTTCCAAGGACTAACCACCATGGACCAAAGGAACCTTTCCACATACACGCGCTTTTTATGAATCGAACTAGCGTGTACACGCGACTTGGGCTTAACGAAACGGCGTGTATGAGCTTCCTTGGCATGCTGTACTGAGATCTGTCTTCTGATTAAGATGTCATCACTTGTACCAACCTCTGAGCACCTGTACCATCCTCTGAGTGAGTTGCCATCAAGGACAACACTTGAATCATAATGCCAACAATCTCCCCCTTTGGACTTGATGGCAACCACCACACCAAGTCACTCTCCCCCTTTGACATCAAGAGCAAAGGGCTGTGCTCCCCCTGAGGACATGCTGATACCTCTGCTTGGCTGTGCTGACTCGTGCTCCCCCTGACAGTAGGCCAGATCTGAAAAAGATGTTTTTCAACAAGAACCAAGATCTATACACCATAAGGGACCTTCCTATCACCAAAAGACTCAATACATACATCCATACTCCCTACCAAGAGGGGACATATCAGAAACAACCAATTATATTACAGCATTCATCCCAGGCATAGTGGGGAAACCAACATAGGCCGTTACATGACCTTGACACCATAAAAGAGATATGACAAGAGAGATACATGACATAGAGACAACAGATCTAGACCAAGACTTAGGAAAGACACCAGCAGCATCAGATAAACAGCTTGTTAGATCAGCAACCAGAATTTCTTTCTGAGCTCCTTCTCCTGAAACCAACAACCAAAACATCTGAATGCCAACAATGCTTTATGAGACTTTTGAGCTGCTCCCCCTGAACCTGTGCCTGTTGCACTCCCTGAAACTGTGCGTGAAGAATTCTGACATTCCTATTGCTGTTCAGAACTTCAGAGTTTTCCCTTGCTGTTCAGAACTTCATATACGCGTTTTATCCTGTATAAAACAGCGTATGTACGCGGATATTCTTTCTGCAACAAGCGTCCAGAATACACGCGACTTACCCGACATGAATCCGCGTGTATACGCTCATATCCCTTCCGTAACCTGCGTATACCAATTTTCTGTAGAACAAACAATCTTCAACAACAGGATGAAGCATCAACTACTCCCAGCTTTTGTCTGAGATATTCAAAAGTTTCCCTGGACAGTGGTTTTGTGAGAATATCAGCAACTTGCTCCTTAGAAGGAACATACTCCAACTTGACCTTCTGCTCAAGCACTTGTTCCCGAAGAAAATGGTACTTGATTGGTATGTGCTTGGTCTTTGAGTGCATGACAGGATTCTTTGAAATGCTGATTGCACTTGTATTATCACATAAGATAGAGACAGGTGGAGTGCAAGTGATTTGAAAGTCCTGCAAGGTCTGCATCATCCAAAGAAGTTGTGTGCAACAAGATGCTGCAGCCACATATTCTGCTTCAGCTGTAGATAAGGCAATCGAACTTTGTTTCTTGCTGAACCAAGATACTAATCTGGAACCCATGAAGAAAGCACCTCCACTTGTGCTTTTCCTATCATCCACACTTCCAGCCCAATCTGCATCTGTGTAAGCATGAAGAGTGAGATCAGTATTTCTAGGATACCATAAGCCATAGTTTTGGGTCCCTTGAAGATATTTGAAGATTCTTTTGACTGCCTGAAGATGAGTTTCCTTTGGGTTGGCTTGAAATCTTCCAACCATTCCTACTGCATGTGTAATATCTGGTCGGGTACCTGTCAAATAAAGCAAACTCCCAATCATGGATCTATAAGTGGGTTGGTGAACTGCTGCTGATTCATCATTTGCACTGAGGCTGCATCCTGTAACCATGGGTGTACATACTGGCTTTGACTCTTCCATGCCATACTTCTTCAAGATCTGCTTGAGGTATTTGGTTTGAGACAAGAAGATACCTCCTTCATTTTGTTGGATTTGCAATCCAAGAAAATATGTCAATTCTCCAAGAAGTGACATTTCGAATTCTTTCTGCATAACCAAGGCAAAGTTTTGACTCATGGTCTCTTCATTGCTGCCAAAAATAATATCATCTACATAAACAACAAGGATTAGCAATTTGTTATTTTCAACTTTTATATAGAGATTGCTATCTGCTGATCCTTTTGAAAAGCCTTGTTGGTGAAGATATTTGTCCAACCGATAGTACCAAGCCCTTGGAGCTTGTTTGAGCCCATAGAGTGCCTTTTTCAATCTGCATACAAGGTTTGGATCATTTCCAAGAATGAACCCATCTGGCTGCTCAATATATACTTCTTCTTCTAAGTCTCCATTTAGGAAGGCTGATTTCACGTCCATTTGAAATACCTTGAAGTTTTGAAAGCTTGAGAGAGCAAGGAACATTCGGATGGCCTCTAGTCTTGCCACAGGAGCAAAGGTCTCTTCAAAATCTATTCCTTCTTGCTGTGCATACCCTTTACAAACAAGTCTGGCCTTGTTTCTAATTACTTCTCCATTTTCATTTAACTTATTCTTGAAGACCCATTTTGTTCCTATTACATTCTTATCTTTTGGTCTAGGAACTAATTCCCAAGTGTTGTTCCTTTCGATTTGCTCAAGTTCTTCATCCATTGCTTTGACCCAACATTCATCTTTGCATGCTTCTTTCACATTTTGTGGTTCAATGGAGGAGAGTAGAGCCAAGTAGCTTGAAGCTTCTGCAAGTGTCCTTCTTGTTTGTACTCCTGCTTCTTTCTGCCCCACAATCTGAGTTTCTGGATGATTCTTTTGGACATATCTGGATGGAGTCTTCTCTTCTATTCTTGTCTGCTCCTCTGGTTCTTCTTGAGATTCTTCTTCTTCTTGAGGTTCTTCTTCTTCATCATTTCGCCTTTGAGAGTAACCTTCATCTTCTTCAATGTCTTCATGATGAACTTGTCTAGGAATATATCCCTTCTCATCAACCACTATATCAATACTGTCAACAATTCTGCCAAGTCTTTTATTGTAGCACTTGTATGCTTTGCTATGTGGAGAATAACCAAGAAGAATGCCCTCATCTGCTCTAGGTTCAAGTTTGCCAAGTTGCTCATCAGTATTCTTAATATAACATTTGCTCCCAAAGATTTTGAAATGCTTCACGGAAGGAGTTTTACCACTCCAAAGCTCATGAGGTGTTTGAGTGCTGTTTACTCGGACATTTGTTTTGTTAAGAATGATAACAGCAGCATGTGCAGCTTCACCCCAGAAGGTTGCAGGAGTACCTGATTCATCGAGCATAGCACGAGCCATTTGTTGGATAGTTCTGTTCATTCTTTCCACAACCCCATTTTGTTGAGGAGTTCTAGCTGTAGAGAATTCTCTTCTTATCCCATGTTCATCGCAGAAATCGAAAAATTCATTTGATGTGAACTCCCCACCTCTGTCAGATCTGAGGCACTTAATTTTGTGTCCTGATTCATTTTCAGCCAATGCTTTGAAGGATTTGAATTTTTCGAATGCTTCATCTTTGTGCTTCATAAGCCCTAACCAAACAAACCTTGAGAAATCATCAATGAATAATATCAGATATTCTTCTCCTCGAGGTGTCCTTTTCCTAAATGGACCACATACATCTGTATGGACTAGCTCAAGAGGCAAGCTAGCTGATCCTTCCTTTTCTGGAAAGTTAGTTCTGGTTTGCTTTCCAAACTGACAAGATTTGCATATAGTGTTGTCTGGAATTTTGATATCTGGAAGATCGCGAACTGCCTGATATTTGCATGCTTTTCTTATTTGTGAGAAGCTTAGATGTCCCAACCTTCGATGCCATAGCCAGTGCTCTTCATCCTTGCTAAGATAGCATTGTTGTTGTCCTTCTTCAAATATGTACAGATTATTTGGAGTTCTTTTGCCTTTGAGAACTGTTTTACCTGTATCAAGATCACGAACAAGACATCCATTCGATCTGAAAATAACCTCGGTTTTTTGATCACACATCTGACTGACACTTAGAAGATTATGCTTCAATCCATCAACATACAAAACATTTCCAGCCTTGACCTTTTCTTTCAAAGGAGCAATACCTTTTCCTTTTATAGTTGCAGGAGTATCATTTCCAAAAGAAACTTTCTTTCCCTTTTCTAAAGTAGAATAAGATTCAAGTTTTTCTTTATCACCTGTCATATGTTTCGAACATCCACTGTCAATGTACCATAGATTTTCCTGTCCTTCTGCATAAAACACTATCCCACATCTTTCTGTCTGAGGTTCTTTTATTCTCCATTTTTTGGTGCTCGTGGCTTGTTCCTTTTTCTCCTGAAACCTGCTCCTGCATTCAGATTCTTTATGACCAAAATTATTGCAAATAGAACATTCAACTTCATTTTCAAGAACCGAAAAGTTGTTATAGGTCCTCTTTGTAATCCCTGTCATACTTCTTTGTTTTTGAGCTTCCCTAGTCATGATTGTTTTATATGCAACACATTGAGCTGCTTTGTGACCAAAGTTATGGCAAGAAAAGCATTGTCCATTGAAGAAGCTTCTGCGGTTATTGAATCTACCAGCCAACTGATTGTAATTTCTATTTTCATCTATTCTTGTGCCAAACTGAGAAGATTTTACCTGTGGTTGGTTGTAGCTTTTGTTCACCCTTAAGAAGGATTGTCCCTGATAGTTTCTGTTTGTAATTCGTCCCTGCTTTACCTGATTATCTTCATTGTTCTTCTGCTCATTTCTTCTTGCTGCATCAAGATAACTCTTTGAGGTGGATGCTTTAGAGGTTTCTCCATTATAGCCCAAACCTGTCTTGTTTAGAGGAGACCGCTGCACATTGATAATCTCATCCAAAGTTTCAGATCCTTTGACAAACTTAAGATTAATAGCTTTTGTTTTCTCAATTTCTTTTCTGAGACCAACAATTTCACCTTCTAGTTTTTCAAGATGTTTTTCCTTTTCATCAATTTGAAATTGCAAAGTATCAATGATCACACTCTTTTCTTCTATGCATCTCTTGAGTCTAGTAATTTCATTATAGAGATTATCCACATCTACAGCATCCTCATAATCATCATCTTCAAATGCCATTAATAGCTTATATTTATTACCTTGTTCATCTTCATCACTGTTTGATAAGCCATCACTATCTTCATGGGTGTAGTAGCTTTTCTTATTTGCACTTTGTTTCTTATTCCATCTAGCAGGTTCTTTTCCTTTATCTTTATTAGGACATTTTGCAGCATAATGACCTACTCTTCCACAAGCAAAGCATTTGAAAGGTAGCTTACCTCTGAACCTTCCAGCACCCCTTTGAAGATTTCTGACAAAATTTGATTCTTCTTCCTCTTCTTCTGGAACATGGCTTGCCTCATAGTAATCTTCTTTTCCTGATGCCTTAAAAGCAGCTTCCCTTCTGTCTGATGGACCTCCCTTTCTCATTTCATAAGCAGTTAGAATTCCATGTAACTGAGACATAGTGAGAACTTTGAGATTTTCCTTTTCTTCTATTGCAGATACTTTAGATTCAAACTTGGGGGATAATGATCTTAGAATCTTTTGAAACTACTATAGTCTCTTTTATTTCTTCACCCAAATTTTTCATACAATTAACAATCTCGTCTACCCGAAGAAAATAATTTGCCACACTTTCATCATTATACATCTTGAGAGTCTCATATTGAATCCTGAGAGTTTGAAGTTTAGCTTCCTTTACCTGTTCATCTCCTTCATAGCTAGTGATCATTTTGTCCCATATCTCTTTTGCTGATTTGAAGTGCATGACCTTCATGAATTCTGTTTGGGATATACTTCCTAATAGAGTACTGACTGCTTTTGCATTTGTTTCATATGTCTTTTTCTCAGCTGGATCTGTAGGAGTAGCTGAAGGAAAAGCATAGCCTGTTTCTACAATGTTCCAAACTTCTGTACCAAGAGATTGAAGATATGCAGTAACTCTTACCTTCCAATAATTGAAATTTGTTCCATCAAAAACCGGTGGCCTGATTGATGCTTCTTTCTCGTAGTTGCTCATGATGAATGATCTACCTTCAAGCGATCAAGCTTCCCTGAAGGACCCGCTCTGATACCAATTGTTGGAAATAATACTGAGAGGGGGGGTGAATCAGTATTATCAGATCAATCAAACCTTTTCAATGCTCAGAAACATATACGCTACTTCAGTTAAGTAAAACAGCGTGTACACGCTACTGTGACTAAATAAAACAGCGTATAAGCAGAAAACTCATAACTTAGTTAGTTTATTCTTCAGTTAAGTTCATCAGGACATTATTCAGCACATTAACAGTAAGCAGATGCAGTATAACAGAACGGATCAAAAGCCACACACATGAACACCAAGATATAAGGTGGAAACCCAATGTGGGTGAAAACCACCTGCTGCAAGTTATCTCTATCTTTCTTTAAGAAACTTCAGTTTAGAATCTTTTGTACTGGTGCAGCCTTATACCAGTACGCAGGCTACAACCTGCAGAAGGCTACAACCTTCTCTCGTTCTCCAAACTTCCTTGGAAGGGAGCTCCAACCCCCTTTGTTCTTGTACTAGCCAAGATACTAGTACGTAGGTGCTGACCTACAATCTTCTTTTCTTCAGGTATCACCTTTCATACATTTTCAGACTTGAATATTCCTGAAGCACAACATTACAATCTGAAGACCACAATTCATTCAATTTCCACAACAGATCATTGAAGCATAAAACAACCAAACTCTGAATCACTGAACCACTGAACCCTGTCAATCACCAGTTACCAGAACACAGAGCAGACTACAGAACTCTGCAATAACTGTCAGACCCCACTGTAAACCCAAAAACAAGCTTCAAAAGATATACGCTACTTCAAGGAGCCAAACCCGCGTATACACGCACTTTTACCGAAGCCAACCTGCGTACAGATCTAAAAATAAACTTTCTCAATTTGCAGCTGTACCAGACATTAGTTAGACCCAGAACATAGCATTGCGACAATATGCAGATCTAGAAATAAGCATAATCAACCATATCATGATAGTGCATTTCAAACCATTAGATCCCGATCTATCCTTAGATCTAGTCTTCCATCAACCAATGTGATCTCTCCTTGGCTTAGATCAAGCAACCCAGCACCTGCAAATCAGATCTCTTTCACTCTTAGATATTCAAGCCCTTGTCGAAAGATGATTTTGCCTAATGATCTTCTTCTCCTTATATAGTCTTAGGCCTAGCTCAATACCAAGAGCCAAAACCATAGTAACACAATACCATCAACTTCAAAACTAGGGATCGACACGCCCGTCGAGACACAATGGTCCGAAATCATAGGCACAACTTCCAAGGACCCACCACCATGGACCAAAGGAACCTTTCCACATACACGCGCTTTTTATGAATCGAACTAGCGTGTACACGCGACTTGGGCTTAACGAAACGGCGTGTATGAGCTTCCTTGGCATGCTGTACTGAGATCTGTCTTCTGATTAAGATGTCATCACTTGTACCAACCTCTGAGCACCTGTACCATCCTCTGAGTGAGTTGCCATCAAGGACAACACTTGAATCATAATGCCAACAATCTCCCCCTTTGGACTTGATGGCAACCACCACACCAAGTCACTCTCCCCCTTTGACATCAAGAGCAAAGGGCTGTGCTCCCCCTGAGGACATGCTGATACCTCTGCTTGGCTGTGCTGACTCGTGCTCCCCCTGACAGTAGGCCAGATCTGAAAAAGATGTTTTTCAACAAGAACCAAGATCTATACACCATAAGGGACCTTCCTATCACCAAAAGACTCAATACATACATCCATACTCCCTACCAAGAGGGGACATATCAGAAACAACCAATTATATTACAGCATTCATCCCAGGCATAGTGGGGAAACCAACATAGGCCGTTACATGACCTTGACACCATAAAAGAGATATGACAAGAGAGATACATGACATAGAGACAACAGATCTAGACCAAGACTTAGGAAAGACACCAGCAGCATCAGATAAACAGCTTGTTAGATCAGCAACCAGAATTTCTTTCTGAGCTCCTTCTCCTGAAACCAACAACCAAAACATCTGAATGCCAACAATGCTTTATGAGACTTTTGAGCTGCTCCCCCTGAACCTGTGCCTGTTGCACTCCCTGAAACTGTGCGTGAAGAATTCTGACATTCCTATTGCTGTTCAGAACTTCAGAGTTTTCCCTTGCTGTTCAGAACTTCATATACGCGTTTTATCCTGTATAAAACAGCGTATGTACGCGGATATTCTTTCTGCAACAAGCGTCCAGAATACACGCGACTTACCCGACATGAATCCGCGTGTATACGCTCATATCCCTTCCGTAACCTGCGTATACCAATTTTTCTGTAGAACAAACAATCTTCAACAACAGGATGAAGCATCAACTACTCCCAGCTTTTGTCTGAGATATTCAAAAGTTTCCCTGGACAGTGGTTTTGTGAGAATATCAGCAACTTGCTCCTTAGAAGGAACATACTCCAACTTGACCTTCTGCTCAAGCACTTGTTCCCGAAGAAAATGGTACTTGATTGGTATGTGCTTGGTCTTTGAGTGCATGACAGGATTCTTTGAAATGCTGATTGCACTTGTATTATCACATAAGATAGAGACAGGTGGAGTGCAAGTGATTTGAAAGTCCTGCAAGGTCTGCATCATCCAAAGAAGTTGTGTGCAACAAGATGCTGCAGCCACATATTCTGCTTCAGCTGTAGATAAGGCAATCGAACTTTGTTTCTTGCTGAACCAAGATACTAATCTGGAACCCATGAAGAAAGCACCTCCACTTGTGCTTTTCCTATCATCCACACTTCCAGCCCAATCTGCATCTGTGTAAGCATGAAGAGTGAGATCAGTATTTCTAGGATACCATAAGCCATAGTTTTGGGTCCCTTGAAGATATTTGAAGATTCTTTTGACTGCCTGAAGATGAGTTTCCTTTGGGTTGGCTTGAAATCTTCCAACCATTCCTACTGCATGTGTAATATCTGGTCGGGTACCTGTCAAATAAAGCAAACTCCCAATCATGGATCTATAAGTGGGTTGGTGAACTGCTGCTGATTCATCATTTGCACTGAGGCTGCATCCTGTAACCATGGGTGTACATACTGGCTTTGACTCTTCCATGCCATACTTCTTCAAGATCTGCTTGAGGTATTTGGTTTGAGACAAGAAGATACCTCCTTCATTTTGTTGGATTTGCAATCCAAGAAAATATGTCAATTCTCCAAGAAGTGACATTTCGAATTCTTTCTGCATAACCAAGGCAAAGTTTTGACTCATGGTCTCTTCATTGCTGCCAAAAATAATATCATCTACATAAACAACAAGGATTAGCAATTTGTTATTTTCAACTTTTATATAGAGATTGCTATCTGCTGATCCTTTTGAAAAGCCTTGTTGGTGAAGATATTTGTCCAACCGATAGTACCAAGCCCTTGGAGCTTGTTTGAGCCCATAGAGTGCCTTTTTCAATCTGCATACAAGGTTTGGATCATTTCCAAGAATGAACCCATCTGGCTGCTCAATATATACTTCTTCTTCTAAGTCTCCATTTAGGAAGGCTGATTTCACGTCCATTTGAAATACCTTGAAGTTTTGAAAGCTTGAGAGAGCAAGGAACATTCGGATGGCCTCTAGTCTTGCCACAGGAGCAAAGGTCTCTTCAAAATCTATTCCTTCTTGCTGTGCATACCCTTTACAAACAAGTCTGGCCTTGTTTCTAATTACTTCTCCATTTTCATTTAACTTATTCTTGAAGACCCATTTTGTTCCTATTACATTCTTATCTTTTGGTCTAGGAACTAATTCCCAAGTGTTGTTCCTTTCGATTTGCTCAAGTTCTTCATCCATTGCTTTGACCCAACATTCATCTTTGCATGCTTCTTTCACATTTTGTGGTTCAATGGAGGAGAGTAGAGCCAAGTAGCTTGAAGCTTCTGCAAGTGTCCTTCTTGTTTGTACTCCTGCTTCTTTCTGCCCCACAATCTGAGTTTCTGGATGATTCTTTTGGACATATCTGGATGGAGTCTTCTCTTCTATTCTTGTCTGCTCCTCTGGTTCTTCTTGAGATTCTTCTTCTTCTTGAGGTTCTTCTTCTTCATCATTTCGCCTTTGAGAGTAACCTTCATCTTCTTCAATGTCTTCATGATGAACTTGTCTAGGAATATATCCCTTCTCATCAACCACTATATCAATACTGTCAACAATTCTGCCAAGTCTTTTATTGTAGCACTTGTATGCTTTGCTATGTGGAGAATAACCAAGAAGAATGCCCTCATCTGCTCTAGGTTCAAGTTTGCCAAGTTGCTCATCAGTATTCTTAATATAACATTTGCTCCCAAAGATTTTGAAATGCTTCACGGAAGGAGTTTTACCACTCCAAAGCTCATGAGGTGTTTGAGTGCTGTTTACTCGGACATTTGTTTTGTTAAGAATGATAACAGCAGCATGTGCAGCTTCACCCCAGAAGGTTGCAGGAGTACCTGATTCATCGAGCATAGCACGAGCCATTTGTTGGATAGTTCTGTTCATTCTTTCCACAACCCCATTTTGCTGAGGAGTTCTAGCTGTAGAGAATTCTCTTCTTATCCCATGTTCATCGCAGAAATCGAAAAATTCATTTGATGTGAACTCCCCACCTCTGTCAGATCTGAGGCACTTAATTTTGTGTCCTGATTCATTTTCAGCCAATGCTTTGAAGGATTTGAATTTTTCGAATGCTTCATCTTTGTGCTTCATAAGCCCTAACCAAACAAACTTTGAGAAATCATCAATGAATAATATCAGATATTCTTCTCCTCGAGGTGTCCTTTTCCTAAATGGACCACATACATCTGTATGGACTAGCTCAAGAGGCAAGCTAGCTGATCCTTCCTTTTCTGGAAAGTTAGTTCTGGTTTGCTTTCCAAACTGACAAGATTTGCATATAGTGTTGTCTGGAATTTTGATATCTGGAAGATCGCGAACTGCCTGATATTTGCATGCTTTTCTTATTTGTGAGAAGCTTAGATGTCCCAACCTTCGATGCCATAGCCAGTGCTCTTCATCCTTGCTAAGATAGCATTGTTGTTGTCCTTCTTCAAATATGTACAGATTATTTGGAGTTCTTTTGCCTTTGAGAACTGTTTTACCTGTATCAAGATCACGAACAAGACATCCATTCGATCTGAAAATAACCTCGGTTTTTTGATCACACATCTGACTGACACTTAGAAGATTATGCTTCAATCCATCAACATACAAAACATTTCCAGCCTTGACCTTTTCTTTCAAAGGAGCAATACCTTTTCCTTTTATAGTTGCAGGAGTATCATTTCCAAAAGAAACTTTCTTTCCCTTTTCTAAAGTAGAATAAGATTCAAGTTTTTCTTTATCACCTGTCATATGTTTCGAACATCCACTGTCAATGTACCATAGATTTTCCTGTCCTTCTGCATAAAACGCTATCCCACATCTTTCTGTCTGAGGTTCTTTTATTCTCCATTTTTTGGTGCTCGTGGCTTGTTCCTTTTTCTCCTGAAACCTGCTCCTGCATTCAGATTCTTTATGACCAAAATTATTGCAAATAGAACATTCAACTTCATTTTCAAGAACCGAAAAGTTGTTATAGGTCCTCTTTGTAATCCCTGTCATACTTCTTTGTTTTTGAGCTTCCCTAGTCATGATTGTTTTATATGCAACACATTGAGCTGCTTTGTGACCAAAGTTATGGCAAGAAAAGCATTGTCCATTGAAGAAGCTTCTGCGGTTATTGAATCTACCAGCCAACTGATTGTAATTTCTATTTTCATCTATTCTTGTGCCAAACTGAGAAGATTTTACCTGTGGTTGGTTGTAGCTTTTGTTCACCCTTAAGAAGGATTGTCCCTGATAGTTTCTGTTTGTAATTCGTCCCTGCTTTACCTGATTATCTTCATTGTTCTTCTGCTCATTTCTTCTTGCTGCATCAAGATAACTCTTTGAGGTGGATGCTTGAGAGGTTTCTCCATTATAGCCCAAACCTGTCTTGTTTAGAGGAGACCGCTGCACATTGATAATCTCATCCAAAGTTTCAGATCCTTTGACAAACTTAAGATTAATAGCTTTTGTTTTCTCAATTTCTTTTCTGAGACCAACAATTTCACCTTCTAGTTTTTCAAGATGTTTTTCCTTTTCATCAATTTGAAATTGCAAAGTATCAATGATCACACTCTTTTCTTCTATGCATCTCTTGAGTCTAGTAATTTCATTATAGAGATTATCCACATCTACAGCATCCTCATAATCATCATCTTCAAATGCCATTAATAGCTTATATTTATTACCTTGTTCATCTTCATCACTGTTTGATAAGCCATCACTATCTTCATGGGTGTAGTAGCTTTTCTTATTTGCACTTTGTTTCTTATTCCATCTAGCAGGTTCTTTTCCTTTATCTTTATTAGGACATTTTGCAGCATAATGACCTACTCTTCCACAAGCAAAGCATTTGAAAGGTAGCTTACCTCTGAACCTTCCAGCACCCCTTGAAGATTTCTGACAAAATTTGATTCTTCTTCCTCTTCTTCTGGAACATGGCTTGCTTCATAGTAATCTTCTTTTCCTGATGCCTTAAAAGCAGCTTCCCTTCTGTCTGATGGACCTCCCTTTCTCATTTCATAAGCAGTTAGAATTCCATGTAGCTGAGACATAGTGAGAACTTTGAGATTTTCCTTTTCTTCTATTGCAGATACTTTAGATTCAAACTTGGGGGATAATGATCTTAGAATCTTTGAAACTACTATAGTCTCTTTTATTTCTTCACCCAAATTTTTCATACAATTAACAATCTCATCTACCCGAAGAAAATAATTTGCCACACTTTCATCATTATACATCTTGAGAGTCTCATATTGAATCCTGAGAGTTTGAAGTTTAGCTTCCTTTACCTGTTCATCTCCTTCATAGCTAGTGATCATTTTGTCCCATATCTCTTTTGCTGATTTGAAGTGCATGACCTTCATGAATTCTGTTTGGGATATACTTCCTAATAGAGTACTGACTGCTTTTGCATTTGTTTCATATGTCTTTTTCTCAGCTGGATCTGTAGGAGTAGCTGAAGGAAAAGCATAGCCTGTTTCTACAATGTTCCAAACTTCTGTACCAAGAGATTGAAGATATGCAGTAACTCTTACCTTCCAATAATTGAAATTTGTTCCATCAAAAACCGGTGGCCTGATTGATGCTTCTTTCTCGTAGTTGCTCATGATGAATGATCTACCTTCAAGCGATCAAGCTTCCCTGAAGGACCTGCTCTGATACCAATTGTTGGAAATAATACTGAGAGGGGGGGTGAATCAGTATTATCAGATCAATCAAACCTTTTCAATGCTCAGAAACATATACGCTACTTCAGTTAAGTAAAACAGCGTGTACACGCTACTGTGACTAAATAAAACAGCGTATAAGCAGAAAACTCATAACTTAGTTAGTTTATTCTTCAGTTAAGTTCATCAGGACATTATTCAGCACATTAACAGTAAGCAGATGCAGTATAACAGAACGATCAAAAGCCACACACATGAACACCAAGATATAAGGTGGAAACCCAATGTGGGTGAAAACCACCTGCTGCAAGTTATCTCTATCTTTCTTTAAGAAACTTCAGTTTACAATCTTTTGTACTGGTGCAGCCTTATACCAGTACGCAGGCTACAACCTGCAGAAGGCTACAACCTTCTCTCGTTCTCCAAACTTCCTTGGAAGGGAGCTCCAACCCCCTTTGTTCTTGTACTAGCCAAGATACTAGTACGTAGGTGCTGACCTACAATCTTATCACCTTTCATACATTTTCAGACTTGAATATTCCTGAAGCACAACATTACAATCTGAAGACCACAATTCATTCAATTTCCACAACAGATCATTGAAGCATAAAACAACCAAACTCTGAATCACTGAACCACTGAACCCTGTCAATCACCAGTTACCAGAACACAGAGCAGACTACAGAACTCTGCAATAACTGTCAGACCCCACTGTAAACCCAAAAACAAGCTTCAAAAGATATACGCTACTTCAAGGAGCCAAACCCGCGTATACACGCACTTTTACCGAAGCCAACCTGCGTACAGATCTAAAAATAAACTTTCTCAATTTGCAGCTGTACCAGACATTAGTTAGACCCAGAACATAGCATTGCGACAATATGCAGATCTAGAAATAAGCATAATCAACCATATCATGATAGTGCATTTCAAACCATTAGATCCCGATCTATCCTTAGATCTAGTCTTCCATCAACCAATGTGATCTCTCCTTGGCTTAGATCAAGCAACCCAGCACCTGCAAATCAGATCTCTTTCACTCTTAGATATTCAAGCCCTTGTCGAAAGATGATTTTGCCTAATGATCTTCTTCTCCTTATATAGTCTTAGGCCTAGCTCAATACCAAGAGCCAAAACCATAGTAACACAATACCATCAACTTCAAAACTAGGGATCGACACGCCCGTCGAGACACAATGGTCCGAAATCATAGGCACAACTTCCAAGGACTAACCACCATGGACCAAAGGAACCTTTCCACATACACGCGCTTTTTATGAATCGAACTAGCGTGTACACGCGACTTGGGCTTAATGAAACGGCGTGTATGAGCTTCCTTGGCATGCTGTACTGAGATCTGTCTTCTGATTAAGATGTCATCACTTGTACCAACCTCTGAGCACCTGTACCATCCTCTGAGTGAGTTGCCATCAAGGACAACACTTGAATCATAATGCCAACAATATAAAAAAATAAATTGCGGGAGAGAAGGGAAATTTGGACTAAAGTAAATATAATATCCAGTGGGAGATAAAGATTATGCCTCTATAAGAAAATATTAATCATTTATCATAGGACACTTCTAATGGTTAGGAAGAAGTGACTTATAATTACTGATTTGTTTCTAACATGAAAGGAGCCTATATATGAGGGGGAACTACTATATTAATGGTTCATTTCTTGGGAGGAGCCTGACCGCTCCTGTCGTATTTATCAAGAACTCAGATAAGTATTTTATATTATTTATTCTACATTGAATTTATGTATGGGACTACTGAATTGGTTTCTGAAGTTAAATAGGAAACAAGTAATGATAGATGTTTATTGTATACAGTCTATGAATAGAACGTTGGTAATGACATATAAATAGAAAAGTAGAATATTTTGGTCATATTTAATGAATAATGGTTATAAATACATGTGTATCTATGGACACATAATATGGTACATGGACAATGATTGTATTATGTATGGTATGATTAGTACAGTGAGGGTAATCTTGTGACAAAAACCCAAGGACACCCGAGCAATCCCTACTAAGAGACAAATCCCTTAGAAGATAAAACACTCAAAATACCAAAATCCAGGAGTCATGAATGTTATCTTATGTGTGTAGCTTTTATCTATAACTATTGCATATAATCATTGTTATATATATATAAATAGTAATGAGCAAGAGAATTTAAGGATGATAGCAAAAATAATTATTAACTTCCAAAAGTAATGCGCTTACAGTAGAAAACATGACTGAAGTTAAAATATAAATTAGTATTTCCAATGGCTATCTATTAATACAACATAAACAAAATAATTAAGATGTAAACATATCATAAAAATAGAACCTCAACTATGTAAGTTTCCATTAGAGAGACATATCTTGGACTTTACAAAATACCAAATAAACTTATAAGTTCAGAAAGAAATATATAATATAACTCTAAGGTACAAAATTTTATATCGGGTCTAGTCAGGATTAACAAAATTACAAATCCTAGTCATAATTGACCTGAACTGATAAAATATTGAACATCTAAAACCCAGTTTTCGTAATTATCAAATTAAAATGTATAAATTACATGCACTGGCAAGGTAAAGATTGGCTAGCAAAAGGCTTGCATCTATTCTTTTTCAAAGTCATGGAACAAGAGGACAAGAAAAGAGAAATAATTTAAGTTGTGATTACTTGGAATGCCTATACAGATTATATACACAAATCTAACCCTAGATGTATGTGCAAGAATAGGTTATGACAAGAGTCCAAAACAAACCTGCAAACATATAAGCATACATATTAAACTCGAACTTAAAAGTAGAAAAGGAAGGTAAAGTAAGTATAATAACAATGACAAGAATGGGAGGAAGAGGGTTACCTGAACCTGGGTTTTGATCAGTTGGAAAAACCTTAGTGCTGTGGACTTGAGAAAAAAAATAGTAAACACTATGACATATGGAAAAAAAAAAAAAAAAAAAAATCCCAAGCAGTGGAGGAAAGAAACTACTACGTATTTAATACTAAATCATGAGGAAACTAAGAGAATAATGGAGTCCGTTGTGGTGTTTATTAGAACCATATCTAATAATAGATAGAAAGCCAAATGTAAGAAACACTAATTACATTAGAGTAGAGCTTTCACAATGGCGATTCAAAAGTGCAGATTGATGGTAGGTGCAATGCATGGAAAATTTTAGGGGCAAATGTTTGCCCTTTGGGGAAATTAAGGGGTTTTAAATTTTTAGTGGGCGAATATTTTGTATCATAGTACATTTTTACAAATCACCTCAAACCTTAAAGGTAAATTTAGCCCTTGAAATTAGGAGTTACAACCTTCCATTTGCCGTAAGTTTCAAGAATAAGTTTTATTTAAGTGAATCCTATGGGTCAAATACCATATTTATAAAAGAGGTATGGTAAATTAATAAAAATATAAATAAATGAGAGGCATGGTAAATAAATAAAACATTTTTTATATTTACTCCATAAGTCACCTTATATACATGCAAAGGTGTAAACAAATAAAAATATAAGTGGAGGTATGGTAAATAAATAAAACGTCTTTTTATACTTGCTCAAAAAGTATGGTAAAAAAATAAAAATATAAATAAACTAGACTTATGGTAAATAAATAAAACTTCTTTTTATATTTATTCCATAACCCTCGTTCTATTTATGAAGGCTCAAAAAAGAGGTTTTATTTAAGTGAATCCTATGGGCCAAATACCATATTTGTAAAAGAGGTATGATAAATTAATAAAAATATAAATAAACGAGAGGTATGGTAATCAAATAAAACATTTTTTTATATTTACTCCATAAGTCACCTTATATTTACGAACACTCAAATAATGTGTTATATTTAGGTGAAACCTATGGGCAAAATACTATGGGACAAATACCATGGGCTAGATTATTGTTAATACCATGCAAAAAAAACATTATTAACCCTAATATTAGTATTAATAAGAATAAAAATGGCACATGGTATTGACCCATGGTATTCACCAAAATGGCACATGGTAGTGACCCATGGTATTCAGCTGGAATGTCGCCTATTTAAATGGGGGAATTAAACCAACATAGATCCATCTTTACTCTGGATCTACTAACCCCCAAGAGGTATCAAATATCGTGATATGCAAACTAGCATAGAGTGAAAAATATGTGATCCCTCTCGGGGCTTGGTGAATCAAGAGTAAAAATGGATGTTGTAATTTAATGTATGTTAAACATTTTAGCTTGGATAAAATAAAAATCAACTATTAATTTTATTAATTTTTATAAATTACTAATAGTAATTTTTAAGCTCCAGGTTTATGATAACCCATGGTATTTACCCACGGTATTCATATGAGCATAGACTATTTAAAGGGGAAATTCTATCATCTTAGATCCATCTTAATTGTGGGTCTACCAAGTGCTCAGAGGAATAAATAGATTTCATCCCCCTAAGAGTGGTAGATGTGGAGTTAAGATGGATATAGGTTGGTTTTTATGATAACGAAGATATTAAATAGACTTAGGAAATTATATTGTAAAAACATCTTAAGGTGAATGGTTAAAGCATAGACATTGGACAAGTATATTTGTATACTTCTTTTTTAAACTGAAACAAATCCAGGGCTAAAACGAATGGATTGATTGTGCTAGTCATCCTTCTATAACTTTCCAACATAGGCTGGAGTAAACAGATTGTAATTTTTCTAACTGCAAACAGGAACATACTTGTGTATTGGTAGGGTGGTTACGAGGTCCCTAGAAGTGATGAATTTGAATTTTTATTGGTTTTATATATAGTATTAGGTTTTTTCTCATGCTTTCTGTGAATGACACATGTGAATTTTATCCTACACCCACTAGGTTATCTATATGTAATTTTAGTAATTTTGATTTCAAAATATACTTTAAAGAAATGCAATGATTTCATTTGTGTATTCAATAAACACAATATTCTAATGGAATTCTGCATTTGTGGTTTACCTATACAGATTCCATGGAGAAGTATTAGTGGTGTGACATCAATTGTCCTCAAGCAGAGGCTTTAGTTTTATTCTTCTCTGGAAGCAAATACTTTCTTCCAACATTTTTGAGTTCCATGAAAAATTTGAAAGTCCTAATAGTATTCAATTATGGGTTCAAGAGAGACATAGTATTCAATTATGGGTTAAAGAGATTCACACTAAATGATCTGTCGCCTTATCTTCACTTAGTTTAAAACTATTCACTTGGAGAGGCTGCATGTGCCTCCACTTCAAGAGCATAGTAAAGTCATGTAGAACTTAGAGAAGCTATCTTTAAGCTTTTAGTGAATATTGGAAAAATGTCTCGGTTCAATAACACCGAGTCGAGCATTAAGCTTCCAATAATGCTAGATTTTAACCTAGAGCACTTTTGTGATTTGGAGGAGATGCCCCCTCGTATTTGTGACACATCTTCAGTTGTGAATTGGACTATTACTAACTGTAATTTCCTTTGAAAGTTACCTGATGACTTGGGGAACCTCAACTCTTTAAGAATGTTAAGGAAGGAAATAAAGTACATTATACTAAGTTCTCTTATGATTTTCAAGTTTTTCTTGGATATCTACAACGTTTCAGGTAGGAAAGTACATTTTGTTAATGAAAATTTGTCTTGATAGAAAGGCCCAATTTCAAATTCTAATGCTTTCAAAAAACATTATATAACTGTAATGTTTCTAAAAGGAAAGCATATTTTTTCAATTTAAGTATCATGATCCCATATTCCAACTTATTTTTCAGTAACCCATTAGGCTTTGTAGCTTTGAATAAATCCATGTCTTTTGATAAGATCCTCTTCCAAATTTGAACGTTGTTTCCTTTTGGCAATAACCACATACAATTTCTTGATTTTGTTATTAAGAAAATAGAGGTTGTGAAACAAGCCTGTGCCATACAAGGACTTGATTCATTGATTATGTATCAATTATGGCTCTTGAGGTAACAATTTCTTGATTTTGTTGCTTGAAAATAGAGGTTATGCTTTACTATTTCACAGAATTTCTTACAATCTTTCCATAAGTATTGATTTGTAATCTCAGTCATAGAGGGATGACAGTAATGACAAAGGTAATATTCCATGATTTGAAGTTCCCCTCTTACTAAATATTTAAATATATCACCACAACTTAATTGTTAGTTAAAGGAATTGTATTTGATTTGTAAACAATTCATTGCTTGATTTATAGATTTTGATTTTTTCCCTTTTCATTTTTTTCTTAGATTTGGTATGAGATATCTTCCAAGATTTGGGTTCCCTAGTTTCCCCACAATAGCTACGAGGTTCAGATGCTATCATTAAATATTCTCGAAATGTTACAACTTTTCCAGTAAGTGTGCTTTGAAACATTGTTGTTGCTTTTCCATGGTGTTAATGCAAATAAGCACTACAACTAGTGCCATTATTTAGATTAAGTGTCGAAATCTGGGTGGTCCTCTAATGATGGAGTGATTGTTTTCTAGCTACTAAGGCCATATGCATTTTTATCTCTTATGTTGTCTTGAGATATTCAAATTCAGATAAGAATTGAGGTCTCGTTTCCACTGTAGATTGCAGTCAGTTTCTTGAACATAATATATAGTAGATTATCTTTTACTAATCAACTGTGGATGTGATCCCTCGCAGGAAAGAAAATTCAAAGTGACTTTGATTTCACATTTATTTTTCAAAACATCCACACAGGAAAGGAGATTCAAAATGACACTAATTTCACACTGATTTGTCAAAATGGAGGCAAGAGAAAAGGAAACTTTGTATTCAAGAATGCTCTTAATTTCATATGTACATGCACAAACATATTGGTAGAAAATATTGAATGGTTGCCTAAGTAATATTTTCCATTTCACTACATTCTTTACAGCTTGTAAATATATAACTCGGAACAATTCATTACACTACTTGTTATTCTTTATTAGTCAGTGGTTAAGATTTTGATATTGAACTGGCTAAGATTTTTCTTCCTTCTGTGAAATTGTGTGTTCTATAATGCTTCTTTTCCATTCACTATGTATAGAATATAAAGTGTGTCTAATGGAGTAGGAAGATTGGAAAGTCTTATGATCCTTGAACTATGTTACAAGGCAGAAACCCAACGGGGCAGGGTAGGTGCATCCCCACAAATGGGTCACAAATGCCAAAGTTGGTATTGGCTAGTGCCTTGAGCTAGAAAATTTCCTTTACCCTTGTATTAACAGTGAATCTGGAGAGGATTCTAATATTATCTTTATAAGATTTATATCAATTAAGATTGATGAATAAAATTCATGAGACATGAGCTAGGATGTCCTTGCAAGGTGGTTGTTGAATATTGGAAACTATGATGGCCATTATGTCAGGCCAGGTGGTCACACTCCCTTGATCGTGAGCATGATTGTGATCAAGATGGGAGACTTCATAATCTAGATTGATTGTTTAGTAGTGATAGTTAGTGGGCTCATTCACAAAAGCTTCTATTTCACTAATCCTTTTTATAGAGTTGTCTGATTCAATTTCCAAAGGTTTTAATTACACTATAGAGTTGAGTTCTGAGAGAGTTGTGATTCACAGTGTTAAGTATAGCAGTTATGACACTTGAATGAAGACAAGCATAGTAGAGGTATCAGACTCTGTTATAAGCTTACCTGCATATTATAAGGGACTTGGTTGGCTTTTTTATAATTTTATAAACAAGTTCCATGTCGTGGAAATGTGAAAAAAAACAGTGATATTTCCACCATGTGGCTCTTGTCATATATGGTTTTATACTTTTTCAAAAAATTCTCTAAGAGTTCAAAATGCTAAGATTCACTAGGACTTTACAACGTTTTATTATTTAGTGAAAGACTCGCCAAGATCTTACAAGATTTTATAATTGAGTAAAATATTCGCCATGCCTGGTGAGAGATTTGCCAAAAAATTATATATACATATTATATTATTGATAAAATGGCCTTCCATTTTTCCTATATACCATGGAGATTCGCCCATTTATTATACATATAAATTTGGGGGGGTTCTTAAAATTTTCCGTGGTGCAATGGAGGTAGGGTGTATGTGGTTACCCTAACTACCCAAAAATTACAAGATTGTCATATTAAACCCAAAGATCTCCAACAATGAAATTTTGATTAGATTTTATGGCTAGGTCAGTTGTAAACCATCTACATAGTCAAAGAAGCAATATTTTAAGTGGCTCATATACCATAGCTATAACAATTATGAATGCAAGCTGAAAGGTAAAATAATTGGAGAGAGAGAAAGCTAAAACCAAATATTTTTGTTTTAAGCTATAAAACACCATATGTGTGGCTTCATGGAGGAACTACTTTGTAAACTCATGATGTGAGGAGCTCAAAGATCATGGACCTAAGGTGTAGATATTACAAATATATAAGTATATGATGTGAGGTCTAACAGAGAAGAATGTGTAAAAATGCTTTTGGTATAATACAAAACTCAATTATAACCCTTGTAGTCATAGATTTACATTTCATAAGTGATTAAGGAAGCTTTAACATTTAAAATAAGCTCTTTTGATTTGAGTGAAAGGAGACTTTTATGTATTTTCATAAGCTATAGTATCATTATAATATCTCAATTAATTAAAAAAAAACACACAGTATTACATAAGAGGTACATTAAAGGCCACTTCTCTTTTGGTATTAAATTTGTTCATTGCAATTTTGGATGGAGTTCCATATTTGTTAGCTTTTGACATCATGGCCTCTGGAGTATAGAGAATGGTTTAAATTCCTAACTTCCAAAGGATCTGTCCCTTATCTCATATCTCTATAACTTTTCTTTCTTTATAGGCCTCCCTCCTAGTTTCATTGCAAGTTTTTGTTTGGAACACCCTACCTCTCTTTCTCATTCCCTAGAGTATTGATCTTTGACCCATTCATTTGGCTTAGTCTCATCATGACCACCATGCCTTGATGGTGCATGTGTAGCCACTGAGGAGAGGGATGTGTTAGTGGTCCTCAAGATAGAACTCATGTCGTGATAGAGGCACAAGAGGAAACGACATTGTAATAGACCTCACAAAACATCCTAATTTTTTCCTAACTAAAATAACTATATGGTAATGATATAAATCTATATTATAGTGATTCACCCTTATTTTCCTCTTCACTATGAATATTTTTTGGTCATAGTATACTATTATAAACTGACTACATATGTTGTACACAAATTTGCTTTCCTATCTCCATTCATTACTAATGCATTCATTTATTGAAATGTTGAGAATGCATATACCATTATATTGAGAGAGGAATCTATTGTCTCCCTTAGTTTAACCATTTTACTTTGAAATTACTTGTTGTACAGGATTAATTGCTCTTAAAAGTCATTTATTAGGATTATACAAAGTAAGAATTGTATTTATATAATTACATTAAGTTTTAAGCCTCATCAAACCAAATATCATAGCTTTAATATACATTGTGGTTACTTCTTTTTGTTCTAGATTCATGCAACTATGAATTATGAATTTATATTTTTAAAAGGTTTATATGTACCAAGGTTTTTCTTATTCCCTAAGGTATCCGTAATAAAGGCATACATTATCAACCTATGGAATCTGCATATACATATCTAAGGGTCATGCACACATTTTATATAGGATTGTTTGTTGGTTAATATACTTATGGCTCAGAAAGAGACATTGGATCACTACAAATTTAGTTTATATTTTTTTTACGCTTGTATACATTCATATACTTTTTCTATTGAACATAGTTATTAATGTGAAGACGCACATTTTAAATGCTTTTGGTCTCACTTGCAAACGTGGAGTTTTAACCATAGACCATGATGGTGAATACCACCTTCTCTTCACATGGACTCATGTTGATATACGTGTACCCTAATCTTGGCATCTATGCTTTGACCTTGTTTTATCTATGACTGACAAGGTTTAGGATTTTTTTTTGTTGCATTGACTATAACTTATGTCTCTTTGTGTTTCAGGGAAAACTAGTGTCGATTCAAACTGCTAGTCCCACTAACACAGGTAGCTATCTTAGAAAAGAACAATGAAATATTTTCAAGAGTTCCTTTAAGTGTGATAAATGGAAGAGAAGAAGAGGAGACCAACCTGGATCTTCCGCTTTGATCCTAGCTTGATTTCTCCTTTCCTTGATATAATTTTCCACTTCTCTCCTACTTGTCCCGCTTCAAAGAGTACCTGTAGAGTCAAAGTAACATCAAACTATCAAAGCATTTCTATCTAAAACATCATAAACAATGCAGAATCAGAAACGCATTGACCATACAATTGCATTCATAAACAATAATATTCACAAATACAAGATCATATGAAGGAAAACTCAAAGAACTTTATTAATAGTAATGTAAGAGAGTATTACAACCCAGCTGTCTGATCCAGCATTATCCTCCCAGTTGTAGAAGCCCTCTTCACCTCATGAACAAGAAATTCACCCAACAATGCAATATCTCTCCTCAACAAAACAACAGCACTTCCTTACAAAAATACAAAATTCCAGCCTCTAGATCTCTCAGATGAGGGATCCATTTATAGATATTTTGCAAGGGTGTGAGTCAGCTCTGGGTTTTTTATTAGTGTAATTCCACTAATAGTTCTTCGTTCCACTTGGAGATTTCATGATCTCTTACTCATCCCTGGGCGAATTCAGAGAGGCAAGTGTCACAGGAGAAGTTTCTGGAAGATTCCATGATCATCCACCTTGCAAACTGTCTCTTCCATTTGTCTATTCTCACTCATCACACCCCACAGAAGTCCATTTGACTATGCATCGCACCTGGCTAGTTAGGCAGTCAGTATGCATCGCACCTTGCCCATGGAGTAGTCTGTATGGTCCAGTTTTGGCCAGTTCAGAGTAGTTCTTCATGTGGAACTTCTGGGAAATGATGTAATCATTTGACAATGATCCTTTAGGGTGTGAACAACACTTTTAGGGACTTAAGGAGCCCTTAGTTTATGGACATATGAGTTTGGGGTTGCAGTGCCCAAATATGTCTACAACAGCTGCCCCCTAAAGCATGAGGTTGTAAATCTTTTGATGTCAGGTGAAATGCTTTATTCATGAGGATCCGAGGTATTCAAACTGGAAGGTGACCTATATAAGATACTATACAATACATCATCATCATATTATTTTCATGATCTAGCTGAGGTGGGCATTCCCATGTTCAACTTTATAAATTCATTTTCATGTACATAGGACAGACAATCGTCTGCTATTGTAGACTTGTGATTCTTCACATGAAGAGTCATCTTCCTGGCTAGATGACTATCTGTGTAGCTTCTGTGTACAATTGATGTCTTTATTTTCCTGAATATATCATAGCCCGGATGGTTGAAACTAGATCTGAGGTCTTCAAAACTCGTACAATCTTCGCTCAATGTACAAGTCGATCCATATGAAAAGATGTTTTGAAGTCGTACATGGAAAGACATTGCCTGATTACCAGCCAATGATGTACACTGTTAACAAACGCGCAAGGAATCATTGATAATGATGATGACCCTCAAGGTACTACAGTACAATTCACATGATGTGAATATATGAGCTAAAGTCGAACACCACACAAAGTCTTTCGATCAAAGGTCATTTATGGAAGCTTATCGCCGGAAGTGAGAAACTTGCCATTGAGGCATGCAAGCTTCAAAGTATTAAAAGGGTTGTTTCTAAGTCAACTTCTTGGATAATGAGCTGATGTCAACAAGAAGTGACTTGTCGTAGGAGGGCCTTGATGTATCCCACATCTACGATGCAAAACAGAGCAAATGATTTTTGTGGAGGTGAAAATGATCTGATGATATGAGGTTTAGGAATGGTGGTCATGAAAAATGAAGCGTGGATGTAATGCAGTGGATGAGGTGTTTGTTGGATGGTGAATTCTTTGAATGACTTCTCTTGAACATATTGGCGACATTGATATGGACTGGTAGCATTAACCCCATGGATGGCATGGCAGACCAATGGTGACAGTGAACAGAAACCCAACCCAACTCAATCACGATGATGGAGTAAAAGTGTCATGTTCAAGAGCGAATTGCTACCAATAGAGTTCTTCAAGTTTTTCTTCCCATTTTTCCCCAGTCATTGTTGACCAGTATCTCTTTATTTTTGACAAGCTTGAGGAGGATAACATATGTTTGGTCTATAATTTTCCCTTTAGGCAAACCTGTCGCTTTGTGTTTAGTGAGCCTAGTGTCAGTGAGACTCGTTCTTGTCTGGGTGCACAAGTTTGTCGCTATTGTTTTAACAAGTTTAACGACAAAGATAACTCGGTCCTTTTCTCATTTAGAGAGTCTAAAAATGGATGAAAAGGATACACCAACAGTTCTTTTTCATGGCATAATCCCTTAAGACCGAAAAAGTGTAAAATAATACGAAATGGATGACTTTTTGATAGTTTTAACAAGCCAACAAAGACAAGCACTCAATATTTTTGTTTAATAATCCCTCAAGTCCAAAAAGATTAAAATATATGAGAGGGATAGTGTTCCCTTTACTTTAACGAGCTGGGAAGGCTAATAGCTCGACGATATTTTTATATTTAATGAGTCTAAAAAGAGTTTAAAAGAGGCTCATTTTTTAGGAATGAGTGGTTTTTCTGGTTAGCAGCTAGTTCTAGGTAAGTTTGGAACTTCTCAAAACATGGCGGTGTGAAGAGGGTGGCAATCAGAATCACTCATCACAGATGTTCCTCAAAAGGGTAAACAATCAAGTGGAAGCATATGGTCAACCAAATGAAGTGGAGGTGACAGAAGGAACACAACCAAAGCTCAAAAGGGCAGATAGCAAAGCGATCACAAAAGGCTATTCACCAGAGGCAAGTTTATTTTTTAATGAGCTTGAACCTTGTGCCAACATGTGCTCAGTGCGGGTTGATTTTTTAACGAGCTTGAACCTTGCGGGAACATTGCTCTTACTAGCCTTTTGATAATTTCTCTTGGTAGATTTATTTTTTAATGAGATTGATCACTACTATAACATGTGCTCATGACCTTTTTATGTAAGCTAGAAATGACCGAGCTACGAGGTTAAAGGGTTAAGAACCTACAAACTAAGAAAATCAAAGGTCACTTTTCACTTGCATGCAAAGGTTTGCATGCCCCTAGGTCTTTCAGTAAAAGGAGAGTTTCCAGGTTACCAAATGGAAGTTCCTGTGGTTAGGCAGGATTGTTTCTGTCGATCGACAAAAACTCTTCCTTTCCTTTTCCCATCAAAATGGACAAAGGTGATTGTTGTAAGCCCCAACCACATAACACATGAAGGTGAATGCTATGAGCCCCATTCACAATTGTACAAAGGAAATAATCAGGTCAGACTGATTATATAACTTATACGGGAATGTTATTTGGTCCAAGTATTATGACCTTTCAAGAAAATCTCTCTTTTCCTCTGGGTTCGCCTACCGAAGCAGACTAGGGTGCATGCCCCCTAATCTTCATCACACTCACCGAACTACTCATGGTAATTAGGTGGATGGGATGAATATGGAAGAGACATTGTTGATGCGAAGAGGCCATTTAGGGATGATGGTTGATTTATAGCTGTGTTTGAACCAGGAAATGAAAGCTGGTCGACAAGTTGCACCAATTTGCCTTCATGTGGAAAACACATCACTCGAAAGAATGTGGAAACAATGGCTTCCATGCTATATATATAATCACGTCCAAGGAGTAGATTGTAATCTAGTGGACCTTGGACTACCATCACGTTCACATAAACGATTTTCTTTCTCAAATTTATAGGAAACTTTGGAAGGATCCCTAATGGTTGACTAGTTCCTTTGTTGAAGCCCGACAAATTTTGTTTTCCAGGCAAAAGTGATGGCAAACCAAGTGTTTTCCAAGCAGTTGAGGAAAGGATACTCACTGAAGCCCCTTCATCTATGATTGTATCAGACCCGATCATTTTGTAAACCTGTACTATGATTTGGAATGGTACATTAGATGGAAGGTGAGGTTTCGATAGTTTTATTGCCTTGATTTACCTCAGGTTGAAAAGGTATGATCCATGGCCAACATCAAACCACGCTCAGCCTGGTAGCTAGCCCTACCAGGTCAGTAGAGGGCTCTCTCTAGGTCAATCTCAGCAAATTATAATCGATGAGGGTTTGAGATGACAGATAGAAATATTGATCTTAGACTAGGTATGTGTGTGAAAAAGTTTGATTGAATAAAATGATGTTTTTTTGGCTCAGATGGAAAGGTCGATTTTGGGTGCGGGGATTGAGGTTCAATATTGCAGAGATCTCAATGGATCAAGGTAGGCAATTGTTTTTGGCACTTCAAAATGAATGAGGTGGAGGGATTAGACAAGTGAGGAGTTGAAGAGGGCACGGAAAGTCATGGATCCTCTCCAGATAGCTGAAAACATCAAGAAACTAAAGCAAACCTCAAGTAGAGCACTGCAATTTCAATGGATTCTACTTACACTCTTATTTGTTTAGTTAAGAAGAAATAAGAGAGATAATGCCATAAAATCACATAAATAAATTCACAATTACAAAGGAAAGCACTGTACCAAGACACATTGCTACATGGATCCCAAAGAGTGCTGCAAACCCTGGTCTCAATTCCCTAGCCAAAATGTTGATATGAGTGTACAATGAAGCTCAAGGATTTCTCAAAAGTCCAACCTTCTACCAAAATCCAACCCCCACACTATGAAATTCATAAAATATATACATTTTCTCATCTTTTTACTGAGGGATTGAGCTCAACCATTTTCTTCAAAATAGAATCAATTACATTAAACTTGGGTTGAATTTCTGAAAATAAGTGTTTAATATGTGCTCGTATCTCCTAAACCATAGAACCTGTTACAAACCTGAAAGAGGTTTTTGTAGATAAGGTTATTATGGAGAAAAGCCTCTCTCAAATTTGGGAAATTCATTTCCAGTTGCTCGCAATCTGCTCCACAAAATCATCTCTAAAACAAAAAATCATTAAAAATTTAAATCTATGAAAATGAGCTGTAAAGATCCAGACACATATCCCCATCCATGACACCTGTGAATAAATTGAAAGAGGTGTTTTGTTTTATGGCTCGTGTTTAATAAAAACCTCTTTGGGTTTTTCAAAATTACTTTCCATATATTGTAAAATGACCCCACACTAAAATGACTAAAAAAGTAAAAAATATGAAAAATTTGTTTTGTTTTAATGTAGGCTCCAAATAACACTATATATCTCCCACATAGTAGCACCTATGCATAAACTAAAGGAGGTTTTTTTTATTTGGTATGTGATGAACAAAAAATTCTTTCACGTTTGAAATATTCCTTGCCATTATTTCAGAAACTGATTTTGTACTAAACTTGTCATTGTGTGCAGCAACTGACCTCAAAACATGCATAACCAAGAATCGCTCATTCATTTCGGTCATATCTTCTAATCCGGGAGCTGGTTATAGGAGTGTGATATACTATTTGAAATATCTTTCTGAGCTTCTTTTGATGAACACACTTGTGACATGTTTTGTGCTGAACATCATGTGAAAAACATCTAACAAAACCAGACATAGTAAGAGCTCATGTTGATCCCTGGTGATAGGCTGTGAAGACTGGAACTAACATCAGCTCCATTGGGGATGGCAGCTCTTTGGAGGTGTCAAGAACAACGTAGACCAAGTGCCTCATCCATTGAGAAATGGAATCAAACAACTGTAAACCCAAAAAAACTCATACCAATCCAAAAACATATACATATTGCAACATGTACATAAAGAAATACCGAAAACTGAAATGCTGCCTTAGGTAGCTTATTTATGTACAAATCTAACCCACTTTGCTGCAAAATTGATAGATCAAGTAATGTTGTAATGCCATATCAACCAATCAAGTAATTGTGACAAGGATGCTACTTCAAAGTGCTTCAACCAGGACACAAATGTAAATGCTAACAGCCTACATGCACATAACGAGCCTGGTTATGTAAAAGAAAATTTGATCTATCATTCAAACTGAAAAAAATTTCCATGTACGTTGCAATAGGATCGAAAAAACCAAACATTTTTTGTTGCCCCAACTCCTCAATACATGCTTCCAGCTGTAAACTATCAATGCAAATATCCACAGGCAGCCTTTCCTTATGTTCCTTCTGCTGAAAAAGGTCCCCAAAGAATGGGACTCCACAGTCTACATCCTGGGATTGTATTTGGGCCTCCAATTCAATTAGATCTCCTTCAATTTTGATGGCAAACTCTTGCAAAAAATTGAGCTTAACTTCATCGCTGCATCAATAGGATTTCAAATAAGAAGAAAGAGATGAAGAAAAGTTCTCATCTACCTCATCATCTGTGCACATATCTTCCCATTCTCTAAAACCTTGAATAGAGGGCACCTCTATTTTTAATTCTTCCTTTTTCTCCATCCATGTTTCAAGAAAGATATGCCAAAAATATGCAAAGGACTTAATAGATCTGATAGGAAAACCTTCAATCCATTTTCTACATTTGCCTTGAAACGAATCATAGAATAATCTGATGAAGACATCTTCCTTTTTAAGTCTAAGAATGTCCACAAATGTTTTAAAATTTTCTATATGTTCTAGAGTCAAAGTCAGATCTTCCCCATTGAATTTAGGTCCATTACTAAAAATGTATGCATCCTTTGGTAATTGGTTAGGAAAACCAGGAAGATTAGAAAAATCAATACATGAATACCTTGAACAAATAGAAGCAACATCTAAGTCCTTCATTTAGCTAGTGGAGCCACCATCAATACTTTGAAACTCGGGACTTCGAACAGTGGAGTTGCTAGGTAGATGATTTCAGCCTTCATATGTGTCTGACTACTATCCACCATCAACAATCAGATCTGAACTTGATTACAAAACTGTACTAGGGAAATTTGCAAGTCAGATGTTCAGTTTATAAACTAGACCGGAGATTGACTGAAGCAGCGTTTATCTACTTGCGCTAATGCAAAGAAAAATCGTTTTGAAGGCTACCTAGCTAATCTTCAGACTTTGTCTCTATTTTATAAAACAAAGAACACTAAAAAACACACAATTTTGTCCCCAATATGGTCGCCACTATGTTAGGGCCTAGATTTACCTCAGGCTGAAAAGGTAGGATCCAGGGCCAACATCAAACCACACTCAGCCTGGTAGCTAGCCATACCAAGTCAAGAGAGGGATCTCTCCGAGTGAACCTCAGTAAATTATAATCTATGAGGGCTTGAGATTACTGATAGAAATATTGATCTTAGGCTAGGTATGTGTGTGAAAAAGTTTGATTGAATAAAATGATGTTTTTGTTGGCTCAGATGGAAAGGTCGATTTTGGGTGCAGGGATTGAAGTTCAGTCTTGCAAAGATCTCCATGGGGAAAGGTAGGAAATTGTTTTTGGCACTTCAAATAGAATGACGTGGAAGGAGTAGACAGGTGAGGAGTTGAAGAGGGCAAGGAAAGTCATGGATCCTCTCCAAATAGTTGAAAACATCAAGAAACTAAAGAAAACCTCAAGTAGAGCACTGCAATTTCAACGGATTCTACTTACACTCTTGTTTGTTTAGTTAAGAAGAAAAAAGAGAGATAATGACATACAATCACATAAATAAATTCATAGTTACAAAGGAAATCACTGTAGCAAGACAAATTGCCACATGGATCCCAAAGAGTGTTGCAAACCCTGGTCTCAATTCCTTAGCCAAAATGTTGATATGAGTGTACAATGAAGCTCAATACTTTCTCAAAATTCCAACCTTATACCAAAATCCTACCCCTACACTATGAAATTCATAAAATATATACATTTTCTCATCTTTTTACTAAGGGATTGAGCTCAACCAGTTTCTTCAAAATAGAATCAGTTACATTAAACTTGGGCCAAATTTCTGAAAATAGGTATTGAAAATGAACTCGTATCTCCTAAACCATAGCAAATTTTACAAAAATGAAAGAGTTTTTTGTATATAAGGTCATTTTGGAGAAAAACCTCTCTCAAATTTGGGAAATTCATTTCCAGTTTCTTGAAATCTGTTCCACAAAATCATCTCCAAAACATAAAATCATTAAAAATTTAAATCGGTGAAAGTGAGCTGTAAAGATCCAATCATATATCATAATACATGGAACCTGTGAATAAAATGAAAGAGGTTTTTATTATATGGCTCATGTTTAACAAAAACCTCCTTGGGTTTTGTAAAATTACTTTCCATCTATTGTAAAAGGACCCCGCACTAAAATGACTAAAACAGTAAAAAATATGAAAAATTTGCTTTGTTTTAATGTAGGCTCCAAATAACACTATATATCTCCCACATATTAGTACCTGTGCATAAAAGAAAGGAGTTTTTTGTTATTTGGTATGTGATGAACAAAAACCTCTTTCACTTTTGAAAAATTCCTTACCATTATTTCAGAAACGGATTTTGTAGTAAACTTGTCATTGTGTGCAGCAACTGACCTCAAAACATGCATAACCAAGAATCACTCATTCATTTCGGTCATATCTTCTAATCCGGGAGCCGGTTATGGGAGTGTGATATACTTTTGGAAATATTTTTCTGAGCTTCTTCTGATGGACACACTTGTGACATTTTTTGTGCTGAACATCATGCGCAAAACATCTAACAAAACCAAACATAGTAAGAGCTCATGTTGATCCCTCGTGATAGGCTGCGAAGACTGGAACTAACAGATAGCTGATTCCAGTCAAAGAAAACAACCAAAATTCTCGGAGGAGGTACTGGATAAATGTCTAGATAAGTTTCATGAACTAGGGGGGTCTCTTCCTGTGGTGAAGGAATGGGCGGATTTCCCCCAAGTTCATTAGACTCTATATCGACAAAAAGAATTTGAACGGTGTTGTTCTCATCCTCTTTGGAAACTCTATCATCTGAAGGTGGATTTTCTAAAGGAAAGATTGGGTTGACTGCCATCTCGACCAGTTGACTTTGATCTGGTATGGACTCAGAAGGTTCACTTTCAATGATAGGTGATTTTATCGACAATTGAGTTATGTCAATTGTGTTTTCAACTAGTGAAGGACTTGGCAAGAGTTTCATGTATCCAGGTGGAAGCTGCTGTGGTGAAGCAGGGCGGTTATCCAAAATGATTTTGGCCTCATCTAGAAAAAGGAAAACAATAAAGAGTATGATCACCCTCACATAACCTACATGGAACTCTAGCTTTTCCTTTTTGTCTGTTGACTTTTCTTTCACTAGTTGATGGTGTGCTATCAACCTGACTGTCAAGGGTTGATGACACCGAATGTTGCAACCAGGGAGACCATTCTCTCAAGATCTGTGGGATGCAAGGGAAATCTTGATGGTAATGGTTCTCCTTGCAATTTTCGTATGGATTTTTTGGTTTGGAAACTTTAGTGTGCAGATTTTCGCCAGACGATGCTTTGGTGTTCCCTTGTTTAGTTGGCTTCTTCTTCTTCTCCTTCCCTTTCTTTTTCTTCTCAATTACTTGGTTTTTACTGTCACTAGTTTCACCAAGCGAAGAGGACGAAGGGGAAGGAGAAACAAAAGAAGTAGAAGGTGAAGGCGTAACCTCAGTATCATCTAGTTGCTGATAAGATTATTAAGGAATTGCAGTGCTTTGAACGACAGAGGTCGAGAAAAGCCATATTCGCAGGCCGATTGTGATTCCTGGAAGGAAAAATGTAGCCATATATGGAGAACCGATATCTCCCCAAGAGGAGAAAGACTAGGATTCCCTCCAAGGGGGATTCCTTGATTGGTAGACTCCATTATCTCAACCTCAGATCAACGTGGGAACAAGGATGTTATTCCGTTTAAAGTAAATTTTAAAGACACCTGGACGCAACCTTCTTTTTCAATTTTTAAGAGTCGAGAAAAAGCTAAAGGTGACTCTAGTCGCCTTTGATTTTTAATGATCCTGAAGTGACAAGTGCTCAGATGGACCTTTTCTTTTAACGAGTCGAAAAGGAACGAAAGTGACTGCTCTGGAAGTCTAGACAGAGGGTTTACCAAATCGATCGTAAAACTGCAAAATACACCTTGGTGATAAAATGATAGAGCAATTACCAAGGACTTATGTATGGTAGTCAATCTTCTCGAATGTTGTGTTTAGTGCATTACGATCGATAGGGCAGCAGACATGGCTTCCTAAGGATAAAGGATATCAACCTATTATGGTCTCCCAATATATACTCGACGGTACGGGGAGCACAAGTCCGTACTGGCACTTGTCGTATCAAAGAGGAGGAATCACCCAACCTTCGATGAAAATGATAGTTACCAGGTTTTATGACGCCGGAACACGTCTCTAGCCTAGACTTCTAGATGTGTTGTGTTAGATTCCAAAGCGTTTTTATGTTCATTGAGGTTTATTTTAGAGTTGATCTTGCTTAGAAGTTTGTCTTTCAAGGTTCACCGCGTGATGTAGATGTGAAATTCCTAAATATGCAATCTAAAATGATAAACAGTCGTTTATGTTCTTTTAGCAATGAAAATCCTAGCTACAAAGGAAAGAAGATAACGATTTTTTCTTTCAGCGGAGAGCATAGAGCACACACTAAATTCACTTTCCTAAATCAAATTTTGCAAGTAGTCAAAATGCAGATGCACATGCATGTATTTGTTTTCTGCTTTCTTAATGCGTGAATGACAAAAAGAAAGCTAAGTACAGATCTGAACTATTTTCTTTCAAAGTGACAGTACTAACAATTTTCTCTTTTCAAAACAAAAGAAAGACTAAGACGACGCTTTACGATTTCGAATTTAAAACTGTTTTTGAAACTTTAAATACTAATAATTTCAAAATCAAGCACAATGACAAAATTACAATCAACTATCTAGAAGAGGAATACTTTATGACACTCTTCTTTTGATTCAGAATTACAATTATAACACTTGCATCAAAAACGACAGTTCGATTAGGCTACTTTCGATAAAGGAAGATTGCAAATGATCAAGAAATACACCAAAACATTTACAATTCCTAACTGATGGAGGCTGAAATAATGTGAAGGAAGATGGTTACAGCAAGAAGGTACTAATCATGAACAGCAAAACTACTGAATAAAGCTGAAAACAAAGAGAAAAAAACCAAATTTCAGAGAAAAAAAACACAGTTTACTCAATCATCACACCTGCAACATAGGGAAACAAGGATGCATCTCACCTGCAACACATGGGAGGTGCGATGCATCCAGGTTGCATAGTTACAGACAGTGCAATGGGTCAGGGAGTGAAACTGAGCTTAGTTTTTGCTCAAAACTTGCAGCTAAGTTCAGTGATTTAGGCTGAGTAATGATGGACAATAAACACAAAGCATAAGGGTAGGACCTGATGAGGTTCTAAGCTACCAAAAGGGCACTTAAGATGATTTGTAAGTCAGATTTTCAGTTTCATAAACCAACCCGGAGATTGACTGAAGCAACATTTATCTACTTCGCAATTGCATAGCAAAGGCATTTCGAAGGCTTGCTAGCTAACTTCAAGATATGTTGTAGTTTATAAAGAAAAAATAAACAAACAAAAAAAACTATTCGTTCCCCAGTGGAGTCACCATTTTTTTCAGGGAAAACTAGTGTCGATTTGAATTGCTAGTCCCACTAAGATGGGTAGCTATCTTAGAAACAAACAATGAAAGCTTTTCAAGAGTTCCTTTAAGTGTGATAGATGGAAGAGAAGAAGAGGAGACAATCCTGGATCTTCCGCTTTGATCCTAGCTTGATTTCTCCTTTCCTTGATATAATTTGCCACTTCTCTCCTACTTGTCCCACTTCAAAGAGTACCTATAGAGTCAAAGTAACAACAAACTATCAAATCATCTCTATCTAAAACATCATAAACAATGCGGAATCAAAACGCATTGACCATACAATTGCATTCATAAACAATAAGGTTCACGAATACAAGATCATATGGAGCAAAACTAAAATAACTTTATTAATAGTAATGTAAGAGAGGATTACAACCCAGCTGTCTGATCCACCATTATCCTCCTAGTTGTAGAAGCCCTCTTCACCTCATGAACAAGCAAATCACCTAACAATGCAATATCTCTCCTCAACAAACCAACAACACTTCCTTACAAAAATAAAAAATTCCAGCCTCTAGATCTCTCAGATGAGGGATCCATTTATAGATGTCTAGCAAGGGTGTGATTCAGCTCTCGGTTTTTGATTAGTGTCATTCCATTGATATTTCATGGTTCCACTTCGAGATTTCATGATCTCTTACTCATCCCTTGGCGAATTCAGAGAGGCGAGTGTCACAGGAGAAGTTTCTGGAAGATTCCATGATCATCCACCTTGCAAACCGTCTCTGCCATTTGTCTATTCTCACTCATCGCACCCCACGGAAGGCCATTTGAGTATGCATCACACCTGGCCAGTTAAGCAGTCAACATGCATTGCACCTTGCCCATGGAGTAGTCTATATGGTCCAGTTTTGGCCAGTTCTGAGTAGTTTTTCATGTGGAACTTCTGGGAAATGATGTAATTAGTTGACCATGATCCTTTAGGGTGTGAAGCAACACTTTTAGGGACTTAAGGAGCCCCTTAGTTTATGGACATATGAGTTTGGGGTTGCAATGCCCAAATATGTCTATAACACTTTGTCTGCTCATTCTTCCAATAACCTTTAGACATAGCTACGATCGCCCTACAACTAAACTTACCCTAAATCTCTTTCATTTTATTCATATGTAATAATGTAGGACTTCTCGATTCTATCAACCTTCTTTAATCATTCTTCAAGGTGGAAAACATTGTGCTAAATGCTTCCATTCATTTTTGAAATTCGACAAAGATAATTTTATTTTCTTTAGAAGGATTTAAATCATATAACTTAATTATTTATATGTATTTTTTGTTTATGTTTTCCATATTAACCTATTCATTTCTCCCTTCATGTTTTATCAGTTTAACAAGATGATTCTTATCCTGATTCTAATCCTTTTTCAACTTCAGATTTTTGGCCATATTTATTCTACTAAGGATTTATTGGCTTTGTTGCCACTAGTAATGTGATATTGGTTACACTTTCATACTCTTATAGATAAATTCAAATTTTACTACAGGGTTCGCTACTATTATTTTCTTTACAGTTTAAATTGCTAGAGATTTAACCTTGACAATTCAATGTAGGGTATCAATGACCTTTCTGGTTGTATTCAGAATTGGCTCTAGATTTTATATCCAACAGAGTTTGTTCATCAATCTTTCGGTTCTCTTGGAAATTTTTTCCTTCTATGCATAGGTGATTTTACTTAAATTTCTAAATGATTCCTTTAATTTTTGTTCTCTATTACTCTAGTAATGTCATGGATATCGTTTCCATGTTAGTAACCCTAACACTCCATGGTATTTATTTAGATATAAGTTAATTTAGCCCCAAATTGTTGTCTTTGCCATTCATGTATTTACCTAAGAATGACCATAGAATTCCTTTGTTTAGAATATGTTTTATATAATCTCTATTGTATTTCGCTTAGGGATTTTGTTGACACCTAATAATTGGGATTAGGAAATTCTTGTAAATAGGGAAACAGAGAAGGTGAGGAGGCACCAAAATTTCATTTCCAAGAGTCTCCCTCTCAATATATATAACAATAATATCTTAATGCAAATAATAATTCATTTTGAATTACACAAACCTAGCTTGACTTGGTATGAGACCATTATCCTTTGTCCCTCTGGTTGACTCATTAATTACAAACCCTATCTTCTTCTATGTGTTAATTTCTAAAGGATGTTTACTCCTCTGTTGAAACAATATGTTGAATTTGTTTATCCGTTTAGTGTGTACGCTACTCTATGCATCATATTAAATTGATCTCTGGTATGTTTATTGTTTAACATTGGAATATGTAGGTTGTGAAAGTTTACTAGTGAACTTGAAGCCCATGAAATGTATGAAATCTTCCAAATAGTCTTTATGGAATTCACTTTGTTAATTGATCTTGTATCTACATTGGATTGGTAACAACGATTGTGCATTTTTTTCTTTAGAGCTGCGTTGAACTTTCTCCATGCGTATTGATGCTCGTTGTTGTGCATTACTCCTACATATTGGTGTGTTGGTTGTATGATATGTACACTATGTTTCTATGCTATGTTTGAAAGCGTATCCCTCTAGTTTAAACATGAATCAACCAATTTCATGAGCTATTTTTGTGTTAAACACTATTAAATTCAGTATCCTACATTTGGAATGTGATGTATTAGCTCATTTAGCATTGGTTGTATATGTGACATGGTTATATGGTGCAATTAGCATTGGAATGTTCATTCAAGTCTTCGTATGCTATAACTTATTTTTGAAAACTGTGTGCATATATGTTGAATCATATACATCTCTTGCGATGGGAATATGTGGTATGAAAGGTTGTATTTTATGTGATGAAGTGTTGAATGTGTATGGTGTAGTTCCATGTTAAGTTGCTTTTAAATAATGAATGTTGTGTGGTACATATATTCCATTGGTGCATTGAAATTTTTTATGAGGGTCACGTTGATTTAAACCATTATAGCTTGTGAGTAATATGTGATAGAACATATTTTTGAAGATTATATATGGTATGCATTTAAATGTGCATTAACTAGTTTCTTTGAAGAAGTTATTTGTATGAAAGTGTGCATGGTATATGGCATTATTTTGAAGTATGTGTTGGTTCATATATGATTTGATATATGCATTGAAGCATACATGATTTAATATGTGTTGATTCATACATATGTTTTGATATACATATGTGCTGGTTTATATACATTTATGCCAATTGGTTAATATGAGAGACTGCATCATTATTTGATATTTTTTTAATACATAGTTCTATGCTAGTCAATTTTATTGTAGATATATGTTATTTTTTGTTGCAAGTATTTTGATTATTTTGGGCCCAATTCAGAATTTTTACGATGAATTAACTCATTTCTATAGTTGGAGTAGTTCTCCATAGATAATAGAACTACATGAATGGTCCAAAAAGATAAATCATACTCTAGTTTTTAATAAGTTTTGGAAATGAGTTTGTGAAGGAGAAGGTGGCAATACTTCTGAAAAACCCACTTCAGACAAAGAGATTTCCATATGGGAGAATGAGAACAATAAGGCATATGCCTTGATTGAAGCATTATTCAATGAAGAGGTGATTCATCATATTATGCCATTTACAAATTCTTTTGAAGCCTTAAAGAGGTTGAACTATTTATATGACTCCCACTCTAAGCTTGAAGTAGTCCAACTTATGATCGAAATTTTCGATTAAGAATTGAAGTACGGTGATTATCTTGCATTAGTGTCTAAAATAAGATCCATTACGAATGATATAGAAGCCACCAATGTTAAAATGGATGTTCCTCTAACATCCTTTATCAAGACATTGCATCCCACTTATTCTCATTATCTTTAGTCATTACAAGAGAGTGGCAAACTTAACAACACTTTCTTTGACTCTCTTGTGATGAAGTTTGCTAAAAGAGAGAAATCTTTTGGGAAGAAGACGATCACTACTCATTAATCTAAAGAAGTTTTGTTCCTTGCACAGAAAGAGAAGAATTAGGCATCAGATTCTTGTAGAGGAAGAGGTGGTTGAAGAGGATTTTTAAGGAAGAATAATAGTTGAAGGGGGCAGGCATTATCAAGGAGGAATACATGATCTTCAGTGTATTCGATGTAATAGAAATGGGCATGATGCTTCCACATGTAAGCTCTCATGGGATATGATCAGCTAGGAAAGGGATGAAGAGAAAGGAAAATCATTAGGTCAAGGGAAATGTAAAGCACCTAAATCCACTCATTATTTTGTGGCACATTTCTATATTGCAGTAACTAAATACTTGTTTATTGCTTCACTTGCTTTGTGGAAATATACATAGTTGCTTAATTTAGGGTAACAACCCCTCCCAGGTCTACCCAAATTAGCCATGACAACTAGGGTAAACATGAGATGAGAGGCTACTATGATCCGATTCAAACTCCTATGTGAACTTAAGGAAGTGGAATCAACAAAACATCATGTATAGTCATCCAACATCATCAAAAAAAACCTCAGGAGACAAGTTAGCCACTCAGACAGTCTATCCCTAGGTCCCACTTTTGTTCACAATCACTTAAGCCATAGTCACTCTCATGTTATGGGCAAGGGAGTGACCAACAACCTAAAGTCACTCTCACAGACCTGCCTACTAGCGAATGTGGACCAAAATTTCCAGTTCTATGCAGGATACCCTGAGATTTAAGCCACTTTCCTAGCCTAGAATCTTGGCCTCTCCCCAAAACATGCTACAACCTTCATAATTAATTAAATACAAGACAATATCTTTTATCAATAACAATCAACCTTAGGACGAGGCCTGATCATCCCCAACCGGGATTAGAATTCTGTCAAACACTTGGCATCAATGCAACCTATAGGTATAGGATACAAGAGAGAGCATAAATGATTGAAACAACATATGAAATATAACCAGAAGGATCACATCCTTCTCTATTGACTACTACATCATCAATTTTTTATTACATCCATCCATTTAACACTTACAAATAAATACGATGAAATAACCATGACATGAACTAGTCATTTAATCATGCTTATAACCAACATAAAACCATTTAAATATCATAGATAAGATAACCATTAAATCCACATATAAATCAATGCAAAAGTAATAGAAGTTACCTTTTATTAATCATAGGCAAATTTGACTAGGTTCAGAACTTCCACATACCACTCAACCATAGACATGGATGAACCAAATCTCTCTTTCAAACAGTCACCTCTGTGCCATATTCCAAGCATGACTGTGGGATCTCATAGAACAGCCAATCCAACAATAACCAAGGGAATCCAAAGGTTAAACCACCTCCACCCTCATCAAATTGTGATCACATCAAGACCGGTGCTCCAATCACAACCAAGCAGAACTTTGAATTCCATCCAGAATCCATCAATATCCTTGAGGAATTTTTTTGTCTCCTTGTCTTTCAGGATTTACCACAATCTAAACCCAAATCACTAGGCCCTAAACTGATACATCTCCCTCGGGCTTTACCATGCATCCTGCCAAAACTAGTCAAGGGATTCCTAGACCTTTTGGAATGGAACTTGAGACCACCTCCGCCCTGGATTCGAAAATCCATCAGGCAAACCAAAGCTCAAAAGCCGAAATAAATATCCCAACCTACCATGGCATCTAGAAAAAGGCAAGGCTAGTTTGAAAACAACTTTATAACTCGGTAAAACCATTCCGTCGACAGCAAGAGAACCATACACCAACATGAAAAGACATGCATGTCCAGACCAGCTACGAAATCACACAAGCAAAAGGTTACCTACAATTATTTTGATCCGGATTTAAACAGGAACACAACAAATTATAGAAATAGCCATAAATACATATATGCAGCGGAAATAATACTTCATTTCATTAATGTAAAATACTGAAATATGCTTACAGATAGAAATGGAAATAAACCAACTAGGGCGATGGCAGCTTATCTCAGAGAAGAGATGTGGTGGCTACATGCCTTTGAACTGTGTTACAATGAGGCTCGAAGGCCTATTTATTATTGAGAAACAATGGGAAACACTAAACATCCAAAAACCTAACCCTAGAAGATGAAACGCCAAACTGTGGGCCCCGTTTCGGGTAAATTGGTACATCAACTTCCCGTGGTCATAACTTTTGCATACGATCTCAGTTTGACATGAACAATAGATTGTTAGAAAGATCTATCTGAGGACTACAACTTTGGGAAGATAAAAATGGGTCTATCCAAGGACCCATGTTGCTCCCAGATTTCCTAAAAAATGTCATTTAGGGCCTCAAAACAGCTCTAGAAGTTCAGGACCCGAAAAAATGCTAAAATTAGTAAATTGTGCTACAATTAAGGAAACTGAAAAGCTGAAAGAGATAGTTTTGGGGGTCCAAGAGGGATAGGTGGGTGGCCACCAACATCCACTTGGATCATATTCCTATTGAAGCTGGTTGATCCTACTTTTTTCCTTGATCCTTGCTTTCCCTCCTTTCCCTTTTCTTTCTTTTCCTTCCTTGATCCAAAGTTAGAGTGCTCGAAGAAAACTCTAAGTGACCAAGAGTGAGAGAGAGATAGAGAGATCCAAACTTGAATTTGAAAAAAGCCAGGAACTAATCCTCAAAATCCTTTTTATGCATGAGGCCTCTAATTTCTTCATTTTCCATTATTTTCCTTCAATTTCCTCCTCACATGTAACATGTGACCTTTCACCTTAATTTTCTCCTAATTTCCTTTATTTTCATAAATAAATGTGCTAAAAGTGCCTTTTTTCCTTTTAATTAATTTGCCTTAGCATTTTCCAATTTTCCTTAGCCAAAACACACAACCAGTGATGCCCACTAGGATATCTTTGCCCAACATTTAGCTTGGAATAAGTGTCCCTTAACTGTGGTCTTATTTTTCCTTTATTAACCTTTATTACATGAAATTTTCGTCAGGGCTATTACAAAATCCTCCCCCTTGTGGAACATTTTCCTTGATTTTAAACCCCACCATGACCTCAGCAAAACCAATGAAAAGAAAACATATTGCTTGTGGAGCTTTATACTTAGCTCGTTGCAGTGTTTACAATGAAAGACCTGCTCAAAAGGAAAACATAATGACAACATGAAAATATAAAAACCATAATAATGTTACACCCATACCTCTTATTGGAGCTTTATAACTTAGCTCATGGTGGTATTTACATCCATACATATACATATAGAAGTACCAAACATCAAACCAAAACTACTTTGCCTCAACCAGCAAACAATGGAGGATATAGGGCCTACATCTGATCCACCTTCTCCCATGTAGCCTTTTCAGGCTAAAAGAGCTTCTGTTGTACTTTAGCTTCCTCTATGGATATGTTCTTGAGCATGAGATGTTTCCACTGCAATATGCACTGAGGCTATGGCTGGAACTCTCTTTCTTGCTCCCCCTGCAATACAAACCAATCAATAACATGTTCAACATCCTTTATATACTTCTCAAGTAATGAACTATGGAAAAAATTGTGGACTTTCATTGTTGGAGGAAGTGCAAGTCGATATGCCACTGGTCCAATCCTCTCAAGGATCTCAAAAGGCCCGCAATACTGTGGTGCCAACTTAGCACATGAACTAATCCTCAAAGAGATTTTCTTAGGCTTGATGCAAAAAGACACATGCTCCCCAACCTAAAAATCCTTGGACACCCTGTGATGATCTGCATAACTCTTCTACCTATCATGTGCTTCCTTTAGATTCGTGTTTATAACTTTCATTTCTTGCTCCATGTCTGCCAACTTATCTGGTCCAATAAGTACCATGTTCACTTGATCACTCCAACCAATGGGAGTGTTACAACTCCATCTGTACAATGACTCGAAAGGAATCATCCTTAATGACTCTTGATAACCATTGTTGTATGTTAACTCAACCAATGGAAGATACTCCTCCCATTTTCTTTGTTGGTGCATCACATATATCCTCAGCATATCCCCCAAGATCCTATTAACCCTCTCTATCTGTCCATTTGTCTACGGATGATAACTTGTACTGAAGGCCAACTTTGTAACCAAACTGGAAAATAACTCCTTCCAAGACTTGGAAGTGAACTTTGCATCCCTGTTTGACACAATATTCTTTGGAAAACTATCCAATCTCACAATCTCTCTTATGAACACCTATGCTACCTCACTAGTTGAATATGTAGTCTTCACTAGAACAAAGTGAGCTACCTTGCTCAACTTGTCAACCACGACCATAATAGAATCATGTTTCCTCACTATCCTCAGAAGACTTGTGATGAAATCCATGGAAAAGACCTCCCATTTCCATTCCAGAATCACAATACGTTGTAGTAGACCACCTGGATGCTTACATTCCACCTTGACCTACTAACAATCTAAACATCTAGCTAGGAACTCTGCCACTTCCTTCTTCATATTCAGCTAATAGTAAAACTTCTTCACCACCATCAACCTCTTCTGATATCTTGGATGACCCGAGTATGGCTTGACGTGAAACTGTCTCAAGTAAATCTTCTTGATCTCACTGCAATTCAGCACATAGATCCTATTCATGAATCTAACCAAACCATCTGTCATGAGATGATAGTCTACATCCTAATCACCTATACCCCTACTCTATTATAACCTTTGCGTGATCTCCATCTATTTTTCATACCATTGTCGTACCTACAAGATCCTATCCTATAATGTCCCACAAGAGCTCATAGCTGCTATATGATTTACATGTACCTTCATATTAAGAGCATTACTCTGCAACCCAGTTCTCCTTCCCTTTGATGTATATGATCTCGAAGTCAAAATCACTAAGGGTAGCCAACCACCTAGATTTCCTCGCACTCAGATTCAGCTAGTCAAACAAATATCTCAACCCACCATGATCACTCATCAATGTAAACGTCCTTCCAAGAAGATAGTGCCTCCACATCTTTAATGCATGCATAATCATTGCTAGCTTAAGATCATGCATTGTGTAGCTATGCTTGTGCTCTTTCAGTTTCCATGACTCATAGCACACTACCTGTCCTTCTTTCATGAGAACTCCACCAAGTCCTCTCTTGCAAGAATATATACACACTACAAACTCCTTGTCCAGATCCACAATCTTTAGCACTGGTGCATGTGTCAACAACTACTTAAGCTACTCAAAACTATCCTCACACTCTTCTGTCCATTCAAACTTCTTACCTTTCCTCGGAAATGATGTGATAGGATATGTAATGCATGAGAATTTCCTGATGAACCTCCTGTAGTAACCTACCAGTCCCATGAATGATATCACCTCATCCACATTCTTAGGAGCTACCCACTCCATGATGGCCCTTATCTTTTTTGGATTTACTACAATACCTTCCTTGGATACAACATGTCCCAAGTAGTGTACCTCATTCTAAAATAAGTTTCACTTGCTAATCTTAGCATACAAGTGATGCTCTCTTAGCAACCTCAACACAACTGCTAAATGTTGGCATGATCTTCCTCATTTCTAGAATATACATGTATGTCATCAATGAATGTGATAACAAACTTGTCCAAATAAGGATGCAACACTATTCATTAAACACATACATGTAGTTGGAGCATTAGTCAAATCGAATGGAACAACAAAAAACTCATAATGCCCATACCTGGTCCTAAACACAGTCTTGAAGATATCCTCTTCCTTGATGCATACCTGATGTTATCCCAATATCAAGTTGATCTTAGAGAAAACTACTACTCCCTTTAACTGATAAAAAAAATCATCAACCCTTGGTAATGGGTATATGTTCTTGATTGTTACTTTATTCATATAGTTGTAATCAATACATAATATAAGGGTATTATCCTTCTTCTTCATGAACAACACTTGTGCACCACAAGGCGATACACTCAGCCTAATGTATCCCTTGTCCAACATTTCCTTTAGCTACAACTTTAACTCAAAAAACTTAGGTGTGGTCATCCTATAAGGTGATTTTGATGTTGGAGCCACCCATGGCACGAACTCAATAAATAAATCTACCTCCCTATGAGATGGCAACTCTATAATGTCCTCAGGGAATAGATCCTGAAACTACTGTAAAATTAGGTACCTTCTCAACACATCCGCATCCTCAACCTCCTTACCCCTTTCACTATAAATGTGCAATGCAAACATCACACAACCTTTTCTGCAACAACGCTTAGCCTACATAGTGGTAACCATTCTCACTGATGTATGATTCCTCTTCCCCAACAAGGTCCTATTTTCACCACTATCATCCACACACTCAATGGCTCTGTCAAAGAAATCCACTTTGGTTCTATGAAGGTATAGCCAATCCATACCCAAAAGCATGCTATATGATCCCAATGGAAACACATTCAAGTGTGTTGTTGTAGGCATACCATTTAACTCAAATGCACAAGCTCTTACCCAATGGTGAATCCACTTCTTTGTACCTATATCCAACCATACCAACCAACATTCTGCATGCACTTATTTTCTCAAACCACACTTATCCACCAAGTCAGGATTAATATAACTATAGTTAGATACAAGATCAATCAAAATAGAAACAACTTCATCACAAATCTTATTTTCCATCTCAATGATTGATTCTTGATGATCCACCTGTCTGTTATCCACAACTGCATAGATCCGAGGAATGCTATGACCAACATCACGAATTGTATGCACCTCATGAGAATTGTAGATCTTAGATCTACCACCACTCTGATACTGCAGACAATCCTTCTTACAATTATGTTTACCACATATCCAACACTGCAATGGTTCTCTACCACCACCTCTAGCATGTTTCTCTCCATGTCCTTTCTCAGCTATATTGAATCTCTTGTAAGGAACTTCATTTTATTTCTCACCTGCATATTTAGTTCTTCCTCTCTTTGGTGGCCATTTTCCTTTATGTTTCTCATTTCCTTTCAAGTCATGCTTCGGCTCAAATTTTCACATCAACTACTCATAACAATGCTTCAACTTTCAGATGACCTCCTCCAATGCTCTAGGCTCATTGAACTCAATCCAGTCTCTGTATGCTATTGGCAGCCCACTCTGAACCTTGGTCTTCTCCTCCTTGAGGTAAGTTGCATATCTCAATAGCTCCAAAAATCTGCTAATATACTCCTCATATGTTATAGAACCCACCTACAACTCATAAAACTCCTTAGCTTTGTCATCACAATACCTCTTCGACAAGCTCTTGTTCTTGAAGAGCCTTTCAAATGCATGCCATGTAAAATCATATTCATCAATACCTTTAACATTATTCACATCTTCCCACCAAATATCTGCTTGACCTTTGAGACTGAAAAGGTATATCATTCCTTTCACGTTCTCTGAATAATCATGCAATCCAAATAATTTCCTCAATCCAAGAAGCCATGCCTCTGCATCCTACAATTTCTTCATCTTTCCATAAAATGTAGGTGGCTTCACTTTCTTGAACTCATCCAGAAAGTATCCCCTATGACTCCTTCAGTAAGGGTAAATGATGACGATCATGATGTCTAAAAAAGTACAATGAAATGAAGCCGTTTTACTATAACGAAGCGATAAATAATGTCAAAAAGGTCTAAAACAAGTATAATGAAGAATTATGAAGCTATAAATAAGGCCTTAAATCACTACTTGGTAAGGTGTTGGGTAAATTTGACTTAAGCCGTTTTGCTATAACAAAACGATAAATAATGTCAAAAAGGTCTAAAACAGATATAACGAAGAAGTATGAAGCTATAAATAAGGCCATAAATCACTACTTGGTAAGGTGTTGGGTAAATTTGACTTACTACAATAATAAAAACCAGACGATGCATAATCCAACCAGAACCAGAAGTAGAATAGTACCTATGTCCAACACATCTCCTATGCGGAGTGTCTAAAAACCAGCCATCTCTAATTGTGTCAAATCTATATGACATGTTCCCACCATAAGAACTTTGTCTACTAGGAGACCTACTGCCATATGCCCCACTAGTTCTATCCTCTTTCCCATGGTTGATTCGAGGAGCCCCCTGTCATTGCAATTCTGACAAACTTTGAAGTAGTATTACCTATAAGTTTTTATCTTTTGCCTGCATGATTTTATCATTGTCCACTTTGTAACTCCTTATTTATTCCCACAAGCTTCTCAATGTGTTTTCCAAATCAAAAGAATGCCTACACCACATTGCTCATCTAATGCATAGGGAGATTCTATGTAGTCTACCACCTTGCTAGCCATTGATCTCTTTCTTGCAATGTATACTATGTTAGATAAATGAAATCACAATAAACCAATGTACCTTATCATAATTCAGGGAGGATACCTTGTCTGCAATATCATCATATCAGTGTGATACATATATAACATAATCATAATAGCATATAGACATCTACCGAATATATGCATCAACACATAAACATCCTTCTAGGTAGGTGTTGGGGCGGGGTCCCGTGGGTCAATTTTGTTAAAATATTGTACGTCTTCTCATTTTGAGTGGAGCACAAGTAGCCCGGGTCAAATAGGAGTCAAGGGGTTTTAGGAAGGTCAAAACCCCTTATATTTTGGTATTGTTTTGAGATCCACTCATGGTTTGCAGACCATGGTATTATAATAGAAAAGAGTATAAAAAGGTGCATTAGCAGGTCTAAGGGCATAAGTTACTTAATGGATGGAATACTTTTTAGTTTTAATTCTAGGTGTTTCTGTGTTTGGGAGAAGGGAAGGCTCCTGTAGCTAAGTGCATGGAGATGTTGGTAAGTCTACAACTGAGTGTGTGGGACCCTGCAGCTATGTGCACAGGGTCTAGAAAGTTTTATAAGGAAGATTTGAAGTAATAAAATATATTTGAAACAATTTTGTGTCTATTTTTATGTACTTGTGTATTTTCTCTATTTATGTGCAACTGAATGATATTTTTTTTGTATTTTATCTTATTTACTCCACGAAGATTCAGATCAACTCATAGATGTTATTTCATGCATGATTAGATGTTTACGAGGATCTTATAGCTCTCTCTAATTGAAAATCACTTGAGTTTCATGAATAAGGGTTCGCAAAGGTCATATAATAACTAAAACTATAGGAAACCACATCACATAGACTTTTGTATGTAGAAGCCTGGTTGTAGCATCCCCCAATATTTCCTCAGGTGAGGCTCCAACTTGCACTACGCGGGTTGTTGCCGAAAGGACCAGTAGTGTAGGATTTTTTTCATTAGTGCAACTAACTCTGAACCTGGGTCCAAGCCCCCTCAAACCAAAAAATGGTTTTGTTGCATAGACCATGAGCTATCTGAGGGACGTGTGATGTGGCATAAGTGGATATTGACTAAGAAGGAAATCGAGAAGTGGATAGATCAACAATTGCATGAGTTTGCAAGCCAGGATGATAGGAATCCACACTTATCAAAAGAATAGTTCTTACAAAGGTATCTTTACAAAGAAGTACATGAAGTTTTGTTTTTCATCATTCCCTTGTGAATTATACGAGTGTCTGTCCAAATTAGTGGATATTGAACCTACCTGCAAGCACAACGATCTTATTGTGTGGACTACATAATTAGTCAAATGCCTTGAAAGATATTATTATAAGGTTGCAAGGGTTGTTGATTACTGGATTGATAGTATCTTGGGTGGTTTCATCACTAAATTGGCAATCGATACATCTCTGTTCTATAATGAAGTTGAACGACAATTCTTCAAACAAGAGGTAAGTACTTGAAATCACTAAAAGTATGGATTAAAATGATTTTGTGTGAAAAGAGGGTTATGCCTTTACCTTAATGCTTAAGAAGGGTCGATTTGATATATGTGAAGTGGAAAGCGATTCAGAGTAGATCAAGAAAAAAAATTCGAAAGTGAATACAGTCCCTTATTGGGAGAGTATGAAAGTGAATAAGAACGAAGTAGCCCTAGTATGCCTAGAGGTGCAACACAGACTATAGATCAGGGTACTTCTGCGATTCAACATCCAACTACTTCACCTCCACCTCATACACCAACACCTCTACCTCCACCTTCACTATTTAGTATGGAAAATATAGTGAAAACGCCTGTATCCAGGGGTTAGGGATTAGAGGATCCCGAACAGTTTTGGTTCCTCAAAAAATTTGTGTGGAAAGCACAATAGATCAATGATGATGATATGAAGAAAGTGCAACTAGTTACAACACTATAGGATAGGGTGCTTACCTAGTATACAGCACGAATCACCCGGCTACTTCATTGGCTAATATGAAGGATGCACCGAATGTAGAATTTATGAAGTATAATTCGAAAGCTCATTTTGTGAATGAGATCAAGGAGATTAAGCAAAGGGCTAATGAATCTGCATGGGATATAGATCAGCGACTAAAGTGCTTACTAAGTCAAGCTAGCCTTTATATCTCTGATTAACAACATAGGGACTCATATATATCTTTGTTATTACCTCACTTAAGATTACCATTATCTCAATAGAAGATTGGGTCTCAGGCTGAAGCATTGGAAATCACAATGAAGCTAGAAGCTTTGCCGATCTAGGATACGAATGTAGGAGTTTAGCGGATCCAGGCACAACTAGAAAGCCTACATATGGAGTTGTAGGATTTGAAGAACAGAAAGGAGGTTAAGTCAAAGACACATTATGAAGTTTGGTGCACAAAATGCAAGTTTGAAGGTCATCATAAGGATCAACGCCCTATATTCCAAGAGTATATATCTACGGGAGGTCCTAACCGCTAAAACCAGAGTCTTCCACTGGATCAAGCACCGGTGCAAGTACCTAGTGTAGTATTTACCAAGTTTTAGGAAAACATTCTACCGATAAATGTTCCATATTACAGAATTTTATACAGTCTTCAAAGCAACTTTTCTATAAATTTTTTAAATTAGTTGGTCATGATGAGAGGAATTGTCGAAGCTATGAAGTAATGATGGACAGAATTACATGCAAAACAACCAATGCTCACCTACAGCTCATGGAGGATTTCAAGGATGGGGAAGAGGATGAGGAGGAGGAGCTTGAAGAGGTCGGGGCCAAATTATAAGTTTTACAATTGTGGAGAAACAGGACACTTTGCATGCGACTATCAGGATTCAACACACCCTTCGCATCAGTATTGTCATCAATTTGATCATGTTATAGAATATTGCTTGATCTTAATAGTGAAGATGTAGGATAAGAAGAACCAGCAACCGATACAGAATATTCAAATGATGAGATCTGAATTGCACGAATATGATCCCAGTGCCAACATAGTCATGTGAAGTGTTGTAGACACTGGTGAAGACAAGGTTGAAAGAAAACAACTAGAATCAGAGTCATGATTCCGAAAATTTGGTAAGAAGAATGTTGGGTTTGATTTGCATAAAAAAAAAGAGACATTCATGGAGGCAAGAAAGAATTTTATGAGTCCAGGTACTTCTACATCTCAGAACCTGATGCCAATAGTCTCGTAAAAGGAGAAACCTGAAGATGATACTGCAACACAAGATTAAGATCCCACAGTGTTGAAATCGTTTCTACAGACCTGCATGAAGTTACTATATGATTAGAAGGCAGTGGAGGGACTGAAAGAACTGATAGATAATTGTGCCAACAAGTATAATTCATTACCAGGAGAATGCAAAGTCAATAAGGTAAACCAAAGAAAGAAAAGAACAGGTAGGGAGATGCGACTGACTACACAGATGAGTGATTTCAAAATGGATAAGGTAATCCTATACTTGGGCTCCGATGCTAATGTATTGACGAAGAAAACTTGGGAGCGTATGGGAAAGCATAAGTTATAGTGCTCGCCAATTCAGCTGCACATGGCGAATCAATAAAAGATAATTCTAATGAGGCACCTGCATGGAGTAATTGTAGATATTGAAGGTGCAAGAGCGGTGCTTGATTTCAAAGTTATTGAGATCGTCGATGATAGTAATCCATACCTAGCATTGCTCGGGATTGATTTGGAATTTGATATGAATGCAATCATTAAATTAAACAAGTGAAGCATGGTATTTGAAAAGAATGAACTTTGAGTGATTGTCTCATTGGATCCAGCTGAAGGTACGCAATACACAGAACCGAACCGTGACTATTATCATGATGATGAAATTGAGCACATCTATAAGTGAACTACACGAAATGAATACTCGATCAATCCTACTGTGGATGTAAGGATTAGTTGGGAGAAGGACAACTCCTACCAATCAGATTCAGATGAAGAGTTTGAAAAATGGTAGAATCGGTTGCATGAGGTCTCTACGCTGAGATGTAATCATCTTACAAAATTGCTACGTTATGTATCTACTAGGGTACATAAGTTACCCTATTATGATGGCTTTGGTGATGTCAATATATTTCTTGAATGTTTTTAAAGGGATGTACCAGAGGAACATCAGTTCCAGGCCTTATATCTAGCATTAAGAGCTATTCTTGCAAGATGGTGGGGTACACACAGGGATAATTTTGTTGTCTGGAAGGAATATCATGGAATGATGCGATTAAGTTTTGGCTACACTAACACCCGACTCACTGAAAAATACACGTGGAAGAATGACCTATGCCAACATCTAGCACGGTGGGCTAAGGTGTGGGGTGAAATACCTCAATCTAAGTGGGTGCATATATTTATTCATACCCAGGATGTTATTCCGAAGAACTGGTATTTAGAAACAGAGTTGTGACACGGGACCACTGACTGGGATGAGATGAAAGAAAGTTTCTTGTTGACACTCACATTTGAATATGGGTTCATATGCACTAATGAAGTGCTTTAGGAAGTTAAATCATAAATATTTTGAACACCAGTCAAACCTATCACATGGGTACAGCCTAACTGGAGTACATAACTGCAGCAAGCATTAGAATGTTACAATGTTACAATGGAAAAAGCTTATGAGGATCCACAAACTATTAATATCCCTGAATCAGAGGGACAACGTGAAGTTGGAGGACCTAGTGTGGGGATCCCTAATATTTCAAAACCTGTGTGCACAAATCAAGTGAAATTGGTTTGGAAGAAGAACCAAAATTCAAAAACATTGGTAAATATTGGGATGAAGATATAGTGGATAAGGTAGCTAAATTATTACATCAATATCAGGATTTATTTCCAACCAAGTTATCTGACTTGAAAGGGATAGTAGGAGATTTGGGGGTGACGAAGATCAATTTAAAACCCGATGTGAAGCTAGTTAAGAAACACCCGTATTGGTTGAACCCCAAATACAAGGAAAAGGTACGAGATGAACTTGATCAAATGCTCGCAGCCAGAATAAACAAGCCTGTAGAACAATTTGAGTTGGTCAGTCATATTGTGGTCAAAGAGAAGAAAACAAAAGGCGATATTAGGATTTGTGTGGATCTGTGGAGGGTAAATTATGCATGTGTATCCATTCCCTACGCCATTTACAGATGAAGTTTTCGAGAATGTTAGTGGGCAGGAAGCTTATTCATTTACGGATGGATTCTCGAGACACCCCTAAATCAAGATCGCACCGGAGGATACAAGCAAGACTACCTTCGCTACAGAATGGTGGTCGTTCCAGTATACAGTTATGCCTTTCTGACTCAAAAATGCTCCTGCAATTTTCTCTAGGGTGGTTGTCGCATTGTTCAAGGAGTTCATTAATAAGTTTTTGGAAGTATACTTCGATGATTGGACAGCGTTCGAGTTGGTCGAGAAGCATGTTTTTAGTCTCTGCCTGATGTTGAATACTTGTAGGAAGTATCATATTTCTTTGAACTTGAAGAAATGCATTTTCTGTGTACCTTACGGAATATTGTTAAACCACATTGTATGTAAGCACAGATTGATGGTAAACCCTGCTAAGATCATTGTAATTATTTATCTGGAGCCCCCTAGGAACGTAAAGCAGCTATGTGTGACATTGGATGATACCAGGTACTATAGGAAGTTTATTAAGGCATATGCGCATATCAGTGCACCCATGGAGAAGTTGTTAAAGAAGGATGTTATGTTTTTCCTGGATGATGATTGTCATAAGAGCTTGGATACTCTCAAGGAGAAGATGGTTACAATGCGAATCCTAGTATTCCTAGATTGGAAGAAGGATTTTCATGTACATGTGGATGCATCTTGCATAGCGTTGGGAGTCATATTAACACAACTAGGGGCGGGACCCGATTGCATTTGCTAGTTAGAAACTATCTAAGGCGGAACTACTCGACTACAGAGTGTGAAGTTTTGGCCATGGTTTATGCACTGCAGAAGTTTAGGCATTATCTACTAGGAGTGCACTTTAAGATTTACATAGACCTTTCTTCTTTGAAGTACCTGATCAATAAGCCTGTGTGGTGGGGGGAACTTGTAGATGGTTGCTCCTTTTCCAAGAATATGATTTTGAAGTCATAGTGAAGCCCAGGAGTTTGAATGTTGAACTAGACCACCTTTCTCGGATTGAAAATGGTGAAGAACCTACAAATATTGAGGAAGGATTACTTGATGCATAACTTTTTGTTGTTAGGGTTGCGAATGAGAATTTTGTAGACATGATTCAGGTTTTATCTACTGGCGTAGCTCCTGAAGGTTATATGATGCAACAAAACAAGGAATTAATTGTCAGGGATGCCGATTTTTCTGCAATTGTATGACAACTATATAAGATGGGGTAGGATGAAGTTATACACTAATATGTGCCTAAATATGAAAGACACATTATTCTATCTGAAGCACATGGTGGTGTCAATAGAGTACCTTATGCAAGTAAGACTACTGCGTAGAAGATCTTACGCATAGGATTATGGTGGCCAACAGTACATAAAGATTCCAAGGAATATTGCAGTGCGTTCGATGTGTGTCAAAGGATCGGGAGACCATTATGAAGGGATGAACTTCCATTAAATCCATTGATCACATTACAAGAATTTGATAAATGGGAAATTGACTTTGCTGGACCTATTCAGCCACCGGGCAAAAAGAAGAGAGTGCATTATATTATCACTGTGACAAAATACTTAACCAGGTGGGCCGAGGCAAAGCCTATGAAGGATTGCAACACAAACACTATCATGGAGTTCATATTTGAGTTTATTCTGTCAAGGTTTGGATGTCCAAATATTCTGATGAGTGACAGAGGGTCACACTTCCTGAATGAGACAATCACAGCTTTAACAGAATAATTTCAGATGTACTATTAGAAGGGTGCGCCATATCACCCCTAGACGAATGGAATTGTTGAAGCTTTCAACTTGATCTTGGAGAATTCCCTCACAAAGGTATGCAATGTTAATAGGAATGATCGAGTTTTGTGAATACCAGCAGTTCTATGGGAATATAGGACTACCTGTAAGAAATTGACTGGGAAAACACCCTTTCAACTGTTTTACAGACAAGAGTAGTAATTTCAATGGAATACACAGTGCCCATTCTAGTAATTGCAGCAGTAACCGAGATGGCAGATCACAATGTCATGGAGGAATTTCTCGTGCAGTTGTTGGCGTTAGAGGAAGGCTGCTTTTTAGATGGCTTTCATCAACAGGTACAAAAAGCTATAGAAAAGGCATGGCATGATCACCACATCAAACAACGCATCTTCAAAAATTTCGATTTGGTACTAATATATGACAACAGGTTTACAAAATTTCTAAGGAAGTTTCATATGCACTCGCTGGGACCATATGTAGTTAAGGACATTTAGGATGGTGGCGTAGTTCAGCTCGTGAAGCTAAATGAGGAAGTATTTCCGGGTAGGATTAATGGGAGTAGGCTAAAGGTTTGTATGGACAATGCCTTCGTTGCACAATGACTACATGGATGCAGGAAAGTCTTAGTGATTCTCACAGTTGAAAGAAAGCGCAGGACTATAAACTACTTTGCCAAGGAAGAAATTTATCAAAGAAGTAAGGTTGCATGATGTGTTGGAAGAGTGCACAGATGGAAGATACGTTGAGGTAGTTGTGCCACAAGGAGGATTGCCATGCAGCCTACCTAGAAAGTGATCGTTGGAGCAGTTACGGTTGATTTGACAACTATTTTGTCATTAAAAGGAGTGGCGGGAGTGCATTTAAGGTGCAAATATGGGAGAATCTGCCGCCAAATTCACATTTATGAGAGAGATTTATGGGGGAATGGACAGTTTGAATTCGAATCAAGTTATAAATATCGCACCCTGCTCCACGCTTGGCCACTTTTCTTCTTGAGAATTGGTTATGTGTTGTTGCGCTTAAAGAGCTGAGTGTATTGTTGTATGTCTGGTTATCTGAGGTTGGAAGAAGTTAATAAAGAATTCTTGAGGAGAGGGGTAGGAAACATCATGACTGTAACACTACCAGTCCCTGCTACAACCCCCAGATTGTCAAGGCCAAAGCCTATTACCTCTGCAGTAGGAGAGAAAATGTTGAAAAATCCACCACAACCCCCAGTTTGGCAATCGCCATGGAAGATCCCAACTAAGAAGAGAAAGAAGGTTCTTATGGATAAAAACAAGAAACCTATGAAACCCCAAGACCTGGACGAAGAAGAGATGAATGGGGGGATTTAGGATATAACCGCAGAAGGTGTGGAGCCAATTTCTCATTTTCCGCCATATATACGCCCATGAAAACCAACCACCAAAGTAACTAAGGACCCTAACTCTGTGAAATTCAAGGTATTTGTGCCATCGTTGTAGGAGGAAGTACCTATTGAGAGTGACTTGTTGGCCTGGGTAAAATTTCTGAAGATGGAGGATTTGGATTTGGGCGATCATGAGAAGTTTCCACAATTAGAACATAGTAAATACTTGGGAACAATCTACTATGACGAGGCAGGCATTACAAGACTTGAACTAATGAAGTGGGCAGTCGGTATTGAGTGCGTAGGGTTGCTCAATATGTTGTATGTCCCACATTTTAGTGTAGTATTATTAATACAATTTGTGTGTGCCAATTCTTAGAACTGGTTCATGATGGGTGTCTCTGGCTGGGAAGGCCCATCCCAATTGATGATATGTTGATCCACAGAATCACAATGCTACCATATTAGGGCATGAACCCCACATATGCTTTTGTGGGGAAATCACAAGAGAAAAAGATGGCGACCAAATGAAAAGTGACTTCGAGTTGGTGAAGAAGTCACGGGGATATTCCATTAGTTATATCTGGGATGACATTGTGTGGTTTGCTACATAGATATTGATAGGAAAAATCATGAGAAAGTGTTGTGTAGATGAAGTATCGACACCAATGGTATCCTTGGCTACGCAGTGCAACAAGGGGGTCCAATTCAATTCGGAAAATCACCTCTTCCAAGAGATCTTGGATGATTTCTGTGAAGCACAGGAGGAAGAAAAATCATTCCACTACACGTGGTTGCTATTATTGATTGCATTGATAGCTTGAAGGATTCCAAAGGGTTCCTAGTTCCCAACGATGGCTACGAAGTTGTTCGAGGCTGCTAAATTTTCCTCGTTGTGGGCAATGAAGGACCCTACCCATGTCATTCAACATAATATGCTCTGGGTACTGTTTGAATTGGAATTGCATATGGTTATTAATTAGAAACCATGGTTGTCACTGAGTCTATTCAAATAATTTCACCGCATTGTATATTTTAAGGGCGATTTCCATCATGTATACATCAATGTGAGGTGCGATTCAATGAAGACATGTACGACGTTTCCTGCTTTGGTCACTGAAGATGATATCATGTAGTTAGTCCTTCATTGGCTAACTAATTGGCTCCTTCCAACTATTATTGTCAAAGGTGTAATAGCGACTAGTGCAGAAGGCACAACAAGCACTAGTAAAGAGGCATAGAAGGAAAATAAGATGGTGACTATCAACCTAGAGAAAAATACCATGTAGGAACCAGAGGGCGAGCATGACAAAGTGCAGCATATAGGAGAACTGGACCAGGGTACCGAAGAACACTTTGTAGACCTAAATAACGTTGATTCTCCCTTTATTCTTGATCGGAGAAAAATGTCAAGTGTGGGAGGCACACGAAAGAAGCACAAGTTTGATAAGTCCACCAATGTGAAGGCCATGGTCCCCACTAAGAGGGACCTTGATGAAATGGGAGATATTGTTAGGTCCGTGACAGAAGATATTTGGGGCCATATTGAAGAATAGTATCAGTTTTTTTTTAAGAAGGTCTAGGTGAGGCTCATAGAGTTGGAGGTTCGGGTGAGCCAGGTTCAAGAGAGCATGGTTAAAGTGATATGGTCTCAAGTGATTGAGAAGCCAACGACATCTGGTAGTGTGCATTCGGTTCTCACTTAAGAGCTTCACGATGTTCCCCTTCTTGATGGATATTTACATTTGAATGATGCCACAGAATGGGAGAGTACCCAACTTCCTAAAGATGTAAGTATTAATCTCGGGCGCTCCCCCTATCCACATTACATGAGCTACAGTAGGGTGTAGCAGATGAGCTTAAGGTGCAAGAGAAACAAGCTCTCATGGTGATCATGGATGCACATATAACCAGCCAACAGATGTGCGATGAAGAGCACAAAGCTCTCTAGGATCGTGATGAGGTAGTTGTGAGAAGGGCATAGTTGGAGCATGTCATTTCCAGAGTATGTAGTGAGCTCCCCATGCTCCAAATTCAGTCGGAGGCCACTTTTGAAAAAAATTGCAGCAACTAGCATATGTTTTTAGAGAATCAAAGGCGCATGTGGATAAAGTTTACTTCAATCTGCAGCTACAAATTATCGAGCTTCAATTGAAGTTTCAACTCATCACACCATGGAGATCAGAGAGTAGTTCAAGGATTCCATCAGAACAAACATAGCAAAGCTTGATGTTGCAGTCAAGGAGTGTAGCCATGTGTTTGAAGAGACTTTAGAACTGTGGGCCTCACTATAGGAGGACCCACACGTGAAAAATATCAAAGTCACCTTTTAAGGTAAGCAACATCAGTATGATGAGATGAAGTCAACGGAGTGCACCTTAGCCCATGTGCAATAGTTCACTCAATTCAAAGGGGACATTCCTGTAAGGACAGATCAAGGAGTTGTCGAAGAAGGTGCAGATCATCACTACATGAATGTAGCCATGGGAAGTATAAGAAGGGTAGCTCTCACATACTGTGGATGGCATGCTCAAGAGTATGTAGCATGCACAATGAACCATCGGCTAAGTAGTAGATGGGCCAACTATAGAAACTTTGGTCAAAAAAGTTCAGTAGGCCACCTTTCAATGCACAGAGGTGCTTCACCTAGTGAAGTAGTCATTCGCGAGCTTGAAATCAAAGATCTAGAGCATACCAGTGGAGTGACTCGAGGATGAATCACATAATTCTGTTGGGGGAATTTTGGGATGGGGTCCCCTTGGTCAATTTTGTTAAAATATTGTAACTCTCCGCATTTTGGGGAGCTGAGCGTGAGTAGCACAGGTCAAATAGGAGTCAAGGGGTTTTATGAAAGTCAAAACCCCTTATATTTTGGTATTGTTTTGAGATTCGCCCATGGTTTGCAGACCATGGTATTGTAATAGAAAAGAGTATAAAATGGTGTCTTAGCAGGCCTAAGGGGAGAAGTTACTTGATGGATGGAATAATTTTGAGTTTGTAATTGTAGATCTTTCTGTGTTTGGGTGAAGAGGAAGACTCCTACAGCTAAGTGCATGGAGACCTTGGTAAGTTCGCAGCCGAATGAGCGGGCCCCTACAGCTATGTGTGCAGGGTCTAGAAAGTTGTATAAGGAAGATCTGAAGTAATAAAAGATATTTGAAGAAATTTTGTGTCTATTTTTATGTACTTGTGTATTTTCTGTATTTATGCGCAACTGAATGATATTTTTCTTTATTTTATCTTAATTATTTTATGAAGATCCATATCGACTCGTATATTTTATTTGATGCATGATTAGATGTTCACGCGAAGCTTATAGCTCGCTTTAATTGAAAATCACTTGATTTCCATGAATAAGGGTTCGCAAAGGTCAAATCAGAACTAAAACTATAGGAAACCACATCAGATAGCCTTCTAGATGTAAAAGCCTAGTTCTAGCATCCCTCAATACCACCTCGGGTGAGATTGCATCCTATGCTACATGGGTTTTTGCCAAAAGGGACAGTAGTGTAGGGTTTCGTTGGTTAGAACGACTACTCTGAACCTAGGTCCAAGCCCCCTCAAGCCAACAATAGGGTCCAGTCATCAATGCAAGGCCATATCAACAATGCATTCTATGAACTTATGCATGACAACTACTATTATTCCATCATGTGCATTACCACATATGACCATCAACATGGATAATCAATGCCTAATCAACTACATATATGCATAACCGCATGTAGTCGAGCATAAACAATCAATTCTTGTAAGCAACCTACAATACTGATACATGTAATCAAAAAATCAAGAGTGCACCTGACATATAAGGATGTATTCAAGCAACACATAATCAACATGTAAATGACATATAACCATATGCCACCAGTCATAAAATTCTAACGATGCATCCCACAAAATCACATCAAGCTCCTCACGATAACCTTACTACAACCATGATCAACATGATATAATGCAACAAGCACATGGAACACAGGTGTAAGAGAGACACTTGCAATTGACATGCATGCATTACCAACACACACCGCCCATCCAGTCTTAGAGGTGAACCATGCTCTAATACCAATTTGTAATACCCCCTCCTAGGTCTACCCAAGGTAACCATGACAACCAGGGTAAACATGAGACAAGAGGCTTCTATGATCAGATTCAACCTCCTATGTGACCATAAGGAAGTGGACACGGAAAGTCATGCACAATCGTGCAACATCATCAACAAAACCCTCAAGAGACAAGGCAGCCACTCACACAGCCTGTCCCTGGGTCCCATTGTTGTTTTGGATCTCTTAGGCCATAGTTTCTCTCATGCTATGGGCAAGGGATCAACCAAAAACCTAAAGTCACTCTCACAAGCATGCCTGCCAACGACTGTGGACCAAAATTTCTAGTTTTGGGCCAGCGACCTTGAGATTTAAGCCACTTTTCTAGCCCAGAATCTCATCCTTTTCTCAGAACTTGCTACAACCTTCAGAATTCATTAAATAAACAATAATAATGTTGATCAAGAAAAATCAATCTCAGGACGAGGCCTGAGAATCCCCAATCACGATTGACATTCTATCAAACACTTGGCATTAATGCAACCTACATGTCTACGATACAAGATAAAGCATAAATGACTAAAACAAATTATGAAACATAACCAGAAGGATCACCTCCTTCTCCATTGAACTATTACATGATCAATTTCGTCTTGCATCCATCCTTTAACAGTTACAAGTAAATACATGAAATAACCATGACATGAACCAGTCATTTAACCATGTTTATAACTAGCATACACTAGTAGAAAATGAGCAATTAGTGACTAGGTGACTAAAAAAGTTAATCACCACAACTTTTCCAAGTGAAATACTACCAAAAATGAGCCATCTTAAGTGACCGAACTAAAACATAAATCACCAATTTAGTCACGGGTTAAAATATGTGACTAGCTAATAAGTACTACAACCAAAAATGACTAACATTAAGGACTAATTTAGTCTAAGAAAAAAAATACAACTACCTAACAAGTACTACAATAATATGAATCATTTTTTTATGTTAGTCATCTTAATTGTGTCAAGCAATATAAACTTACAAGTGATAGGGGATTGAAAGGTTGTTAAAGATTGGTTGAAAGGTTATCCTTCCTTAAACACTTCTTCATCCTCACATGGTGTATAGGTGAGCCAACTTTTCACTATGTATCTCTAATAATTTGTAATTTTAAAAATAAAAATTTTAATAAAAAAAAAATATTTTATGTATTTTTTAAAAATCTGTTCATTTAATCTAATTAGATCTAGTTCTAATTTGAAATTAATTTAAAGGGAAATTTTAATTTTTAAGACTATAATATCAAATAGAAACTACTTTAATTTCATATTAACCGACCTACATCCATCTTAACCCTGTATTTATCAAGTGTTGAGAGGGGTCCAATCTCTCGAGGTGCAAACTTTTTTTTCTAGTGCAAAACTTGAGGAAATGCTTTCACCTCAAGAGATTGGATCCCTCTCGGCACTTTATAGTTATAGGGTTAATATGGATCTAGTTTGGTTATATAATACTATATAATATCTATATTTGTATTTGTGTCTCTTTGTTATTCCCTCTTTCTATCTCACCGCCCAAGCATACACACTCTCTCTCTCTCCCTCCCTTCCCCTTCTTTGTCTATATCTCTCTTCCCCTTCTCTCCCTCTCTATCTATATCCTTCTCTCTATTCCCTCCCACTCTCCTCTCCCCCTCACTCTCTCGCCATTACTCCCTTGTCACCCCCTCCCCCTGTCCACCTTTCTCCCTCTATGTTTTTCTTGTTCCCTCACTCACCTACCCCCTCCAATTCCATCTCTCTCTCCTCATCTCTATATTCCTTCCTCCCTATCCCTTATCTCCCACCTCCCTCTATCTCTCCCCCCCAAATCACTCTCCCTCTCTCTCTCTCTCTTCCGTCCAACCCTATCACTATCTTCCCCCCTCCCTGTCCTTCTCCATCTCTCTCCCTTCCCCTCCTCTCCCTATCTCTATCCTTTTCTCTTCTTTCTCTTCCCCCCTCTCCTCTCTCCCTCACTCTCTCTCCATCTCTCCCTTCTCACTCCTCTCTCTCTCCACATCTATCTCTCTATGTCTTTGTTCTTTCTTCCCTCTCTCTCCCACTCCAACTCCATCTCTCTCTCTCTCTCTCTCTCTCTATCTCTCCTCTCTCTTCCTTACTCTTGCTCCCTCTCTCCTACCTCACCCCTCACCCCCCCATCACTCTCTCTTTCTCTCTCTCTATCCTCCAACTTTTTCACCGTCTCTCTCCCTCTCTCCACCCCCTCCCCAACTCTCTCTTAAATTTGATCATATTGTATTGTGTTTAAGAAATTATCTAAATTAGAAAAACTTAATTGGTTGTAAAATATTAAACCTAGATTTTGGATCAATCATGTCAAAGAAAATAAAATAATGAAAAACTTTAAAAAATCATGCATTATATTTAGTCTATTATAATTAGTCAACTTTCTTGTTCTCATCGCTTGGATCATTAGCTATTATGGATCGATGTCGGTTCTTAGCACTGGCATAGATCCATCTTAGCTTAATTTTATTAAATCCTTATTTTAATTTCTATGGGAATATTTTTAGTAGTCGTGAGGATAGAGGGTTTAGATATATCTCAAATTGTAACATTTTCCCTTTTAGATTCAATTAAAAAAGTTCTAAAATTAAATTAAAATAAAATATTTTTATTATGAAATAAGTTATGGTTTTTTGGAATGTGGTATTGATAAGTCATGGTATTGGCCCATGCTATTGTAACAAAGTGGATTTACAAGTTAATATCTATGGTAAAGTGAGGGTGAATATCCACGGTTAACAATCTCGTCATATTGTTATAAAATATTTTATTGTGAAATAATTTATGTTTTTTGGGCATGTGGTATTGTTATAAAATATTTTGATTGTCAAATAATTTATGTTTTTTGGGCATGTAATATTGATAATCCATTGTATTGACCCATGGTATTGTAACAAAGGCTATTTTTTTATAAGTTAATAATATCTACCGTAATGTGGGGATGAATATCCACGATTAAGAATCTTGTCATATTGTTGTAAAATATTTTAGTTGTGTAATAAGTTATGGTTTTTGGACGTGTAGTATTGATAAGCCATGGTATTGGTCGTAAAATATTAAACCTATATTTTGGATCAATCATGTCAAAGAAAATAAAATAATGAAAAACTTAAAAAAATCATGCACTATATTTAATCTATTATAATTAGTCATTTTGTTTGCTCTCATCCCTTGGATCCTTAGCTAAGATGGATCTATGTCGATTCTTTATATATATATATATATATATATATATATATATATATATATATATATATATATATATATATATATATATATATATATATATAGATAGATAGATAGAACAAGCATAGATCCATCTTAGCTTAATTGTATTAAAACCTTAGTTTAATTTCTATGGGAATATTTTAGTTTAGATATATCTCAAATTGTAACATTTTCCCTTTTAGATTCAATTTAAAAAATGTTGTAAAATTAAATTAAAATAAAATATTTTTACTATGAAATAAGTTATGGTTTTTTGACATGTTGTATTGATAAGCCATGGTATTGGCCCATGATATTGTAACAAATCGTATTTACAAGTTAATATCCATGGCAAAGTGAGGGTGAATATCTATGGTTAATATTTGATTGTGAAATAATTTATGTTTTTTGGGCACAAGTTATGGTTTTTTGACATGTTGTATTGATAAGCCACGGTATTGGCCCATGATATTGTAACAAATCGGATTTACAAGTTAATATCCATGGCAAAGTGAGGGTGAATATCCATGGTTAATATTTGATTGTGAAATAATTTATGTTTTTTGGGCATGTGGTATAAATAATCCATGGTATTGTAACAAAGGCTATTTTTTACAAGTCAATAATATCTACCATAATGTGGGGGTGAATATCTACAGTTAAGACTCTTGTCATATTGTTGTAAAATATTTATTTATATTATAAATATTTATTTCATTTTTCTATTATAAATATTTCTTTTCTTTTTCATCTCTAGTTTAGCACTAGGTTCAAATAAAATATTCACATATTACAACATCACATTATAGCATTGTATTTTTCTTTTCCTTGTCTATATCTGCATGGAAATTCCAGAAGAAGGAAGACCATCAACGTGATCTATGGATTTCATGGGATTCAAACCCCAGATGGAGTTTGCATGGGAAACGCTTTAGGAGAGCATCAACGATTAGATGGAGGAAGGGCAAGGTCACTGGGTGTGGATATATTGGTAATTTGTACATGGGTATGAAGTTGGACTTTGTTCTTCCTCTTTTACTAAAGAGGTTTTTTGGTAATTGGTACATGGGTATGAATTTGGACTTTGTTCTTCCTTTTTACGAAAGAGGATTTTTGTTTAGATGGAGGAAGGGCAAGGTCACTGGGCGTGGATAATTTGTACATGGGTATGAATTTGGACTTTGTTCTTCCTTTTCACTAAAGATATTTTTGTTTAGATGGAGGAAGGGCAAGGTCACTGGGCATGGATATTTTGGTAATTTGTACAAGGGTATGAATTTGGACTTTGTTCTTCCTTTTCACCAAAGAGATTTTTGTTTAGATGGAGGAAGGGCAAGGTCATGGATATTTTGGTAATTTGTACATGGATATGAATTTGGACTTTGTTCTTCCTTTTTACTAAAGAGGATTTTTGTTTGTATGGGTAAATAATTTCGACAGTCTATATGATCAAGGTGTTATCTCAAAATCAGATCCTGATAGGCTGCTGGTCAGGTTGACTCTAAGTAACTATTTCAACCTACTTTAGGCTGAGGCTTAGCCTCCTCAACCTGAGAGGGCTCTCTCTTGATGGATTAATGATTTTGATTAAAGATAAGATGGCTAACTCTTATAGAACAACTGTGAAAAATATGAATGGTGGAAACACATTAAAAAAAACTATCCATTGGGCTTATGGAGTCAACAACACCTCAATATAACAATGAACTCAACCCTACATGGAATTCAGGGCATTCAGCATTTAAACATTCAGAACATAAACTCATATGGGACCACACAGTTTATAAATGTATACAGGAAGTCAGAGCACATTCAGTGAATTCTGAGTGATTATACATCCATACCACTGTAAGAATTAAGAAAAGGACAACATCACATATTCTGAACATAAAAAATCCTTCATGAATCCTGAGAAGTAAAGTCAAGCATGTATTACTGAAAATGAGTCTTACATAGGCCAAATACAAGCTTTTCCATAAAATTTTCCAACCCCGATTACATTGTTGTTTCAGCTATATATAGAGCTCTTATTCTAACTGATCGAGATTCCTCCTCAAGCATGAGGGGAATTCGAAAACTACTTCTATTACTGACAACTCTTAAACTCTAACTACTTAATAAATACAACAAAGTGTTGACTGGAGTTTTTAGAGATCTAAATCAACTATGATTCTAACTCCATATTACATCCATGATGGCTTTAATTAAGATGATTCCTTTCTATGACATCTGGTTCTCTTTCAGTTTGGCTGAGATGGTTGTTTAATGCTCCATGTTAACCTTGGATGCTGTATCTTCTTCACTGTCCAGAAAAATTAGGAGACTATCCTTGCTTCTCGACTGTATGATCTTCGAATCTTCATAAGTCGGTTTTTTAATTGTTGTCCCTCAAAATATGACGGTGGCCACGTTTTGATGTGCTGTCCACTGTTATGAAACCCGATTTGATGATGTGTCATCCACTGTTTCGAAAACAAAAAGGAAAATGTATTCAAGCTGTCTGATACATGCTTCAATTTCCTTATGATATGACAAAATGCCACTTTTTGATTCAAACTATTTATTTCCACTTGTGCTAGTCTGATTGGCTGTGGTAACTTCAGGTGTTCTCGTTGTATACAACTGTCCTTCAAAATTTTCCCGCTTCAACTTCAAAACTGCTTGATTTATGTTGAAATAATCACTTTCAGCAGTTTCGTAGCGCGCTACGAAACTGCTGAGTTATTTAAAACAACTTTTTTTTAACCTGAGACCTTTATGAACCATAGGACCTGCACCAAGAACCCACCGAGGAATAGACACGGCAAACACACCCTTGTTCTACATCCTGATTAAGAAATTGTCTTTGCACATGATACGCATTATAACATCATGAGCTGAAAGATCTTTGACAACACAAAGTCGTTGAATGCTTTGAAATTGAACGGTCTTTTCCAACACAGATGACTAGGAGATAATTTGCATTTCCCAATCTGTAATTTTGAGGCTGTTCTTATAAAAATCGCGGATCTCAAGTGTGTCTTTCAGCTGGGCGTAAAATCTCAGAAAACAGAATATCCAGTACAATGAGAATATCCCTAAAAACTGAGCTCAAGATTGTTTACAAGGAATAGTTTCAGACTGCCCCAAATTCAAAGAATAGAAGAAAAACCTAGAAGAACATTTCCCCCATTGCTCTAATACTATTTTGAAAAGCCTGATTGAACGACCAAAACAGCAGAGTAAAATACAACTGCAAACATGTACCAGTACCAAGACACCTAACGACCTAATGATGAGGATAAGAAGTCGGATATGATAGATGAAGTGTATAGGCTGACAACTGTTGATGGATTTTGATGGATATGACAGTTGTGAAATATTGGCTATGGATTCGAACAAATCCCCAATTTTGTAGCGCAGCCAGTGAAAAATATGAATTATGCGCTACGAAATCACCTAAAACATGTTGCGCTACGAAACTGATAAAGGGATTTATGTGCTGCGAAACCACTTTAAAATGATTACAGGCGCTACGAAATCACCTAGACAATTTCAGCTTTGAAACGAGTTTGGACATATGATATCCATGTGAGATGTGAGACCAATGATAGACTAAGACAGAGAATTGACCCCTTTATACATACCAACAATACTCTTAACAAGACTCCTATTCAAACTATTTAGACTCTAAAACCAGATGAAAAGACTAGACCCAAAATTGACACCAACCCTTTGACAAACAATCGAACTGATGTGAACAATTTAAAAATTTTTCTTGAGTGATAACAGTGGCTCCACTTGGGATAGTGTGCTCCTGTAGTACACTAAGAACTCGTAGGTCCAGTGCTTTATCTTTTTTATTACAAACGGAAATTTGCTTGACAAACATCCCTTTCCAGCGTCTTGGGCCTTCACCTCGGGCTTAAGCTTGATGATCACTATAGGAGAAAGAAATCTATATCTATTGAGAAAGGTTCAGTCCACCTTGAGCTTATTTGCAATCAGGGAAAATTTTAAGAACCCCCCCTAAATTTATAAATTTAATAAATGGGCGAATCTCCATGGTATATAGGAAAAATGGAAGGCAATTTTATCAATAATATAATGTGTATATATAATTTTTTGGCGAATCTCTCACCAGGCATGGCGAATATTTTACTCAATTATAAAATCTTGTAAGATCTTGGCGAGTCTTTCACTAAATAATAAAACTTTGTAAAGTCCTAGTGAATCTTAGCATAGGCTGCATGCTGGTTTAATTCCCCCATTTAAATAGGCTACATTCCAGGTGAATACCATGGGTCAATACCATGTGCCATTTTGGTGAATACCATGGGTCAATACCATGTGCCATTTTTATTTTTATTAGAATATTTTACTCAATTATAAAATCTTGTAAGATCTTGGCGAGTCTTTCACTAAATAATAAAGCTTTGTAAAGTCCTAGTGAATCTTCGCATAGGCTACATGCTGATTTAATTCCCCCATTTAAATAGGCTACATTCCAGGTGCATACCATGGGTCAATACCATGTGCCATTTTGGTGAATACCATGGGTCAATACCATGTGCCATTTTTATTTTTATTAATTCTAATATTAGGGTTAATAATGGTTTTTTGCATGGTATTAATAACAATCTAGTCCATGGTATTTGTCCCATAGTATTTTGGCCATAGGTTTCACCTAAATATAACCCATTTTTTGAGTGTTCGTAAATATAAAGTGACTTATTGAGTAAATATAAAAAAATGTTTTATTTGTTTACCATACCTCTCGTTTATTTATATTTTTATTAATTTACCATACCTCTTTTACAAATAGGGTATTTGGCCCATAGGATTCACTTAAATAAAACCTCTTTCTTGAGCCTTCATAAATAGAATGAGGGTTATGGACTAAATATAAAAAGAGGTTTTATTTATTTACGATACGTCTAGTTTATTTATATTTTTATTTATTTACCACACCTTTTGAGTAAGTATAAAAAGACGTTTTATTTATTTACCCTACCTCCACTTTACTTATATTTTTATTTGTTTACACCCTTACATGTATATAAGGTGACTTATGGAGTAAATATAAAAAATGTTTTATTTATTTACCATACCTCTCATTTATTTATATTTTTATTAATTTACCATACATCTTTTATAAATAAGGTATTTGGCCCATAGGATTCACTTAAATAAAACCTATTCTTGAAAATGGGCGAATGGATTCACTTAAATAAAACCTATTCTTGAAAATGGGCGAATGGAAAGTTCTAAGTCCTAATTTCAAGGGCTAAATTTACCTTTTTTACCCTCTCCCTTAAAATAAGGTGGGCTATTTGAGGTGATTTGTAAAAATGTACTATGATACAAAATATTCGCCCACTAAAAATTTAAAACCCCTTAATTTCGCCAAAGGGCAAACATTCGCCCCTAAAATTATCCTTGTTTGCAATTTCCTACCTACCTACCCTATCAATTTCCACTTGTAGGTCAAGCAACAAGATATTTCCAATAAAGCCAATCAATTGTCTTTTCTGATATTGGAGGCTCTTGACTGTATCTGACCTCAAAATAACCATGATAGTGAAATGACCAAATCAACTTATAATGTACCTGATCTTCATAATGCAAATGAAAATGAAATACTGGTGTGCAAAGCTTTGCCATGTAATCACTTACAGGGTCAAAAAGGACATGGTTATTTTGATGATCATCATAACACTCTACATCTTCAGACAACTGATCCTCAGCCACACAAAATTCCTTTGATGTGCTATCCAACTGCCTTTCTGCATGATTCTCATAGACAATGTAATTTTCCTCACTATTGTGATCATTCTTTGAAGTAAGCTGCTGCAAGGAATTACAAAATTGAACAACCTTTTCCTCTGCCTGAGGGCTATAAAAGCTATTTTCCAGTACTTCTTCTTGCTGTTTGAAATCAATTTCATACTCATAATGATCTGAAGCCTGACAAATCTGCTGCATCTCTACATCAATCTCAGAGGATGTAATATGATTTTCATAAGTAAACCCCTGCTGATCTTCATGCTGCATTTCATGAGATGTTATACTTTCTTCTTGGTGTTGAAATGCATTGTTATGAAGAGCCTCTAAAATTTCTTCATCCATAAATTCATCATCATCATAACAATCCTCCAAGTACTGAATAAGACTTAAAGAATGTCTACAGCAATCTTTGAGCAACAATAAGGAAGGATGACATTCTTTATACATCTCATAGAATTCATCATGAAAATCAGCAAGAGAATATAATGAACCATTTTCCAAACTTTTATACCAAGACCATGCTTTTCCTTCTAAAGTGGTCATAAACATCCTCATGAGACAATCCTCAGGAAAGTGAACCTTAAGATTGCGTACATGCATATGAAACCTAACCAAATGAAGAGCAGCATTGTCTTTCTTTTCATCTTTGAATATCGGAAGATCCTCTAACCAATCAACCTTTGGCATAGGATTTGGAAAACCAGGGATATGAGACCGATTCATAGGAGCATACCTGGCATTCATTCTTGCAGTAGAATTCATCTTGAAACTTCATCAAGCTACTGATCTTCCAGTAGTTGAGTCACCTTCCAATTTCTTATTTGATGTGTGGAGTCACCAAGGTAGTTTTGCAGCCTCAAATAGATGTCTGAGCTCCTGCTACCTTCGGAAGTTCAACCTCTTAATTTCGGGAATGAATAGACTTCAGGCTCCCGGCAGACGCACCAAAATGTTATCTCAAAATCAGATCCTGATAGGCTGCTGGTCAGGTTGACTCTAAGTAACTATTTCAACCTACTTTAGGCTGAGGCTTAGCCTCCTCAACCTGAGAGGGCTCTCTCTTGATGGATTAATGATTTTGATTAAAGATAAGATGGCTAACTCTTATAGAACAACTGTGAAAAATATGAATGGTGGAAACACATTAAAAAAAACTATCCATTGGGCTTATGGAGTCAACAACACCTCAATATAACAATGAACTCAACCCTACATGGAAGTCAGGGCATTCAGCATTTAAACATTCAGAACATAAACTCATATGGGACCACACAGTTTATAAATGTATACAGGAAGTCAGAGCACATTCAGTGAATTCTGAGTGATTATACATCCATACCACTGTAAGAATTAAGAAAAGGACAACATCACATATTCTGAACATAAAAAATCCTTCATGAATCCTGAGAAGTAAAGTCAAGCATGTATTACTGAAAATGAGTCTTACATAGGCCAAATACAAGCTTTCCATAAAATTTTCCAACCCCGATTACATTGTTGTTTCAGCTATATATAGAGCTCTTATTCTAACTGATCGAGATTCCTCCTCAAGCATGAAGGGAATTCGAAAACTACTTCTATTACTGACAACTCTTAAACTCTAACTACTTAATAAATACAACAAAGTGTTGACTGGAGTTTTTAGAGATCTAAATCAACTATGATTCTAACTCCATATTACATGCATGATGGCTTTAATTAAGATGATTCCTTTCTATGACATCTGGTTCTCTTTCAGTTTGGCTGAGATGGTTGTTTAATGCTCCATGTTAACCTTGGATGTTGTATCTTCTTCACTGTCCAGAAAAATTAGGAGACTATCCTTGCTTCTCGGCTGTATGATCTTCGAATCTTCATAAGTCGGTTTTTTAATTGTTGTCCCTCAAAATATGACAGTGGCCACGTTTTGATGTGCTGTCCGCTGTTATGAAACCCGATTTGATGATGTGTCATCCACTGTTTCGAAAACAAAAAGGAAAACGTATTCAAGCTGTCTGATACATGCTTCAATTTCCTTATGATATGACAAAATGCCACTTTTTGATTCAAACTATTTATTTCCACTTGTGCTAGTCTGATTGGCTGTTGTAACTTCAGGTGTTCTCGTTGTATACAACTGTCCTTCAAAATTTTCCCGCTTCAACTTCAAAACTGCTTGATTTATGTTGAAATCATCAATTTCAGCAGTTTCTTAGCGCGCTACGAAACTGCTGAGTTATTTAAAACAACTTGTTTTTAACCTGAGACCTTTATGAACCATAGGGCCTGCACCAAGAACCCACCGAGGAATAGACACGGCAAACACACCCTTGTTCTACATCCTGATTAAGAAATTGTCTTGGCGCATGATACGCATTATAACATCATGAGCTGAAAGATGTTTGACAACACAGAGTCGCTGAATGCTTTGAAATTGAACGATCTTTTCCAACACAGATGACCAGGAGATAATTTTCATTTCCCAATCTGTAATTTTGAGGCTGTTCTTATAAAAATCGCGGATCTCAAGTGTGTCTTTCAGCTGGGCATAAAATCTCAGAAAACAGAATATCCAGTACAATGAGAATATCCCTAAAAACTGAGCTCAAGATTGTTTACAAGGAATAGTTTCAGACTGCCCCAAATTCAAAGAATAGAAGTAAAACCTAGAAGAACATTTCCCTGATTGCTCTGATACTATTTTGAAAAGCCTGATTGAACGACCAAAACGGCAGAGTAAAATACAACTGCAAACATGTACCAGTACCAAGACACCTAACGACCTAATGATGAGGATAAGCGGTCGGATATGATAGACGAAGTGTATAGGCTGACAACTGTTGATGGATTTTGATGGATATGACAGTTGTGAAATATTGGCTATGGATTCGAACAAATCCCCAATTTTGTAGCGCAGCCAGTGCAAAACATGAATTATGCGCTACGAAATCACCTAAAACATGTTGCGCTGCGAAACTGATAAAGGGATTTATGTGCTGCGAAACCACTTTAAAATGATTACAGGCGCTACGAAATCACCTAGACAATTTCAGCTTTGAAACGAGTTTGGACATATGATATCAATGTGAGATGTGAGACCAATGATAGACTAAGACAGAGAATTGACCCCTTTATACATACCAACAATACTCTTAACAAGACTCCTATTCAAACTATTTAGACTCTAAAACCAGATGAAAAGACTAGACCCAAAATTGACACCAACCCTTTGATAAACAATCGAACTGATGTGAACAATTTAAAATTTTTTCTTGAGTGATAACACAAGGCATAAATTTTATCTAGAGTTGAGGGTTTAATGATTATGATAAGGGCAAGGTCATTGGGCGTGGCTATTTTGGTAATTTGTATATGGGTATGAATTTGGACTTTGTTCTTCCTTTTTACTAAAGAGGATTTTTGTTTGTATGGGTAAATAATTTGGAGGGTTTATATGATCAAAGCATAAATTTTATCTAGAGTTGAGGGTTAAATGATTATGATAAGGGCAAGGTCATTCGGCATGGATATTTTGGTAATTTGTACATGGGTATGAATTTGGACTCTGTTCTTCCTTTTACTAAAGAGTATTTTTGTTCTTATGGGTAAATAATTTCGAGGGTTTATATGATCAAAGCATAAATTTTATCTAGAGTTTAGGGTTTAATGATTATGCTATTTTGGTAATTTGTACATGGGTATGAATTTGGACTATGTTCTTCCTTTTTACTAAACAGGATTTTTGTTCTTATGGGTAAATAATTTTGAGAGTTTATATGATCAAATCAAAAATTTTATTTAGAGTTGATAGTTTAATGATTATGATAATGCAGATCTTGATTGCAGCCAACAATTCATCAACAGACAATGCACAAGAAAGCATTTTGCATGTCCTTATTGTACAAAGGGTTTAATGATTATGATAGACAGTTCATAAGAATTTTGCATGTCCTTATTGTACAAAGGGTTTAATGATAATGATAATGCAGATGTTGATTGCAGCCAAAAATTCATCAAAAGACAAAGGACAAGTAAGCATTTTGCATGTCCTTATTGTACAGATCAATTTGCTCCTCCCTAACTTTTCTAGCGTCAGAATGCATGAAATTTTATTTTTTATTTTCACCTTTTTTTAAGTGGTTGATTGTTTGTGTAGTGGGCCCTACCATGCCCAAATTAAAAGGGCTCAAGTGATGCAAGAAAAATTTCTCGCCAGATGCAAATGTTATACCTTCCTCAAACTTTGTTACATGAAATTAAAATTTCTTGTAATCATGAACATAAAATCTTTTCTGTTTCATCCTTAGATTCTTATCTCAATGCCTACAGTTTTAAACCATGTTACTATATTTTAAGTAGAATATACTTAGATTCATTAAACCTTACAACTCTCCAAAGCTTAGGTTAATTTCAGCTAAAAAGAAGGAACCTGAACAGCTTTTTCAATTTAGATTCAATTCTTACAGACAATGATTAAAAATGGAAGAACTCAATGGTTTAATAACTTTTACTTTCCCATCAATTTCGAAGGCCTTTGGTATTATTCTGAACCTAAATAGAGAAAGTAGAAGAAGAAGATGAGCCTGGATGAGGTGGATCTTGACCTGCTTTATACTTTTCAAAATTTGGGCATGCCCTTGACTAGAAGAAGAGATTGACCAACTTTGTTGTAGATGTTGTTTTAGACATTGTTTTCATTGCTACCATGCATAGGTAGACTCTATAGGTAGTTGAGGTTATCTTTTGTTCGTTATAAGAGGTAATTCAGGAGTATATTTATCTAGTTAGGAAGTAGATTGGCAGGGTTGTTTCTCTTGCTGATAACTATTATGTCGCATTGTATTTTTATTTCTTCAGTGATAGCTCCTTCTATTATATCTCCAAGCACACTTTTTCACCCATGGAAATATCCACTTATTTCAGGATGAATGAGATGGAGACTAGGCATTTTGAGAGGACTCTTATTTTTATAGATGAGAGGAGTTTTGTGACATATATTAAAGGATGAACTATACCATTTTATGACACCAATCATCTCCATGCCACAGTAGTGGATCACTATCGCACTGAGGGAGCAATGATAAAGTAGTCCACTATAAAGAATTGGTATGTCGAGAACGAGGAATGCATATGTGGGATGTATAATTTTATTACAAAAAATGGTTCTTGCGATGGAGACAAATCAAGGATTTCATGGACCTTAGTAGAGACTAGTTCAATAATCACCTAGAAATACTCAAGCATTATTTTGAAAGGTGATGATGCAATTGGAGAGTTCTATTTTGTTGCCTTGAAAAATAACTATCAATAGGGGGGGAAAATATGATCTATATAGGGAAGAATTGCAGGAGTAGGATTGTTTCTAAAATTATATCTATAGGCAAGTCAAGGGACTACTACAAAGGATTAGTGCAGGTGCAACCAAATTATCATAATGCAAGGAATTTTTCACAGTGTGATTTTTCATTGTGGTAGGATTTGAATGGGTTAAAAAACCAAGCATATCATTGAGTCAAATAGACACCCACATGTCACTACATTTCATTATGCATACTCTTTGTTTTTGATACAATTAGAAGTGAACAATATGATGTGTCCACACACAAAAAATCCTAGCATGCATGATGAATCCCCCTCCAATTAAATTTTCTATGGTGACATTTTATTTGCTTTGTTTATACAGGTCATCTAGCCACATAGTGGCCACTATCGAATGTTGAGGTATATGTCATATAGATATTTTATAGTATGCTTTATTTTATATTCAAGTACTCATCGTCTTCCATGTCTTATACCCTGCATTGTATCTTCTTTCATTTTCAGGAGAGGAACTTAATATTGATGGTAAGAAGCAACAATTGAGGAAAGAGGATAACAATAACACTGGAGCAACAAATGAAAAATGAGAGAGGGAAGAGAATATGTCTAGTGATACCCTTAGAGCCAATATCTTGCATAAGACAGACTCAGAGAGACTGATAGTCAAGCCTTCAAAGTTGGTGAATTCAGTTGCAATGCTTTGGCAATACAGTGATAATGTTTTGAAATGATGAAACAATATTTCATGTGTAAATTGTAGTCCAACCCATATTAAGTTGGAAACCCATATTGTAATACTTGATATTTTATATAATAAAATTTATATGGTTGAAATTATTTTTATTTGCCCTTGATATTATTTAGTCTTGTAATTAACATATGTAACTTTGTGTTATCATATTATATATACATGCATGTTGTATGCCATTTCCTTAAAATTTAATCGTAAAATAATACTAATTAATTTATGGTGATTAATAATAAACACATAAAATCAATCTAAAACTACTAAATTAGTAGTTTATATTAATTAATGATGAACACAAATAAAATGAATATATGACTAAATTAGTCGTTTATAATGATTATGAATGAAATTAAATGAAATGAATAGAAACTACTAAATCAGTCATTTATATAATGAATATAAAAATACCAAAAAAAGATAAATGACTACTACAAATGATAATTTTTTTATTATTAAATGATCACTAAATTTTGCATATATACAACTATTAGTGTCTAATTTACAACATCTTATAACACGACTAAAATTTAGTCATATTTCTTTGGTCATTAATTCGTTTTAAATGATCACTAAAATTTTCATATATATGACTATTAGTGGCTAATTTACAGTATCCTATAACACGACCAAAGTTTTGGTCATATTTCTTTGGTCTTTAATAGATTTTCTCAAGGATTCATATAGTAATATATTTTGTTATATATTTGGTCATTAATTGCAACAATTAATGACTAAACCAATGAAAAATTAATGACCAAATTAATGACTAAATATACTACTAGATGGTAAAATTGAGGAAACCAATTAATCACTAAGTTAAAAATGACTAAAAGTTGGCCGCGTTATAAGATATTGTAAATTAACTACTATTGGTCACCAACTGAAAAATGTTCATTTATATGAAAATTTTAGTTGTTTTTTTAGTAAGTAATTAGTCATTTTGTACTAGTGATAAAAAACATAAATATCATAGATAAGAGAACTATTAAATCCACATATAAATCAGTGCAAAAGTAAGAGAACTTAACTTTTATTAATCATAGGAAAATCCGACCAGGTTCAAGACTTCCATGTAGCACCCGACCATATACATGGCTGAACCAAATCTCTCTTTCATCGAGTCACCTCCATGCCATATTCCAAGCATGAATGTGGGATCTCATAGAAAAACCAATCCAAGAACAACCAAGGGAATCCATAGGTTAAACCACCTCCACCCTCATCAAACAATGATCACACCAAGACCGATGTTCTAATCACAATTTCAGAATAAAACTTGGAATTCCATCGAAAATCCATCGCTATCCTTGGGTAATGTTTCCTATCTTTGTCTATCATGCTTTACTACAATCCAAACCTAGATCACTAGGCCCTAAACTGATACATCTCCCTCTGGATTTACCATGTATCCCTTCAAAATTGGTCAAGGGATTTCTAGGCCTTTGGGAATGGAACTTGAGACCACCTCCGACCAAGATTCTAATATCCATCTAGAAAACTAAAGCTCAAAAACCGAAATAAACATCCAAACATATCATGGCATACGGAAAAAATAAAGGCTAGGCTAAAAACCATTGTCATAACCCGGAAAAACTATGCCACCAATAGCAAGAGAACCATACACCAATTGGAAAGTCATGCATGTCCAAACCAGCTAGGAAATCACACATGCAAAAGGTTAACTGCTAGTATTTCTACTGAAGTTTCTTGATCCTACTTTCCTTCCTTGATCCTTGCTTTCCTTCCTTCCCTTTGCTTCCTTTTCCTTCCTTGATCCAAAGTTAGAGTGCTCCAAGAAAACTCTAAGTGACCAAGAGAGTGAGAGAGAGAGAGGGAGTATGAGAGAGCTCCAAAATTGAATTTGACAAAAGCGACGAACTGATCCTCAAAAGCCTTTTTATGCAGGAGGCCTCTAATTTCTTCATTTTCAATTATTTTCCTTCAATTTCCTCTTCACATGCAACCTCTGACCTTTCACCTTTGTTTTCTCCTAATTTCCTCTATTTTCATAAATAAATGTGCCAAAAATGCCTTTATGCCTTTTAATTCCTTTTCCTTAGACTTTTCCATTTTTGCTTAACTAAAACACACATCTAGTGATTACCACTAGGATATCTTTGCCCAACATTCAACATGGAATAAGTGTCCCTTAACCATGGTCCTATTTTGCCTTTATTAACCTTTATTACATGAACTTTTCACTAGGCCTGTTAGATTCAGGAGAAACTTTCCACATGAATTTTTAAATATATTATTTCAATAATTCATCGATAATGTTGATGGAGCACTCTACTTTGCAGACAAGTCAAAATTGAAGCCATCAGGGATTGTCACCATTAGGCTCAAACTACCTAGTCTCCAAGACTTTCATCTACATGATTTTCTCTACCTCCTCAAGTTGTAGAGAAACTTTCTGTCTTTGGTTCATATCCACTAGCAAGGACACCCCATCCATATATTTGATGGCAAGGTTGAGGCCAAAAAAACATCAAAAAACTCACTTGTCATGATTGGGATGGAAGACAAAGACTTCTAAAGTTGTAAGGAACCTCTGCTTATGCATAAAAAATAGCTTACAGTTTTCAATTTAATGAAGGTACATTACATCTAGTCTCTTATGGCATGCCATATTTGGACATTTTAACTATGACAGTCTATGCTTATTGAAGAAAAATGATGTTACTAGTTTTCCTACCAATCCTAGGAAACATGAGCAATGTGATGCTTATATCTTAGGAAATCACAACAAACAATATTTTCATGATTCTCCTTCCAAAGTACATAGAAATCTTGAACTCATTCATTCTAACTTGTGTGGTCCTATGCTTGTTCCTTCTACAAATGGTAGTAAATAAATGATGAATGTTATTGATGACTACACCAAAATATGTTGGGTATATCTATTGAAGAGAAAATACAAAGCTTTTGAAACTTTTAAGAACTTTCATGCATGGATTGAAAATGATACACAATCTCATATTGGCTCTATTCATACTAATAATCGAAAATAATATACTTCAAATGAATTTGAAAACTATCTTCGCTATAATGGGATTAAACATCAAAGAATAGTTCCTTATAATCCCCAATAGAATGATGTAGCTAAACAAATGAACAATACAATCTTAACTATTGTACATTCAATGAAATTTTTTTAAATGTTAAGCTTATTTTTTGGGCTAATGTAGTTCTATGTGTTGTATATATTAAGAATAGGTGTCCAACTCATGCTCTCAAAAATAAGACTTCCTATGAAATGTGGTATGGCCACATTCCTTCGGCGAGGAATCTCAATGTTTTTGGTTCCACCTTGTTATAGACATTTTTGTGCCTTACAGCTATAAGCATGAAATGTCCATAAACCAAGGGATCCTAAGTCCCTAAAAGTATTGTTCCAGCTCCTAAAGAAACAAGGTCAACAAATTACAGCTTCTCCCAGAAGTTCTACACCAGAAACTGCTCAGAACTAGTCAAATCAGGATCATTTCAGATGCTCCACTAGCTAGCTGCATTGCAAAGCACCCAAATACACTGGCTAGGTGCATTGCAACGCACTTGAATGCACTACCAGGGTGCGTTGAGCGGGAAATGACAAGTGGCAGAGTCATTCCACGAGGTGGAGAGACAATGGAAGCTTCCAGAATCTTCTCCAATGACACTTGCCTCACTGAATTCGACCAGTGATGAGTAAGAGGCTCTCAGTCTCCAAGTGGAAGCAAGAACTGACAGAGAGAAGCCACTAATCAATTCATGAGCTGACTCATCCTCTTTGCATACATCTATATATGGATCCCTCACCAAGAGATCCAAAGGCTGGAATTTTGTACATTGCAGAGAATTGATGTTGGTTTTAAGATAGATATCAGAGTATTGGGTGATTTATGCTTTGTTAGAGGTGAAGAAGGGATTCTATGCTGGGAGGTTGATGCTGGATCAGGAATCATTGGTTGTAACTCCTCCTAGATCTTCTTGTTTTATCAATAAAACTATTTGAGTCTCTCCTACATGCTTTTATATCATTGATGTGTGTTATATTTGTATGTTTAGCTTAAATCTGATCCTAAGCTTTTTATGAACATAAATCCATGTCTTTGTGTAGTTTCTTTCTTCTGTGAACTTGCAGGAACTTGGTGACGCTGGGCAAGTGAGGGAGCAGATAGCTGGAAGCTGTCAAAGAGAAGAGAGATTGGATCAAAGGACTAGCGCAAGACACAGGTTGGTTCATCCTATTCATCTTTGTTTATAGTTCATAAAGGAGAATACAAGAGTAGCTTTCCCTGTTTGTTTCTGAGGTCTCTGTCACAACCCAGTGGGATAGGGTCGTTCTGAATAGACACTTTTCCCGATAACAAAATGGCGACTCCGCTGGGGATCGTGTCTAGTTAGTTTGTTTGTGTTTCTCTTGTTGTTCATCTCATAAACTTAGAAGTAGCGAATCGAACTGCATTTGCCATTTACAAATGCAAAGTGGACATCTGCTACTTCGATCCATTCACTGGATTTGTTTATGATCTGAACAGCTGATACACAAATGATCTGATTACCTTTTGTGATAGCTCTTAAACCTCTTGTAAATCAACCCTCTGATTGTGCATTACTGATTGCTTTTACCCGGCCAAAAACCATAGATTAAACTGCAAACCGTGACCCAGAACCCGGAGAGAATTCTTGTTTCTGCTCCAGCGCAGGCTCTGTGAAGAGACTCTGCATTTCAGCACAGTTCCCAAGAGGGCTACCTACGTTGCAATTCAGTTTCTCTGTGTAGCAGGTGCATTGATCAGCTCAGCCCTGTGCAGCTGAGGTTCTTTGCTCACTTTTTCCAGTTTTGCCTCTGATTTTTGCAGCCTGTGATCAGTGTGTGTGTCTGTTTAAAAGCCCCTTTTCTTTGCCTTAATTCCACCTCAGTTGTATAAAAGAAACTGTATTTGTTTTTGTGTATTTGTTACGTCATTTACAGTTTCCATTGCAAAAGTAAACTAGTCATACTGTCGTCCTTGGATTTAGATCTATCGTAAGTGTTGATTTTGATCTTAGGAGAAATTTTATTTGTTGTTGACAGTCGATTACGCTTTTACTTTTGCCTTTGGCTTGAATTTGTGAATTTCTAGTGTCGAAACAAGTGTTTACTTCAAAATCATCAAGTGTCGTAATCGTCTCTACCTTTTGATTTTGAAAAGAATCTTGTTTGTGTTTTTCACTTGAAAGAGAATTCAAATTTGTACAACAACTTTCTTTTTAGGCATCAATATTAAGAAAGTGAAAAACAAATACATGCACATGTGCATTTTCATATTGACAGTCTGTTTGGCTTGATTTAGGAAAAGTGCATTTACAGTGTGCTCTTTGCTCTTTGAGAAAAGATTGTGTCTTTCTTTTCCCCTTGTAGCTAGGATTTTCATTGCTGAAAAGAGATAAAAGCTTGCTTCTCATCTTTAGATTGCATTTTAGGAATTACATCTACATCTCGTGGTGAACCCAAAAGGCAAACTTCATAAGAAAGATCAACCTAAAATAAATTCAATGAACTTAACAACGCTTTGTAACTTAATGCACAACATTTAGAGGTCTAAGCTAGAGACGTATTTCGGCGTCGTAAAGCCTAGTAACTGTTGTCCTCACTGATGGTTGGGTGATTCCTCCACTTTGAGATGATAAGTGCCAGTACGGACTTGTGCTCCCATGTACCATCGAGTATATATTGGGAGACCCCTATAGACATAAAACCTTTATCCATAGGAAGCCATGTCGGCCGCCCTACTGATCGCAATGCACCGAACACAGCATTCGGGAAGATTGACTGTCGTACCCTAAAAAGTATTCTGCAGTTTTTCGATTGGTTTGGTACTCCCTCTACCTAGACCTCCAGATCAGTCCTTTTCGTTCCTTTTCAGACTCCTTAACGGAAAAGGTCCATCTGAGCACTTGTCACTTCAGGATCATTAAAAATCGAAGGAGACTAGAGTCATCTTTTGTTTTTTCTCGACTCTTTAAAACTGAAAAAACAAGTTGTGTCAAAGCGTGTTAAAATTTATTTTAAGCAGAACATTCATACCCTTTTCCTGCGTTGATCTTTGGGTTGAGAAAATGGAGCCTACCAACCAAGGAACTCCCCTTGGTGGAAATCCTAGTCCCTTCTCCTCTTGGGGAGATGTTGGTGCGCCCCATATGGCCACATTGTCGCTTGCAGGACTGACAATTGGCTTGCCAGTATGTCTCTTCTCAACCAATGTCGTTCAGAACGCCACTATTCCTGAACAATTGAATTAGCAATTAGACGAGTCCAGAGTTACCCACCAGCCTTCTACTTCCTCTAATTCTTCCTCTCCTCCTTCCTCTTCGCTTAACGGGACTGGTAAAGCTAAAAGCCAAGTTCCTAAGGAGAAGAAGGAAAAGAAGAAGAAAGAGAAAAAGAAGAAGGAGCCAAAGGTGAATGGGGGAAAACGAGTGTCGTCTAACGAAAATCCACACACAGCACCGACCAGGCCTAAATCGCCATGTGTCATTTGCAGAGGAGACCACTTTCACAGAGATTGTCCTTGCATCCCCCGGATACTAAGCGACTGGTCTCCTCATTTGCACAATCTGGTGTCATCAACCTCTGGTGATCATGTTGAAAGCACGTCGTCAACTAGTGAAAGTGAAGCCCCAGGACAAAAAGGGAAAGCTATATTTCCCTGTAAACTGTTCGAAGGCAACCATGCCCTCCACCGTTGTCCCTTCTTAGACGAGGCTAAAAGATTTTTGGATGATCGTCCGGTTTCACCGTTACGACTTCCTCCTGGATATAAAAAACTCTTGCCGAGTCCGTCACTAGTTGATAACCCAGCTGGCCCGCTCAGGTGGTCGGCTGAAGCACCTATTATTGAAGATAAACCAACTAAATCCATACCAGACGAAATTCAAAAGGTCAAGGCGGCAGTTGACCCGGTCTTGCCTTCAGAGGTTTTATCTTCGAATGATACAGTCACTGAAGATAATAAGGATGACACCGTCCAAATTCTCTTCATCAACACAGACTCCGACGAACATGGGGGCAATCCACCCATTCCTTTAACGCAGGAAGGAAGTTCGTCAGAGCCATACCCGGCCGTCTACTCGGTCCCACCTCCAAGCAACCTAGTTGTATCCTTCGACTGGAATCAACTAGGCAGACCCCGTTTGCCAGCAAGCATACCATTCTGAATTATCATTCAAATATATAGAATGGTCATGGCTGGCACCATCATAGATGAGGGGGCTTCTGTGAGTATCCTTTCCTCTATTGCTTGGAAAGCGCTTGGTTCGCCATCGCTGTTGCCTGAAATGAGAAATCTGACAAGCTTTGATAAAGGAACCAGTCGACCTTTAGGGATCCTTCCCGATGTGCTCATAACATTGAGAGGGAAGACAATTCACATGAACGTCATGGTCGTTCAAGGACCCTTGGATTATAACCTACTCCTTGGACGAGACTATATTTATTGCATGGGAGCCATCGTCTCCTCACTCTTTAGAGTAATGTGTTTTCCGCACGAAGGAAGAGTGGTCAAGCTTGTGGACCAGCTTTCATTTCCCGGATCACGCATAGCAAATAGTCATATACCGTCCCTAAATGGTCTCTTCATGCAAGAAATGTCTCAATCCCTGGTCCGTCCTCCCGATGAGCACGAGTAATTCGGAGGGATATGACTGAAACCCAGTGGGCATGCGTCCTGGTCTGCTTCGGCAGGAAAACTTCAGGTATAGAGTAGGTTTCTGCGGGAGAATATGACTAGTTTGTACCCCGTCCGTGATTGGAAGAGGGGTTATTCTAGAATAGGATTCTCTTGTCAAAGTTATGTGAGTTGGCGAGCGCCGCCACCCACCTTTGTTTATCCCGGTAGACATCGCCAGAGAAGTGTTTTGTTTACGCCGTAAATAGAACAATCTTTGGGTAACCTGTAAGAGGTAGTACCCTTCCTGATAAAACAAATGTTTTGTCAGCTCGAATAAAGGGTGACCCTTCCTGATAAAACGAATGTTTTGTCAGCTCGAATAGAGGGAGACCTCGAAACTCTGTTTTATACCTGGGGGCATGCAAACCTTTTGGCGTGCAAGCAAAGAGCGATTATTTATCCGTTTTTTGAATTAGTCGTTTACTAACTTACATTAAAAAAGGATGTGGGGCAAAAATCTAAAAATTGTCGTTTTTATATGGGACATTCTTATCGTATGACTGGATTAATCGAGCAGTTTTAGCGCATAGTTCAAGCTCGTTAAAAAATAAACATAAGACCGAGCAAATGTTTCCACCTGCATTTAAGCTCGTTAAAAAATGAACTATCCCCCCAGTAAATAACCACCGTGAATGGAACATTTCGGCCATTAAAGCCTTGGTCGTGTTTGCACCGTCACCTCCACTTTTCCATTGGCCGATCATTCACCTCCATTTGATTGTTTACCCATTTTGAGGAACAGTTGCGAAGAGTGACCTCACTAGCCATCCTTGTGACACTGCCGTGATTGGAAAATTCCAAACCTTACCTGGAATCAGCTGCTACCCATTTTATCACTCGTTCCTCAAAAGGCGAGTCTTCTTTAAGCTCTTTTCATCTGACTCGTAAAATATGAAAAGATTGCCGAGTTTTGGCCTTCCAGCTCGTTAAAGCAACCGGAAGTGCTATCCCTCCTCTAGATTTTAATCTTTTTGAACCTGAGGGATTATTGCACAAAAAGATCGAGCGCTTGTTTTTTTTGGCTCGTTAAAACTATCGAAAACTCATCCCTTCTGTATTGTTTTATACTTTTTTGGACTTAAGGGATTAGATGACGAAAAAGGAATTTTGGAGTTACCTTTACGTATCTTTTCAGACTCTCTAAAAATGAAAAGGACCGAGTTATCTTTGTCGTTAGACTCGTTAAAAAGATTAATAGCGACAAACTTGTCTTTAGGCGAGAACGAGTTTCACTATCGCTAGGCTCGTTAAAACATAGCGATGGGTTTGCCCGAAGGGCAAATTATAGAACAAGCATATGTTATCCTCCTCAAGCTTGACAAAAATAAAGAGGTACTGGTCAGCAATGACTGGGGAAAAATTGGGAAGAAAACTCAAAGAAAATTTGTTGGTAGCAAGTCACTCATGAACATGACACTTCCACTCCGTGCCAGAGTCGGGTTGGGTTGTTTCATTCACCGGTCACATCACCATGGTCACGCCATACCATCCACATTTGGGGTAAATGCTACCGATCCATCACATAAGTGTCGCCGACATGTTCAAGAGAAGTCACTCGTGTCCCATCCACTACCATACATTATACTTCATTCTTTCATGACTGCCACCCTGAACCATATATCACCAGATCGTTTTCACCTCCATCAAAATCATTTGCTACGTTCCGTGTCATTGATGTGGGATTCATTAAGGCCCTCCTTTGACGGATCGCTTCTTGTCGACATCAGCTCATTATCCAAGAAGTTGATCTAGGAACAACCCCTTCAGTACTTTGAAGCTTGCATGCCTCAATGGCAAGTTTCTCACTTCCGGCGATAGGTATACATCAATGACCTTCGACTGAAAGATTTTGTGTGGTGTTTGACGCCAAGTCCTTTATTCACACCACGTGAATTGTACTGCAGTACCTTGAGGGTCATTATCATTATCGGTGATTCCTCTCGTGCTTGTTAACAGTTTACAACATTGACTGGTAATCAAGTGATGTCTTTCCATGTTCGACTTCAAAACATTTCTCACATGGATCGACTTGTACTTCGAGTGAAGATCGGATGAGATTGAAGACCCCGGATCTAGTTTCATCCATCCGGGCTGCGATATATATTCAGGAAAAATAAAGACATTGAAATGTACAGCATTGCAGCACAGATAATCATCCTACCAAAAGGATGATGACTTCATCAGAATCATCAGTCTACCATCAGACGATTGTCTGTCCTATGTACATGAAAATGAATTTATAAAGTTGAGCATGGGAATTCCCACCTCAGCTAGATCATGAAAACAGTATGAAGATAATGTATTGTATTGTATCTTATTACAGGTCTCCTCCCCAGCATTAGAAGAACTTCAGATCCTCCTAATAAAGCATTTCACCCGATAAACGGCCTCATACTTTAGGGGGCAACTGTTATAGACATTTTTGTGCCTTACAGCTATAAGCATGAAATGTCCATAAATCAAGGGATCCTAAGTCCCTAAAAGTATTGTTCCAGCTCCTAAAGAAACAAGGTCAACAAATTACAGCTTCTCCCAGAAGTTCTCCACCAGAAACTGCTCAGAACTAGTCAAATCAGGATCATTTCAGATGCTCCACTAGCTAGCTGCGTTGCAAAGCACCCAAATACACTGGCTAGGTGCATTGAAATGCACTTGAATTCACTACCAGGGTGCGTTGAGCGGGAAATGACAAGTGGCAGAGTCATTCCACGAGGTGGAGAGACAATGGAAGCTTCCAGAATCTTCTCCAATGACACTTGCCTCACTGAATTCGACCAGTGATGAGTAAGAGGCTCTCAGTCTCCAAGTGGAAGCAAGAACTGACAGAGAGAAGCCACTAATCAATTCATGAGCTGACTCATCCTCTTTGCATATATCTATAAATGGATCCCTCACCAAGAGATCCGGAGGCTGGAATTTTGTACATTGCAGAGAATTGTTGTTGGTTTTGAGATAGATATCAGAGTATTGGGTGATTTATGCTTTGTTAGAGGTGAAGAAGGGATTCTATGCTGGGAGGTTGATGCTGGATCAGGAATCATCGGTTGTAACTCCTCCTGGATCTTCTTGTTTTATCAATAAAACTATTTGAGTCTCTCCTACATGCTTGTATATCATTGATGTGTGTTATATTTGTATGTTTAGCTTAAATCTGATCCTAAGCTTTTTATGAACATAAATCCATGTCTTTGTGTAGTTTCTTTCTTCTGTGAACTTGCAGGAACTTGGTGACACTGGGCAAGTGAGGGAGCAGATAGTTGGAAGCTGTCAAAGAGAAGAGATATTGGATCAAAGGACTAGCGCAAGACATAGGTTGGTTCATCCTATTCATCTTCGTTTATAGTTCATAAAGGAGAATACAAGAGTAGTTTTCCCTGTTTGTTTCTGAGGTCTCTGTCACAACCCAGTGGGATAGGGTCGTTCTGAATAGACACTTTTCCCGATAACACACCTATTCTACCTTGATACCCAAGGAACAAAGAAACAAACTCGGTGCAAGGAATAAGAAATGTACATCTTGGGGTACTTGGATAGTTGGAAATGAGCTCACTACTTGGGGGAGGTGAATTAGTAGTGTTATGGTTTGTTAAATTTTTCATTTTTTTTTTACCAAAGCACAAGTATTAGTAACCCAACGTGAAAACAACACATTAAAAACACCATGAATAATATCAAAAAATGCACACAAGAAGACACAAGTATTCTGGTGGAAAACCCCCTTTAGGGAAAAAAGCCACCTATTATTGTTGCTACCCAAATTTTCTATTAACATTTGATTTTTTTTTACGTAGATCAGCTTTCCTCGATAACCTAGAAGACTAAAATCCTAGGACAGTATACTGGCACCATCAGTTAGAAATACTCTACTTGTATGACTATATAGACACCCATCCATCGGAAGCCTCCACAACCAACGAGCCTCACCTAGTTGGTACTAGACTCTAGAGAAAACTGCTTCCCATACTTATTTTTCTACTAGAAGGCACCCACCTCCTCTATGCACAATTAGGCATTCAATAAATCAACGCTCCCCATGTGTTTCACGACATACACTTAATAACCTCTCATCGATCCGTTAACTCTAGTGATGCATCTATTTACTAACACCTCTGGTTTTGGGTGTAATGGAAATCATGATTCCAACATGCAATATCTAATTGCACCGCCTAGAATGAAGCCTCAATGCCTTCAACTCTTCCATGTGAACCACATTTCAGAATATTTCAGTCTAGTTGCTCAAATATGCTCAACATGAGCAACCCAACTGTTGCTCAGATCTGGAAATAAATTCTAATGACACACACTAAACACAACTATAGATGTACAATAATATATGTAAGGAAATGTAGCACTCTGTCATAGATTCACTCCATCCTTACAATATTATATCTCAATATCCAAACACATATATACAAAAAAATATCCTCATCCACCTCAAATAAATACCATGTGTAGATACCAATGTAATATTTTACCCATGTTGAATACCAAAGATAAATACCAAGGTATGTTTTACTCATACTTAGAACCTCTGCCATACACACTTAACTGACATAGCTCAGTTGTAACTACACCAATAGCACTACACCCAGGTGTCTAAAGGTCTCTTGATGCATGAACAACCCACTTTCTGTGTGGATATGGTAGAGTATAGGAAAATTCAAGATATTTTAGCCCAACTCCTTCCTGAACTAGCTCCACAACTTCTTCATCACCTAAACAACATGTCCTGGAATTGATAACACACTCATATCTATATTAACAAGTCAAGCTACTCCATAACCTTTAAATCCTCATATGCCATAATATCTACACATAGGCCAATATCATCTAATGCCTATACCTATAGACAATCATGACGAATACCAATACCAAGCAATAATATGCATAGGAAATAATTTTCAACTCATGCTACCAACAACTCATACTACTAGGTTGACACCAATACCGACCAACAACCACTACAACAAAAAAGGTCATTGGTGAGGGTCATGCCTATGACGGAACTTTAAGGTTTGCCACCAATGTTGCATATGGTGACGGTCCTTAAAAAAACATTGTTGTAAATGCATATAGTGATGGTCCTTTAAGGTTTCTCACCAAAGTCATTTTTAATGACACTTTTAGTGAGGGTTGTTAAAGGCCCATCACTAATTCTCTCCTTGGTAACACTTCTACTAACGATATTTTAATGACCCTCACCAATTCTCTTTTCGGTTACTTTTGGTGAAAGCCAAAAAATGTTTGTCATCATTGATCATTCCATGAGTTTTTAATGATGATATATGATTGTTGTTATGTTTTTTTCAAAATATAGTTATTTAGGACCATTGTTATGGAGTATTTTCATTATGTGTCCAAGTTCATAGTGCTTAGAGTCAATCAATTTGTTAAGAAGTAATTAGTGTCTAGTGTTTCCCTCAATTAATGAGAATATAGTTTTCCTATGAGTCAACACATAATTCATCTATATTAGGTTAAGTATCTAGCAAATTCCCTTTAGATGAAGTTCCACTATTATGTGTAGGAACCATGTTATTTAATACATAATCAATCTTTTTCAATTCTATTAATGAGAGATACCTAGCACTCCTCAACACTCCTGACACACCATTACATGCTTTGGCGCACACTAACATTACTTAGCACCTTGCATGTCTTGGAACATATTTATACCTAGAACATATTTCCATGACTAGGACACCCAAGCACATGTTGGCATGCCCTAAGACAAGATAACACTCCCCTAGCATGTGTTGGCATGCCCTAGAACACCTTAGCTTGCATTGACATACATTAACACTTGGCACACATTAGCACTTGGCATGTATTGGAACCTATTGTTAGTGTGCCTAGAATGCCCCTTTTGAAAAAAGTAAAGTCTTGACTTATTAACCCTCTTATGTGTTCATTTCCTTTCATTTTAGCTTGGTTCTCCCTTTTGTTTCCTTGACACTCCTTAACACATGTTGGCACACCCTGGCACCTTGCACATATTGACATGTCTTGGCATGCCTTGGCACTATTTGGAACATGTTAGCACATTATGGAACTCCATATTTCACTCTGACACTTCTTGACATGCCCTATTATTCCCTAGCACCTCTTACAACTACCTAACATACCTTGTCACTCCCTCCTTTCCACGCCTAGTGCTTGTTGACACCCACTGACACACCCACATATTCATTCATTTCCATGCATTTTGACCTAGTTCCCCCATGTGTTTTCCTAGTACTCCTTGACAGTCTTTGGTATGCATTAACACTCTTTGGAACATGTTAGCACTCTTTGACATGCCTTGTGACTCCATAAAATTCATAACATTCCCTCAAGCACATTAGCACTTGGCACGTGTTGGCACTTGGAAAGTCTTAGCATGCCTGATATGTATTGAGATGCCTTGGTATGCTTTGGAATGTGTTGGCATCATTTGACATGGTTTAAGATAAAATTTCTTTGATATCATTATTGTAAATTAGGAGAGAAGTAATAGAGGAATATTTAGCACTTAGAATGCACTAACACTCGACACTTGGCACGTATTGGCACCTAGTGTTGGTGTGCCTAGCATGCCCCTCTTGGAATTAATCAATCTTGGTTAATTATGATAATAAGCGAGAGCTAACACTCCTCTACACTCACTGGAACTTGGCATGTAATGGCACACATTAACATGCATTGGCACCTAGCAATATTCCTTTGAACATCTTAGCATGCCCATTATGCCCAAGCACATACTGGCATGCCTAGCACTCCCTAGCATGTGTTGGCACACCCTGGTACTCCTAGCTTGCATGCGTTGGTACGCCTTGGCATGCATTGACACACATTGACACTTGATAGGCACTGGCACTTGGCATATATTGGCACCTAGTGTCGGTGTTCCTAGCATGGCCCTCTTGAAAAAAGCAAAGTATTCACTTATAACCCTCTTATGTGTTCATTTCCTTTCATTTTAAATTGGTGGTCCCTTTTGTTTCCCTAAAACTCCCTGACATGGATTGACATACCCTCACACCTAGCACATATTGGCATCCCTTAGCCCCTACCACATCTCAACATGCCTTCACACTATATGGCACAGGTTAGCATGCCCTGACATTCCGTAGCACACCTTAGCACTTCCTAGCATGCCTTAGAATTTCCTAGCATGCCTTGTCACTCCCTCCTTGACATGCATGACACTCATTCATGACACTCCCTGACACACCCTCTTATTCATTCATTTCCATGCATTTTTACTTGGTGCTTCCTTATGTTTCCTTAGCACTCCCTAACATTCCTTGGTAGGCATTAGCTACTCTCTATCACACCTACTCACTCCTCAATACACCCTACCACTCTATAGCATCCCCTAGCCGCACCCCTCTTGAAAAAGGTAAATTCCTAACTAATTAACCATTTTATGTGTTCATTTCCTTGTATTTTATAAATTTTGTGCTCCCTTTTTTTCCTAACACTCGCTCACATGCACTTGCACCCCCTTGCACCTAGCACATCTTGGCATGTCTTAGCACCTATCATGTCTTGGCTTGCCTTAGCACCAGGCACATATTGACATGCATTAGTGCTATTTAGCATATATTAGCACCCACTAGAGCTCCCTAACACACCTTGACACTTCCTAGCATGCCTTGCCATTGCCTAGAAATATTTCTTGCCAATCCCTCCTTTGCACACTTAGTAGTCACTCACACTCCTTGACACACCCTCTTATTTCTTCATTCCATGAATTTTGACTAGGTTCTCCCTTGTGTTTCCTTGGCATTCCCTACACTCTTTGATAACACCTTGTCACTCCTCAGCATACCCTACGCCACTCCATAACATTCCCTAGCATTCCCTAACACACATTAGCACAAGTTGGCACATGTTGGCACTTGACAAGTCTTGGCATGAATGGCATGCATTGAGATGCCCTAAGATTATTCTTTGTCCATGTGGTATTATTACCAATTCACAAGAAAATTAAAAAACCTCTTGATGCACCAAAATTGATATACAAAATGTCGATAAGTAAGGATATATGTGTAGATTAAAAAAATTGAAAGGAAAATTGTTGAGTTTGACAAATTTTAACTTTTGTTATCTATTAAACAAGGCCTCAACACCATAAACATAAGGACTAGATCTTGAAATCCATTTTGAAATATATCTTATTAAGCCTAAAATGTAAATGCGCAAGTGATTAGATAAACTTCAAAACTATATGATGCGTCAACATCCTATGCATCAAAGGAAATCAATGGACAAAATTTAGGCGCATCTAGACCCTTCCTAAGTCAGCAATATTTGGTGAACGATACACCTAAGATATTTTTATCAAGATTTGTACAAGGGTACGTGGTAAGTATTGGATCTAATCACAACAAAGATATCTATGCCCCGCTTTCCCTTGAATCCATATGCATTTGCCATCTATCACCGATAAAACACACTAGTGTCCACGAGAGAAACCAACTGTCAAGTCAAGTATTAAATGTCAGAAGTTGAGGTGTAAAGGATACCAAACTGATTTATATGAAATGCCATGATATGCAAAAGGGTTTGTATGGTGAGTGCCAAAAAGCAGAAGAAACATCGAGTTGAAATGAAAAATTCCAACATGATAACATATTGTATTAATCACATGATACCCTACAAATAATGAAACCAAAAGAAAGGAGATGTACACTTAGCGCCTATATGAACTTCATGCCAAGAAAGAATCAATCGTGTTAAAAATTGAGTGTTGAATGCGGTCAAAAATCCAACAGAGAGCACATAAACATCGAGCATCATTGTTTTCCAAGTAAATTGCTTGAGATATGTTTTTGTCATCTTCACATTGGAGTTTTGGGTGGTAGCCATATATAGAATAGATGACACCCTTTTTGGAGAAAATTTGGCATCATCTTATCAATGAGAAAATACATAACAGTGTCTACTGCATTTTCTTACTTCGTTTTCAAATATTTGTAATCATATTCACTATTTTTTTAAAATCCATATATCATGGCATGGAAATTTTGTTTAAAAATACCTTATAGAAGATTTGGCCACAAATTTATGACAAAGCAACCCTCAATTTTATGTCAAAACATATCTAAAACAAATCTCAACATGCCACAATCAAGGAGAAGTGGGTGACTTTTGTAAGGTCTTAGATTAATGTTCCAAAAAGTCCTTGTAGTTTCCTACTGTATTCATTAAACTACAAATCAAGCACATCCTATACATGAGTCACAAGTGTGAAGAAGATGGAAAGGGAAATCTCTATTGAAACTATAATCAAAACAAATATTTGTATAAATGTTTAGAAAGAGCCTAATATTTCTACATTAGGTTAGCTAGCAAAAGAGATCTAGAATCTAAAGATGAACCTATTCCTTCAACTAATACTCACAATTCTCAACACCTTGTACTGGATGATGTGGAAAAATGTTTTTTATCTAGTTGTTGTAGCATTTTCTCCTGCATCAATTTTAGTGGGAATTTTGAACATCGACAAACTTTGAAGGCCATGTCGCATCTTCCATGTTACATCAGTCGGATTTCAATTTTGAATATACCCTTTCTAGGATTTCATTCCACACCTTGACACATTCTCTTTCATTTTATTCATCACCCCTTGTTCCAACTCAAGTTATACATCCATGCATCTTTTAATAGACTAAAATACCTCTATTTTATTTTTCTTTTCAATTGTTTGTATGTACATTTGCATGCTTTTGAAAACCATATTTAGCGTTTGCACCTCTACCTACAAGATATACTTATGTTGAAATTCATCTTCCTTTCATTTTACATAAGACTTAAAGGATAATTCCTTCTCCTTGATATTTTTCCCAACGGAAAAAATTGTCTCTTTATATTATTTGATAGTTTTTGCAATTGCAGTGCAAGTACTTTGTTTCTCTACAACGATGGATTCGAATTGTTTCCTTTTGTCTTCTTCTATTTAGAAATATATATAAAATATTTTGTTTCTCTTCAATTCTTCCTTCAAGTACTTTCTATTTTCAAGTACTTTTTCCCTTTCCTTGGCTCTTCAAGATCCCTCAATGGATGTCATGAGATCCATAATGGAAGTCGTGAAACAATTGTATACTCTATCAAATATTGAGAGTCGTGAGAGACATGGCTCGATATAGGAAGTTACAGCCTTTCAACCTATGAAACTAGGGCACCTTTGTCTCTATGCACACCAACACAACTACCACATCAAGGTCACACATCCATCCACGTGCTCTATAAGCTTGTTGTTCAACTTTCCACCTTTTTGGCCGCAACTCTTTTATAGTATTTTAATTGTGTTTTCCTTGGGTTTGGGTCACTATCATGGAATAGGTCTAGGTGGCTGATTATTGGGAGGACCCAGTGCCATAATGCAACATTTTTATGATTCTAGATTTTAGATTGGGGCTTGAAGGAAGCATGTCACAAGGTTTTGTGGCTCCACTTGGTAGATCACAGCTTTAAGGAAGCATGACATAAGGTTTTGTGACTCCACTTCATAGATTGGGGCTTGAAGGAAGAATGGTACATGGTTTTTTGGCTCCACTTTTTGATGAGGTCTTGCCCCTTTCTGGAGATTCACTCATGAAGGGTTCTCATTGGTGGGTTTTTATTCAAAGCAATGACATGGGTATAGTTGGAGATTTGGGTCCTCACACAAGCGTCATCAATTTTCTGGACTCTTCTATTGGATGGGGTTTTCATTCCTCAAAGTTTTTCTCATTTCCACCGTTTCCCCTCCCCCGCCCCCCATCTTCTCTAATTTCAATGGTCTACTTTCTTATAGGCCACTGTCAAGGTTTTCTCTTTGGGGTTATCTGCGCCATGTACTACTCCTCATGGGTTACCGATTTCAATTATGAAGCCCTTCCTTTGCAACAATATTCCACTATTTTTGATAAACCTAACTACCCTTAGCGCCCATGTGCTCTCTTCCCCCTCCTCACCTTTGTCTCTCACTATCTCACTTTTCAATTTTGAAGGATTTCTTCTTTCCGTTTCTTTGGAATTTTCTCCTCCAACTAAGAGTCTTGCCTATGTTCCTTTTTCATCTCGCATAGTCATCCCACTAATATTAGCAACACCTCTTCCCTTGACCATAATTCCCCCCCCCCCCCCCCCCCATTGGAGCCCACCCATTCTCCCAAGCCCGACCCCCGATCTGCTACTATAAAATTAAGAAACCCCTTTGTGATAGAAAAGAAGGGCCAACACTCTTTCATTCTGGGTGACAAGATTGAGAAACACAAAATTGTTAAAATGTTTAAATTTTCATAGGTGGGTTGTTCTCATGGATGTCATTTTAATGGGAATACAATATTAGAAAGGATGACAAATGAGTGGGGGGCTTACATCAACTCGTTGCCAACTTTCAAGATATTGGTAAGAGGTTTTTTCATTTTGTTTTTTCAACAAGTCTAAAGAGGTTCATTAGGGTCTAAATAATGTTTGGAGTATCGAATCAAACCCCTTCATGCTTAAGCATTGAACCCCTCTTTTTAATCCCACTCAAGAGAGACTAAACAAGGCCCCTATATAGGTTTGACTTCTAGGACTAAAAGTACAATTTTGATCAGAGCAGGCTCTCATGGAAATTGGAAACAAGTTGGGGGAATGCTCGGAGGTCGAACTCACTTTCAAAGACTTCATGGAGATGAAGGTGGTAAATGTATTGGTAAATATGGATATTAGATACTAGCTATGTGGTGAAATGAAACTCTAGCATTAAGGCATCACTTCTCTTCAGACTTTAGACTATAAGGGAACTCCCTTTAGATGTCACAAATGTCACAAGAATAAGCACAAAATTACATCATTTCCACTAGGGTTCCATGGAAAGAAAGGTAAGTATAAGCCCTCATCTCCAAATATGAAAGAGAAAGACTTTGTCCCGATGTTCAGGGATCCTCCCACCCTTTCTGCAACTATCTCGATTGCCCCTACTATCTCGATAACTTTGGCTCCAAACCTCACTTCCATTGTTCCTATTGTTAGTGCCTAAATCTTCCTTAGGCTGAAAAAGACAGGTCTAGGGTAACATCAAACCAGGCTTAAGCTAGTAGCTAGCCCTACCAGGTTGAGAGAGGGCTCTCTCCTTATCAATATCAAAGAAAATATGGCAGGTAAGGCTTGAGATGACTGATATGAATACTAATTTTAGGCTAGGTATATGCTCAAAGGAATTTGATTGATTTTAATGATTATTTTCTTGATCAGATGAGGAAGGCAGCTGTGGGTCCGGGAAATCAACTCAGATTTGCAGAGGTTTCTGTGGGGCGAGGTAGGAAAGTGTTTTAGAACTTTGAAATGAATGTGATGGTGAGTTTAAAGACTGGTGAGGAGTTGGAGAGGGCATGCAAGTTTGATGAGTCCTCTTCAAATAGCAGAAAACATTTAAAACTAAATAAACCCTAAGGCATAGCACTGAAACACCAATGGGTTCCACCTTTTAATCTTGATTCATTTAGTTATGTAGAAAAATATAGATGATGCCACATATACACATAAGAGAAACTAAATAACATAGGAGAAAACAATGCTAATTCACATAACCACAAGAATCCCACAAAATGTTGCAAAACCATGGTTCATTTCTTTGCCAAACTGCAGAAGTGATTTACAAAGTAGTTCAATGCATCCACAAGAGTCCAACCTTGATAAATGACTAAGAAAGTACAAGATATAGGCATCAAACCACCTATTCTAGCCATCAAGGGTCGAATCCATGAGTCAAGGAGCTATTTCAACAAGATCTAAACTAGGAACTAAAAAATTGTCAATGGAATAGCTTGCCTCTAAAACTATGGAAATTGATTCATTCATCCTCAAACCAACTCAAACTGATGTATCTACTTCCCTAAGTCATTTTTCATCATTTTTACATCATGGTACATCATAGTACATCATATTACATTATAAATTTACCCAAGAGAGAAGAAAAATTCAAAATGGCAGCAAACTAGGCGAAATTATGAGTTTTTAGGCAAAGTTGGCAAAATTTTGCCTGATGCACAGTGCCCTAAGCCTGATGCATAGCGCCACTTCAAGGCTGAGTTTAAAGGCCTTCAACTTCACCAAATCAGGCTCAAGTTAGCTTGATGGAAGGCTCTGTCTGTCTAATTTCTAGGACAACTAGAATTTTTGGATTTGGGGTCCATTTGCCCCTTCAAAAATCATTTCTCCCAATACTGGTTCCTGTGGCTCCAAAAACTGGCAGAGAGGGCATTTTTTAAGTGTTTTTTGCCCTTTAAGTGACCCAGATCTCCTCCAAATTTCATGAAACTTTCTGGGTTTCATCATTTTTCCATGAGGAATCCAAAAATGCAAGTCATTTTGCAAAATTCCTAGCCAAATCAATGTGTAGCATCGGTGGCGCTATGTATCAGCTGAAAATTCCTATGTTTTGCATTTAAAAATTGTGAAATGACAAAATTTTCTCAAAATTGCTTCAAATTTGGCAAGAGGCAAGCTTACTAATTACTTTGCTGAGCCAAGGAAGCTTCAGCCAAAATTTTAAGTTTTTCTTGTTCCTTTTTGGCTTTTAAGGCTCTCTTCAACTTAGCTTTTAGGCCATTTATTCTTGTCTTGCAAATTTTATTATGAGCTAAGTAATGATAAGCCATGTGGCGCAACATTTTCTTCTCCTTGTTAGCCTTATCAAGCAGCTTCTCAAGATGGATATTCACTCTTTCCAACCATGATTCTCGGTCAGCCTCAATTTCTTGCTCTAGGGATGTCATCTTGATTTTTCTTCTTTTTGCCACTTGTCGGTTTTCTCTAATTGTTTGCAACTCCATGATTGCTTCTTTGTCCTCTAGTTGCCTGTTCTCTTGCTCAATAAATTTAATGATCCATTTGGCTCTCTCAAGGTCAAGTGATAAGGCTTGAATTTCAGCCTCTTTCTCTTTTATGATCATATCCTTGAGTCTTGAGCTTTGAGAGCCCAAATCAATGTCATCTTCCTCAAACAAAAAAAATCCTTGTCCTACCCTTCAGTAGGGCCTTCATCATGCACTTGTTGCTTTCCTTTATCCTCGTCTTGTACTTGTTTAGCTGAAAAAGAAGGAAAATCCCCTTTCACCCCAGGTGAATATAGCATTTTCCTGTGATCCGGTCAAGAAAACGAGACCCTTTCCACCCCTGGTGGAGATAATACTCGTTTGGCAGCTGTAAAAAGCCTCCTGTTGCCTTTCTCATAAGTTATAAACACAGGAATGTGAGCCTCTTCAGTTTTTCTTTCAGGCTCTTTTTGTTGCCCGGAAGGTTCACCTTCCTCTTGAGTATCTACAAAAATTTGAGGCCCCTTGAGGATTTCATGGGCAATGAAAGTGTCCCATGACACTCCCAACTGAGTGAGCTAATTCATAAAAACAATTTTGATGACAGCAATGTGATAAATATTGTTGAGTTGTTGTGGGTATGGTTTCCTTTTTTTAATCACAGTCATCCTCTCTATGTTTTTGCATATGAAATATGGAATACTCATCATTCTAACCCTGGTGAAGTGCATAAGTAATCTGATATGGTAGGCATAGAGTATGGAGAACCTACCCTCACATGTGAAGTATTTGATGATAAGTTTCATAAGTGGAACATACCGGTCTTCCAAGAACTTGAAAGGAAACACCCTGCTCAGTTTACTGTGATATTTGGCCTTAATATATGGTTCATAATGCTGCTTGTTGATATTCTACCTTTTGTTCCATTTTTCCCCTACATCTGGCATTCTAGTGGCTTTTGCAATAATAGATGGTGAAAGAGTGAAATTGATCCCAGCAAGGTGTACCACATTATTCTCCATGTTTATGACAAACTGCCTTGCTAACTCATGATGATACTTAACCCTCTCAACCATCTCACAAAACTCAAAGCAAGACTGGTATCTGAAACAAGTGGTAGCAAGGGGGCAAGTAAGGAGTTCAGTCATGCTAATAGGTTCTTCTCTGATAACTTTTCAACCCTTATGAGGTCTCCTAGGCTGTACATTTCTTTCTCTTGAGTTGTCACGTAGTGTTTCTTCTTCATAGCTTGACTCACTGTTTCTTGCCATGGTGTTTGGTGCTTGTCTTTAGGGAAGTGATGTGATGATAATATGGTGGAAAATAGTAATGAGGGAGGACAAGGGAGACGAGTATGAAGAGATTTTACTAATGGGAAACGGAGTTTGGGAAATGAAGGGATAGGTTTTGGAAAATTAGGGTTTTGTGAGGGATTTAGGGCTTGATGAAGGGAATGAGTTGTCTTATGGGAGTGGGATATGGAAAATGGGATTAATGAATTGTTTTAGGGCAATGTAAGATAGAAAATGGAAAAATGATGTTGATTTTGGTTATGAAGTGAAAGTTGTACAATGAAATGGAAAATGATGAAGACAAGCTAGGGTTTGTTTTTCAAAATGGAAAACTCATGAAAAACACATGTAGAAGATCAAATTTAGCTCAAATGCAATGAAGACTTACTTGTAGAAGAGAAATGCAACATTTTTTTAGGGTTATTGGGCGATTTGGAATGTTTTGGCAACTTCTGGACTAATGCGCAGCGCACTGGGCCCCATGTGCAGCGCCCTCCTGATGCGCAGTGCCCTTGCAAATTAACACTGGCAGAAACCCACTGATGCGTAGCGCCAGTCTAATGCACAGCACACTGCCTCTGATGCACAGCGCCAGGTAAATTTGCTTGGAAAACAGGGTTTTCAACTTCCTTTGTTCAATTTGCCTCAAAATCGTGATTTTAGCTCTCCAAGGGTATCTTGCACAATGAAATGGATGAATAGCACTCCTTTCACTTTATATATGGATGCCTTTTGATTTTTACTTATTTCAAACCCACTTTTCTAATGTCAAAGTCACTTTTTCTTTAAAACTCTATTTTTCATTTGAATTGACTTTTCTTGATCACTTGATGAACTGATGCATTGATGCTTTTGCTTTTGTTTGTAGTGGCTGGAGTTGGCAAGGTGAGCAAGGGCAGCAGCTGGAACTTATTACATATAAAAAACACTTTAAATTACATAAAATTTGTACATAAAATAAAAAACCTTGTTTTCACCTCAAAACAGAGTTTTGAGGTAAAAACCATTTATTGAGCATATCATTAGTGAATTTTTGATCTTATGAACTTATAAAACTTCCTCTTGTGCCTGTTGACTTTTTATTGAGGTTTGGATGACCATGAAACCCTAGACCTAGTGAGACTAAAAACCCTAAAACTTATTTTGGTAAATGAAATGAAACAAAATGATAGTAAATGACCTAAACATGTGAAAACAGGCCAGCAAGTAAATGTCATGAGGGAAATTGACAATGAACCACTACCATCTGTTGATCCATGACTTAATGGAATGCAGCTGATTAGATGGGACACCTAATATGCATGCAAAAATAGAAATTTGATCACTGATAGAGGGATGAAGATACCGACACTAACACCTATGATCATTGATGGGGCTTCCACGAAGCATATATCTAATAAAAAACAAGTCCACTTAGCCATTACTTTGATGGATCACCCCTCAAGTACTCTATACATATGTTTCTTTATCTTCTATTATTAACTATATTTTGGATTTTGGGAAAGATTGGAATACAACAAAACATTCACTCCATGTATATATTGTTGATTTGAGGCTTCTGCAATCCATAATTTGTGTATTTTGTCTTCCGGAGTCACTGCATTTAGATTTTTGTTGTATTCAACATTTCGAACCAACCTCTGTGGTTCATCATCAGGAATTAGATCCATAATTAAATAAGTCAGAACTCAATAGGTTTTAATAGGTACAGCTAGGGTTGGGATAGGAGTGACTGTTGGCCAATAGTATGTGTAATGATTTTATTTATTTATTTATTTATTTTATTTTTTTAAATGATTTGTTTTTATTTGATTTATTTGGTAAGTAAGTTTTATTAGGTTTGTTTGTTTGTTTGTTTGGTTTTTTTTTTTTTAAGATATGTGTTTATTTAATTTATTAGTTAACTAATATAAATACACTATTATGCAATATATATATATATATATATATATATATATATATATAAATGCATAATAGTATGCATATATATATATATATATATATATATATATATATATATATATATATATATATATATATATATATATATATATATATATATATATATATATATATATATATATATATATATATATATATATATATATGCACACTATTATGCAATTATATATATATATATATATATATATATATATATATATATATACATACATACATATATGTTAGTTTATTAAAATTTTATGATTATTAATGATTAGTGTTTTTTTAATTTATTTGGTAAGTAAGGTTTGTTAAGATAATTTAAGTTATTAAATTTAAATTTATGAAATTATGACAATTATTTAATTAATGATTATTTTATGTAACAGGTTTAATGATTTTAGGGTTTGTGTTGTAATTTCGAGTCATGGATGTAAAGTCAAGGGATAAGGGGGTGAATCTATTTAATTGCTAATGATTTTATAAAATTAGTTTGATGATTTTTGGGTTTGTGTTATAATGTAAGGTCCTGGAGGTAAAGTGAGGGGATAAGGGAGTGAAAAATCAGGAGGAGGTAGGAACAGAAGATAGAGTAGGTATCCAATTGTCACTAATTTTCCAACCCTCGTCGCAGTTAAGGTTGTTAGGTTGTTTACCTATTTCAATATCTTCTCTGAATTTCCTATGGTGATAATGGTCAATTTTAGCCACTACACAAGTGTTTTCAATACAAATATGGTGATTCGTTTTACTGGAGTGCTCGGCCAATGCTGAGGTTTTGGAGCGATTGTGTTTGATGTCAGCTGCATGTTCTTGAATTCTGGTTAAGATCGATCGACCGGTCTCCGCAATGTAGGTTTTTCCACAAGAACAAGGAACCAAATAAACCCCTTTGTGGCATTTAGGATCAATGGGGTCTTTTACTGATTTTAGGTATCTACTAATGGTGCTCATAAGTTTGAAGGTAGTTCTTATATTTTTCTTTCTTAAAATGTGTGAAATTTTATCGGTAGTGCCCAGTATGTAGGGTAAGTTGACTTTGTCAGCATACTCGTCCATAGGTTGTTTATTTTTAGGATTCTCAGCCCTCTTGAAAGCTTTGATTCCTTAGTGTTTACTATAACCATTCTTTTCCAAAATACCTATGAGATGGTTTTTATCTTGCTCAAAATGATCATGATCTGAAATGTGAACAACTCTTGTAGCCAAGGTTTTGAGAACCCCTAGCTTTTGAGCAGGATGGTGGTGTGAGCTTGCGTGAAGGTAATGTTCTGTGTGTGTTTTCTTACGATATATTTGGTGAGATATTGAGTCATCCTGGTTTCTTTTGATTAGGACGTCAAGAAAGGGTAGGCTACCATTCTCTTCTACTTCCATAGTGAATTGGATAGAATCAGATTGATTGTTAAGGTGTTTTAGGAAGATGTCTAATTTATCTTTTCCATGAGGCCAAATAATAATTGTTTCATCAACATATAAATCTTCCATAAATAGATTGGCAATGATAGGAGACAAAGGAGATCCCATCGCTACACCGCAAGTTTGTTCATATATATCATCTTTATAACTGAAAAAGGTTGATCTCAAGCAAACTTCTACTAATTTAGTAGTGTCGAGATCAATAATTTTATGGATTACCTTCATGGCTTCACCTATGGGTATATTAGTGTAAATAGATTTCACGTCAAAACTTACTTAGATGTTGTTTTGGTCAAGTTTTATACGTTTGATTTCATTGATGAAGTGATTGGAATCTTTTACAAAGGAACTAGTGTTCCCTACCAAGGGTTTAAGTTTTTTAGCAAGGTATTTGGCGAGATGGTAAGTGGGACCGCCAATAGTGTTGACAATGGGTCTTATGGGGACACCTTCCTTGTGAATTTTGGGGGCTCCATAAATCCTAGGTGTGTAGGGATTGGTTTCGATGAGGTTTTTAGTGTTGTGTTCATTGCTAGCTTTTATTAAGTCCTTAACTATCTTGGAGACCTTTCTTATTGGATTCTTTTTTAATCTTGTGTAACAACCACTGTTGTTCAAGTGGTCTAGCATCTTTTCATCGTAATCCTTTTTATTCATTATGACAGTCACACCACCTTTGTTAGCCTTCAAGACCACAATATCATGGTTTTGGTTTAGGGCCTTGAGAGCGAGGTATTCTTGTTTCGAAACGTTGCTTTTTGGTGGTCTGGCTTTCCTAAGTATAATGGAGCAATCCTGTCTCACAATTTCTTTGATGTTGTCTGGTAGATATTTAATCCCATATTCAATGTTGCAAAGGATGTCTTCTTTGGGGATGGTCCTAGGAGAAATAGCAAAATTTAAGCCTGTTTCAAGCAGACCTAAAGTGGTTGGGTCAATCTGAGTGCTAGAAATGTTTACAATATGTTTACTTGTTTTCTTTGTGTGCGATGAAATTGTTTCCTTCTCAAAGGCATTGTTTAATGTCTCAACTTCCATGGATTTGAGTTCAGCATTGGGTAATGTTCCCTCTACCCTGATGTTGTTACCATGTTCGCTGGGTGATTTGTCATGTTTCATATTGTTCGATGGCGCTATTCTTATCATGCAGTAGACATCTATTAAAGACTGTTTTCTATCGTTTTATGTGGCTACTTCTATTTCCACCGAACCGTTGTATCTCTCTACCTTATCATTGAGCATTTGTTTTGAAGGCATTGTTTTCATATTGTTGTAGTCGTGTTTTGCCATCAGATAGGCTGTCGAGGTTTGTGATGTGGGATCTACCATAGAATCGCTAGCGGACCTATCGATTTTTCTACTGTCTGATGGGGCTGTATTCTTTTTCCTAGATCCATTGTTTATTACTTTGTGTGAGTTCTCTGTACCGCTATTTGACTTGGAGATAGTCTCCATCATGCGTTTAGTCTTGTCATTATTGTCTATGCATTTGATCTGAGTGGAATACTTGGATACTGGAGATGTTGCAGTCATTTTTGTTTAAGAAGTGTCCATTTGTTCTGGGTTTGTCCTATGTAGCGACTCAAGGGATGTACTTGTGGATTCCGAGGTTGATGTATTGTTTGTATGACTAATATTTCCTTCAACTGAGTTGTGTTTAGACTATAGCTCAGTTTCGTTTGAGATGAGGGAGTTGGATTTGAGGGATACTTTCACGGATTCTGAGGGTGTTTTAGAATTATGAACAGTCTTGTTTGTCTGAGTGACATCTTCCCTCGAATTGTATTTTGGTTGCGCCCTAGTTTCATTTGAGATATGGGAGTTAAGAAAAGAGACCTGAGATGGGGATATCTTGGATTTAGATTGAGATGCTTTCGATGATTTCAGAGAGTTAGGATGGGTGATATAGTTCGTATTTAGTTTCTCAAATTTTAGGGTCTGTCTGTGTCTTTTTTGTTCTTCAATTTTGACGGATTTTAATGCTAAGCAAGCGTCTATTCTAGACCAGAGTACAGGATCTATGTGGTTTGATAAAATTAGGTGTAGGTTAAAAGCTTTTTGGTTTAGAAAGTTCAGTACAACCCAAATTTTACAGATTTCTGAATGGATGAGAGCTAGGCTAGCTGTAGCAAAAATGTGATTATTCCTGCAGTTTTTAAGGTTGTATTTGATGGAGGCAAATGAAGGGATGCTAGAGGTATCTCTGCATCATTTGAGAAATGCGAGATCTGACTTTTTCTTATTGAAAGAAATTATAATTTTATGTGGCTAGGGTCATGTGGTATATATCAACTACTTAAATGAGTGCTAGAAGTCACATCCTCTGGGTGGGTGAATTCAAGAAAATACTGAATATACTTTCCATTATGGCTAATAATTGGCCATGGTTAGCTCAATATGAAAATTCCATTTGTACATGTTGATGTAGAAATTTTATGTTGGTGATAAAAATGCCTTGAAGTAAAAACTTAAAAAAAAAAAAATTGAGCTTATTTAACCCAACATGAGAGTGCAATCATTTCGTTAAAGTTCAAGATTCTAACAAATAAAAGGCAACGTACGAATGTCCAAGATGAATGTTGGATCCATCATTTGAATATATATATAGACACCAAGTATGTTCATGGCCCTAGAGAAATATGTAAGGAGCATTCTTTATTCACATATACCATTATCTTTTGTTGATTATTGTAGCCTTCTAATGAAACACTTTTTGACGTAAAGTTTATTCTTGGATATGCTTGATATGGCATGTTGCAGCTTGTTATATGGATTAATGCACGGGTGATAGTGGTGGAAATACGCTCAAGGATATTCATGAGATCCTTGTTAGACAGATCAAATTAGTTGCAGCTGGCACAAAGAGATATGTACATATCCATATCAATGAAATGATAATCAAACTAGGAGGGAAGTTTTCTACCTCAAATCTTGGTGTAGTGTTGTTCGAGAACCCAATGTAGCTGTCCGAAAGACCTCTCAACTAGCTCCTAGATCAATACCTACACATAAACAAGACAAGAAGTAATACTACAGCATATAACCTTGATAATTAAAACAAGACTACATAAGGATATATAACTATACATATCTAAGCTACTCATAATGAATGGCATTTCGTAAACATGTAAGTGAATCATAACATCAACACCATGGAGTGGACAACACAACTGCAATTCTATATTAATGATAGGAAGGAGAGATTACAACCATCAGTTGCATCAAGCTTCCCTTACTCCTCTAGATGCTCTCTCTCTCTCTTTCTCTTTCTCTCTCTCTCTTCTTAACCTCTTGGTGAACCAATGTCTCAAGCAAAGCTTTGATAGTCAATAGGAAATAATTTCAATTCATTTAACCTCTTTTACAATGCCCCAAGCCCCAAATATATAGCATGAGAGGATAAACCTTGCCAACTCTTTCGCGAGTTCCTTTAGGCAAAAGCTAGGATGTTTCCATGATTTATTTCTCTTTTCCTATTTGCTATACTCCATTAGGAATAATAATATCCTCAAACGGGTCAAATCTGCATGTTTTTTACATTTTGGGCTGACATATGAGTAAATAGTGGGATATTTTTCAGTCAACCTACTCCTTTAACCTCCAGAAACTCACCAATGTTGACTAATGCTACCCCTAAGACAACATAGAGAGTTACCCTAGGGACTAATGTACCTAGTTCATGGCTAGGGAGTGTTATAAAGCTCCTTCCTAGTTCCTGGAGAGAATTATCCTAGAAAATAGGGTTGTGAACTTGGTCAATATTTCAGACAAACTGCCTTTCTCCTCTAAGTTGATGAGGAGTTCATTTTCCTATATAACATATTCCCCCTAAAGTGTGAGATCAGAGGCAAAGACGATGGTTGAAATACTTTATAATTGTCATGTTTGGAAAAAAGAGAGAGAGGATCAGAGCTTCGAGACTACGAGAAACCTGATACAACCACATATATATAAAATCTAAAATCATGTCCTGAGTCAGGAATTCCCACGCTCAGTAGCTATGTCAAAGTGATTTCTCAACAAAGATATATGACGATCGTGTCGACCGATAATCACAATGTGGAACTTGTGTCATAATAAGATCATCCTGACGAGTTGTCTCCAAAAAATAATATATGCAGCATGGGAGAGGAAACAAGGTTCAGTGATGTAAGCCTCTACCCAAGGTCTTCATCACCGCTTCATCTTAACAGCATATTTCAACACATGTGAATAAAGGCATTGATGTCGAACATGTACAAAATCGTCTGATTACCATTCAATAATGAAAATTGTTAACAGACATGAGGAGGGCCACCGATAATGATGATGGTATCCAAGATGCACAGTACAATCTAGAGAGTGTGAATAATGTTTTTGTCATTGAACACTCGTAGAATCATTCAACCAGGAGCCAATAATGAAAACCCCTGATCAAACACAAGGTAACCTGCCACTGACGTATGCAAGTTCCAAGGCACTGATATGTTTATGGATGTTCTTCCTAGATAAATCATTGAAGTCGATAGGAAGATACATGTCGAAAGGTAGGCAATAATTTGTCCTACATCAGTCGACACAAGACGAAACAAGAATTATTGTTTTTTGAAGAATATTTGGAGCATTGGGTCAAGTCGACAGAGGGAATGATGAAAGTAAATGACTAAAGGTTGATATAGGAAATAGAGGATAAAGGGATTCCTTGAATAGTAGAATGCATGACACAAAGTTTTAACCAGGCAACTCTAGACTCATGAACACCAAAGCATGTTAGGATAAAAGGATTTAGGAACATCAGAGTATATAGACTAACCTCATCAGATGGTTAGGTTCTTTTGAGAGGATGATAAAGGAGGTTTTTCTGAGGGAGTACCATGTTCAAGGGAATGACTACTGCCAAAAATTATTTCCAAATACAGACACAAAGAAATTTTGTTTTCCTATTTTCCCCATTTGATGAAATTTAACTAGTCTAGACGAGTAAAATTGGTGGTCTTTTCATATTTAGAGAGTCTGAAAAGACCGTCAAGAGCAACTCCAGGGGGGTCCCTTTGTCATAGTTGTTAACAGGTGTGAAAAAGGTTTAATAGTATACCCGACATAGTTCCTTTTCCATAAGTTATTCTACTGAGTCTGGATAAAGTGATAAACCTATGCTCAATAGATGTTTGCCTCATTTTGTTACGAGTATGAGGGGACAGATTAAACTCAATATTCTTCGTGAAAGTTTAATGAGTCACGCGAAGACAAACTCAATAGTCCTTCGTCAAATTTTAATGAGTCAAATGAAGAAAACTCGAGGTATCTTTTTCAGTTTAATGAGTGAGGAAAAAAAAAGGAAAAACTTAGGGATTTTTCAATTTAAGAGCAAGAAAGAGTCCCAAAAAAGAAATCGCTCATATTGTCATCATAGGAGTTTTACGATCCAGATGATGAAAAACTCGGGGATTTTTCAATTCAAGGGTGACAAAATATCCCATAAAATATAGTGCTCATAGTGAGTTGAACATGGTCGTTTTTTCAATTCAGCACTAAAACCTCTTCATCAAAGCATGAGTAGTATTGATAGTATATCGAAATGGCGTATGATAAACAGCATAGGAAATGAAAAAATTCTATCTCAATGACTAAATAATGTGATTCATACATCCATAGTGACTATAAGAAGGTTTGGATCTTTCATTTTCACAATTTTCACCATTTGAGTGTTGTGAGAGTGTTCTAAAGTGAAGAGAAACAGATCTTCCCCGGGCGACTGCGAGAAATCCAAGCGACCATTCAACGTGTCGTTTTTTCCATGTAGATGGCCAAACCTTTATCTTGCATTATTTTTCCTTTTTTAGTTGCATTAAGGGTGAAATTTTCAAGTTTTGGGAAGCCCCAGTTAATCGTATGTGCCTAACACTCCCCACTAGATCTAGAGGAGCGTTAAACACCCTTCACGACCTATAGGGGTGCTTTAGCACACCTTGTGGGCCTTAAGGAGGGGCGTTAGGTAGCATGGGAGCACTTTAAAACCCTATAATATGACTTCTTTGTCATTTCTCCATCATTTTGATTGATTTTTGGGTGATTTTGTGTAGGTTTGGAGCCATTAAATTATTTTAAATTAGGTTTGGAGCGTAGGTTCTTAGAGTACTTAAATTATTTTTTAAATTTTGAATATTTATGTAATTTTTTTCATTTTATGGATGAATAAATATTGACACAAAACATTCGCTTGACACAGATGTGGCACTAGTGCGACCTGCAGGCATGCCCCCCAAGCAAGGCAAGGGGACCGACTACCTGGAGTTGGCGTGGGTGCGATAGCTACCAAAGATGGAGATGATGTGGAGAGTCTCTACAAGGTTTTGATAACCTCGAAGGCCTAAGCATGGGTGTTTCTCCTCTTCCCATGAGGAAGATTCCCACTCATATGCAGCAACACACCATTGGTGTGCCTTAGTGGTTTCTGATTCCCCTTAGGAGGATAGCTAGAGTTGTTCTAAGTTTTCATGAGAAGTCAACTCTTAGTAGTAGCATGGTGTAGCTAGTAGGTGTTATAGTGAGCCTTAGTAGAGCCATTTTGTACTTAAAACACCCAAGTTTTGGGAATTTTCTAATGTAGATGATTGGATTTGATATATATATATTGGCTTTTTTATGGTGTAAATGTTTTTAATGATTTTGTAAATTTTTAACTCTGTAAATCTTTACTTTCATGCATTTATCTATAACAAATGAGACAAATTCCAATCTAATACATAGTTTTCTAATAAATCAGCAACTACATTAAATTTTTGAGGAATGTGTTCATATGTAATAAACTCAAATTGACATTCCAAGAGTCATACCCTTAAATAATGACGTAACAAGATTGGATTGCGAATGTGATAATGATTTTTCAATTGCATAACGACAAGCTGGGAGTATAACATGAACACCAGATTAGAGATGTCTTGAGATGATGCTTCAGTGAGAAGTGAAATTACAAACATATAATCGGGAATATTGTTGGTGGCAGTACCAAGAAAGGCTCCCCCATAACAAATTAGTTCTGACTTAGGTGTGTAAATGACCCAAGTAGCTGATGCAATTTGTCATGTGTGATGACTAGAACCATCCGTGTATCCTATGTATGGTAAGGGTGATGAAGACATCTACACAACGAGAAACATGTATGAGACAAATACTCAAAAAATTCCAAAAATCCAGTCACAGTAAAAGAAGAAAAATTTATAAATACATAAAATTACAAAGTACATGCCTAGTGAGACACTAGGCATAATACTTTTCAGATAGACCCTGTTTCGGGGTTCCGCGAGTGGGACTCCTTCACAGTCCTGAAGTTCATAGGCACCCTTGAGAGGGCTTTATTGACGACATATGGACTGATCCATAATGGTTGAAGTTTTCCTACCCCTAAGAGGTCGTGTTTTTTATCATAGACTAAAACAAGATAACCCTCTTGGTAAGAATGAGGCTTGACTTTTTGGTCCTATTGGGTTTTGACCCAACGCTTATGGACTTCGAGTTCCAGTGTGGCATCTAGACGGGTCTCGTCTAGCTGATTGGGATATAGAAAGCACTCTTCTTTAGCAATGGTGTCGAGTAAGAATTCAACAATGAGTTTTAGGGAAGGAATCAGGCACTCGATGGGTAGTACCACTTCTAGGACATAAGCAAGTTGGAATGGTGTAAAGCCTGTAGTGGTCTTAATTGAAGTTAAATATGACCACAATGCGGGATATAAAGTGCAGTAATAGTGGGTTTTGTGGTTACCTACTAACCAGCGGATCATGGTTTTTAAGACGCCATTAATGGCTTCCACCTAGCCATTAACCTGGGGGTAGTAGGAGGAAGAGTGTTCCTGATGAAAATCAGGCAACAATGTTAAGTTAGACATCATGTGATTCTGAAAGTGAGAACCATGGTCTTTAATGATCGTGCAAGGCACATCAAAACGATAGATTACTTGATTGAATAGGAATAACACCACAGTTTCTCCACCGGCCCAGAAAGTGGGAATGGCTTCGGCCCATTTCCTAAAGTAGTCCAAAGTGACGATAATGTAGTTGTGTCTAGCAGAGGAAGTGGGGTTGCATGTGATGAAGTCAATACCCATTTTGCAAAGGGGCTGATTGAGATAACCAGGTGTAGGGGGCCGAGGGTGCACGTATTTTATTTGTAAATATTTGACAAGGGTGACACTACTAGATTGCCTTGATACAATCTTTGAAGAAGGTTGGCTAGTAGTATCCTACGTGTAAATGTTTTGGGTAGTAGACATGCCAGAAAGATGACCACCACATGCCCCAGAATTTTAGTCATTTAAAACGTGTTCCACATCTTCATGAGAGAGGAAACTTCGAAGAACTATATCGGTGCCATGACGATATAAAGTATCATTTAGCACTAAATAGTGACGAGCTTGGCGGTGGATGCAACAACGATCACCTGACGATAGTTCAGGGTGGAATCGTTGCACTTGGAGGTAGACTAGAATGTCACCATACCAAGGGTTAGTTGACTTGATCAGATATACAAATTCATCCGAGAGAGGATCATGGGCTATCTCATTTGGATCAACAACGGGAAGATCCGACAATAGTTCTACAAAGACTAAGGATGTTTTCACCTTGGCAATGGCGATAACCAAATCAAATTGTTGGAGGGTAACAATCCATTTGGAATATTTTCCTCTGATGACTTGACGATACAAAATATGTCTCATGGGATTCTCCAAAGCAATGACAGTAATTTGTCGCAGCAATATATAGTTTCAGAAGCAATTGACAGCAAAGACAATTGTCAAGGACAAATTTTCCACATGTGAATGTCAGAGTTCATGCCGAGCCAGGCCTTTTGATAGATAATAAATCACATGCTCACTAAGATCATCATGAGTTTGAACCAGCACCATTCCATTAGAGGATATATAGGTGGCCAAATAGAGGAGAAAGTCGCACAAATAGTTGGGAACACTAAGAATTGGGACAGATATAAGTTCCTCTTTCAAGGAATTAAATGATCATTGGGCGTGATCATCCCACAAGTATGGTACTCCCTTCTTCAGTAGGAGCATAAAGCCTTTCGTCAGCTCGACATAGTTTACGATGAATCATCGTAAGAATTTTTCTTTCCCTTTCAAATGTTGGAGTTTTAAAATAGATTGTGGTTCATGCAATTGAGTAATTTCCTTTACCTTATTGGAATCAACCCTAATCCCATGCTTGGAGACAATGAAACCAAGTAGGCGTCCAGACTCAACAAAGAAAACACATTTGTGCAGATTCAAACTTATGTTATAGAACCTACACCTAAGAAAAATTTATGATAGACAAACTAGGTGTTGGGTTTGCGTCTTGGAATGCACTGGAAGGTCGTCTAACTAAGCTTGAAAAATGTGTCTGGTATCATGGAATTTGTAGTCCATGGCCCATTGAAATGTTTCTATAGCATTACTTTAACTGAATGGGAGTTTTCTATATGCAAATATTCCAAAAGAAAAAATGAAGTTGGTTTTGTGTTGGTCCGTGGGTTTTATGGTGATCTGGTTATAGCCAGAGGAACCATCCATAAATGAGAAGGATTCGCAACCAGCACAATCATCGATTATTTGGTAAATGAACGGTGTCATTGGACATGCAGTGTTCAAATCTTGGTAGTCGACACAGACACAGATGGTGCTACATTTTTTTATCTACATGAACCAAATTGGAAACCCATTATGTTAAGGGAATGGGGTAAACGACACCAACATGTAACAATTTTTCCACCTTAGTCTTCATGGTTGAAGTTTTGTGGGGGTGGACTAGTCAAAGTCTTTGGCAGATAGGCTTGGCATTGTCATAAACCTTGATCTCATGCTTGACACTAGATGGATCTATGTCGGGCATTTCCTTGTAAGACCAATTGAATACATCACGGAATTCCTTGAAAAGGCAGGTGAAGCTTGCAATTTCCTCAAGAGTGAAATTGGCACCAATCCATATGTTTTCCACGATGCCTATCTTGACTAAAATATCGATGAGCAGTGCCTTTGAAAGATTTCCCATGTTCCCTTCAAAATCCAGAGTTTGGACAGTTGTATAACTCAAGTGAACGATTTTAGGTGCTTCAAAGGACAGGATTTGTATAGGTATCGCATCTGAATCGGGTATTGAAACGTGATGGTGAGAGTTTTCCCAAGGTCACTCCTCTAAACACATGATCTCTCAAATAGATTTGTCCAAAGGTATGAAATGATTGAGGAGATCGATAGGGGGAGCAATTATGAGAGAGGAGGCGGTATTGTTGGTTATGACCAAATTGACTGGGGAATCAAATGCAGATTGAATGGCTTGATAAGCCAATTTGACTGGTCATAGCGGAATTTGTTCTCCATAAGAGTCAATGTCTAAAGGGGTTGGGAGGATCGATGGATTGGTTGGGTCATGAGAATTAGTGGATACCATAGAAACTATATGTGGAACCGTGGGCGGTGTGAGAGGAAAACAACCCATTAGGGAAGAACCCTTCAAAAGACCAGTACCAATACTGACATAAGATTCAAGTATACCACCCACTAAACGTACAGTGTCGCTAGGTATTGAGGAGTAATCTGAGGTGCAAAAGGACAACTGCTCCACTATGACTATCCTTCCATCCAATGGAAATAGGATGGTACGAAAGATAGTAGACACGATGGCAGTCATGGCGTAAGTCCAACTGCGCCCCAAAAGAAGATTATAGTCAATTTTTTGATCCATAACTTCAATGTCCACCATTACCATTTTCCAACCTAAAGTGATGGGGTAGTTGGAAAGGTAACCTTTTTGGATGAAAGTGTGGCCATCGAAAGCTTTAAGGGAATCTGACAATGGAGAGAGCGTTGGAGAACCCAAGGTGAGCCAATATGAAGTAGACATGACACAGGTGGAAGCATCTTAATAAATGACAGTTCTATGTACCCCTCATCCTTTAAAAAAAATGCAACTAAAATGAAAGTTGTTGTGAAAGGGGAGGTTTACATTTCTCCATGTCAAATATTTCTAGCATGGAATCCTGAGGGTCAACCGCACTAATAGATGAAATTATAGCTTTCCTTTTTGTTGGAAAAGTTTGTAATACTTTGAGTCCAGACATAATTGATGGTGCTTGTGCCAAATCTTATACAATATTGCAGTTCTAGGAAGCACGTACAAACGTATTATGTGTTACGTGATGAAGTGCATCTTTTGGGGGGAAAATTACAAGATCAGAAATTGGCCTTTCGATATGCAGACGGTTGGATGGTGGTGAGATTGAACTTGAGGAAGTGTCCTTAGTGTTAGCGACTGGAGCTCCATAAGTTTTGGCTCGCATTTGAAGATTGACCATTTCAAAGGTGTAAATGGTGGATGGTCCTTCACCAGTTGAAGGATGATGTGAATAGACGTTTCCCCCTTGTGGGTTCTGAGGAAGGTTCACAATAAGATGTTGTTGTTGCTGGGTAGGGAAAGGGTTATTAAGGACCGCGGGGGTCTAGCTAGTGTCCTTTTGAGCAAGGAGATATGTACATTCTTGGAGGCACGGACAACGATGTTTCATATGGTCTTCCACATAAATCTTGCAAGGGAACTTGACAGCTTTGTCCTTTCTATTATTAGGTGGTGCATCAAATTTATGCTTTGGGTTGGATTGCTTGGTTGGCTGCTCTTTAGAAGGAGCGGTCTTCTCCTTATTCTTCTTATTCTTACCACTGGGATTTTGTGTAGATTGCACGGATTTTATCGCAACAATAGGAAGAGCAACCGATTGGGTAGACGATCAATGCACAACTGGGTAATGTGTCACTAAGTTTTTTTACAACAGACCTAGAAGTAGCACCGATAATACCATCAGTGTGCACGTCGGGTTGTTGACTAGCGGGAGCATTGGAAGTTCTGGGGGCATTGGGGATTACATCGTATAATGTGCCAGACTAGTAATAAATTAAATCTAAGTATTAGGCACAACCAATGGATTGGTCTTCAGTGACCACACCACCTAAGGCAATGTCCTTGGTGAGTTGGGGAAGAAGATATTTACAGAAGCAATCTACTAAGAAATAATCTGGAAGGGGTGCCTTGATTAGCCCTCGCCTATGTCTCCATTCATGAGTGTGATCAGAGATGTGGGTGGAGGTGTCTTGGCATAAAGTAGTAAGGAGTTCCATCCCGGTTTCATAGCGGATGGGTAGCTGAAAGTGCTTTAAAAATTCCATCACCAATGCGCCAAGGTTATTAACTGATGTGTGTGGTATCTCAATGTACCACTTGGGGGCATTGCCAGTAAGGGTGTGGGGGAAGAGCCGAAGTCAGGTATTATCATCCACCATGTAGTTTGAAACACACCATAGATGATAGGTGGTGATATGTGTACCCGGATCCTCCCCTTGCTTGCCTTCAAACCTCAGGATGTTGATAAGAATTTTGTGTGGGATTGGAGGCCAATGTAAGTTATGGTAGATGGGGTCATTGGTGAGTTTGTACAAATTGGGGATGTTAAGTGTTGCCAAGAAATGCAAAGCATTTGATTCCCCCTATTCGGGCCAATGTGATGATGAATGATTTGAGGGTCCTTGTGGTCCTACCATCATATTGTTCCCAACATTATACATATGATTTGTGGAATAATAATTTCCTAAGGGCGCAGTCATATATTGTGGTTTCCAATAGGGTTTGTTAGGCTTAGGGATATATGCTTGATTTCCCCCAAGATAATAAGTGCCCCCTTGACTCATTTGAGGTTGAGAATGGGGTGCCAAAATAGGTTGAGCGAGACCAGGTTGAGGAATCCCGCCAGCCGTATAGTTGGACGTTGGCACTTGACTGACATATGGAGGTTTCATGTCAATCAGTCATTGTCCAGTTTTACCTATAAATGGAAAGGGAACTATAATTCCCCCTTCCTATATGTGCATGTTAGGAATGGTTCCTCGAAGCATTTGAACCTGGGGTTGGAGGTAAACAAAGGATTCCAGCCAAAGGGGTTGTTGAAGGGATCCATGTTAAAAGCGTTATATGGAGCACTTGCCGAAGGTCTGGAAGCTAACACAAAAGGGGCAAAAATTGGTGTGTACTGGGTTCCACCCATGTTGGGTGTAACATTTTGGATAGTGGGGGTCACAACCAGCATGTAGTATTGATTGTCCACTGGGGATGTGGAGGTGGACCAAAATTGTCAACAAAAGCCCATGACCTGTTAGTCATTGATGAATAATGGGTGTAGGTATAATGGAAGACATAGTAGGTACTAGTGCAACTCGAATCAATAGCAGTCCTAATGGATAACTGATAGGAGGATTATAAGGAGGTATGAAACCTTCAGTAAAGAAATCTTCCGACAGTATTGAGTCTTGGAATGTGTTTACTGATTTAGTGTTAGATTTATGATGAGGATCATATGTAGCCATGGTGACCGATATATTTTATCAAAATATTTTATAGTGATTTTTTTTGTGGTCTTATTGATAACAAACTGGCACCTAAAAATGAAAAATACTCTAAAAGGGTCAATCAGCAAGCAGGGGGTATGACTATGTCTCATAATGGAGATGAAACCTAGTATCATAATGGATAAAAGAGAGAGTTGGCTAGATGTACATTTACAATTACTCTTGAGCTTCACCTGAACCTCAGATTAAGGGGCCAAGTACTCTCGTGAAGATGAGCACCCCTCCTAAAAACCGAAGACATTGTAGGCTAGTCTGTTTAGGGACCAGGGAAGCCTACCCCACTCACCTTTTGTTCATCCCTAAAAAGTATGACCATTATGGTTACCTCAAATCATAGACACTACTGGTGTGGACATGGTCGTAGACAGTACATTGTGCGGGCAGGATACCTGAGTCCTTGACTAAGCTCGGATATCCCTGAAGGGATCCTCAATACACAAAATACACAAATGAGATGTAATTGAAGGAATGCTACCTTCTTTCACATTCCAATGTTGTCTCGCATTTAGCTCCCCTTTGACTGGAGTGTACCTAGATAGTATGAGTGCAGAAGTATTTTCCCGCATTAACGATTGTTGGCTATGTGGGGCCTGACCCAGGTTCAATAGTGAGTTTAGCCAAGAAAATCCCAGTACTACTGGCCCTTTCGGCAACATTCTGTGGAGCGCGGACTGAGGTCTCACCCGATTTAGTATGGGATGGTGCTGGAACTAGGTTTTCGCACCTTAGGGATGTCTTGATGAGGGTTTTGGAGGTTCACAATCCTAATCTACGCACTGCGTTGTTGCGTGTTGCGCGCAGCTTTCTATTCTTCGCAACGCGTGGGCCCTTTTTGAATACTATGTTATTCTGATCCGATCCTTACTATGTTATTATATTAGTGCTTAGTTTGTGTGGGCCCAATATTCTTATTACTTGTTCAACTTTCATATTAGTGCACGTACTCAAAAACAATATAAATGCATAAAGATAACCAAAACATGGAAATATAGATCTACAAAAAGACGCACAATATTCTGAATCAATATTATCTTTATTAATACTCAAGTTTAGTTGCAGACCTGACTCCAACCTATGCACTCAGCTGCAGGGGTCCGTGCACTCAGTAGCGGACGCTTCTAGGCCTCTGCGCACTTAGTTGTAGAGCCTATACCTATCACTACGACCCAATACCTTCATATCCACTTCTAACTTCTAATCATGCCTTCACATTTGTTTATTCCTTATCAAAAACTAAGACTCCATTTACACTTAGAGCCTCACTCTATTTATACAATCCCATGGTCCGCGAACCCTTGGGTAGGCCGACACACTTTACATTAAATTACATTATCTTAGGGTGGACAACCCTAGACTCTTATGTTGTGCGCCCAAATTTCACGGGGTTTTTACATTACATTTGACCAAAATTCGGGCTTCAAGCCCCAAAAACATGCTATGGGGGGATCCACTACCCAACAAGCCCCCAACACAATCATCGTGACTCATCCCGAGTCACTCTGCTGGTGCAGCGATATTTGCGCGAAGTCCATCTAACATTTCCTGTGTAGCACGAAGGTCTGCAATGCACTGCTCTATCGTCCGTTGGATCTGCTCCATTTCTACTTCTGAATCATTAACGCCTGACTTGATTCTCTACTTTGACGTAGGCTTCTAGTACCTATGTTTATAGTCCTGTACCTTTGTCCGGCCTTTCGGGTCATGAAGACTATGCTTTGGTCAGTTAGTCAGATAGTTGGCCCACCTGTGTAGGGCTTTAGGAGACTACCATTTACTCTTCCTCAAAAGGATTCTCCATTAAGTTTGACTAGTTGGACCACACCTCTGTCTGTGACCTCTTTTACCACATATGGTCCCAACTCCCAACTAATGCATTCTTAATTTTCCAGGAAATTTTTCGAACTTGTTCTCATATAGCAACACTAAATCATTTACCTTGAATGTGCACAACTTGATATGGCAATCATGCTAGGCTTTCTTGTGCTATTTATGTACCTGCTGATGGAATCTTGCCAGAAACAGTTCTTCCTCGAGTTCGTCCAATTGTGCGAGCCTCTCTTCTAAGGCTTCACAGTCCAACATGCCTGTAAGTGTGGCTATCCACAAACTGGGTACGATATATTCCATTGGCATGACTACTTCTGTGCCATAGACTAACCTGAAAGGTGTCTGACCCGTCAATTTTTTGCACGTGGTTTTGTATGCCCATAATATGACAGGTATGCGCAGGTCCTAGTCGTTTCACTGTGCGTTACATACTTTAGTCAACACAGCCTCCAGAATTTTGTTGAATGCTTCTATTGTCCCATTAGCTTGTGGATGGTATGGTGTACTTTGCTGATAATACACCTAGAATTCCTCGGTGAGTGCGTTGATGGTTTCATTCAGGAAGTGCATTCCATAGTCACTCATTAAAATTTTCAGGCAACCAAACCGTGTGAACACGTTGTTAAACAAAAATTTTGCAGTTGTAGTGGTCATGCGGTCCTTAACCGGTTGTGCTTCCACCCATCGAGTTAGGTACTCTGTCGCGATGATGACGTAGCGCACACTCATCTTGCCCTGACGTTTGATTGGTCCCACAAAGTTGATTGCCCATTTTTCGAATGGCTACAGCGTCATCTGTGGATTGAGTGGCATCTCATCCCTTCGTGATGGTTTCCCAGTCCTTTGACATATGTCATAGGCCCAACAATGTGCTTTCGAATCTTGATATAGGGTTGGCAACTATAGCCCAGCATGAAGAATCTTCTGCGTCGTCACACATCCTACATAGTGTCCTCCTATAGCCCCCCCCATGTGCTTCCACCAAGATATGTCCTCGTTTAAATTCATGTACATATCTTCACAATATCTCATTGTTTCCCATTTTGTATAGGTGCCCTACGATGACAGAAAAGTCTACCGCACACACCACCAATTCCTTATTCTGCTGGACTGGATATTCCTTCGGTGCAATCCCTGTGGTTAAAAAATGGATTATATCTTCAAAGTGGCCATCCGCAATGTGCACTGTAAAGAGTTGTGCATTAGGTAGTCCTTCTTCCCAATTTTTTGGCTCCTCGCATGTCTCAGTTTGTGATAAGTGATCTGGTCCTGTATTTAGGCATCCCGACTTTACGATGACCTCAAAGTCATATTCCTGAAATAGTAATAGCGATCAGCATATGCACCCCCCCAACACAGGCTTGTTCACCAGGTATTTCAACGTGTAATAATCAGTATACATCTTGAAGTTCCCGCCAAGTAAATAGTGTCGGTATTCCTGGAGTGCAGATACCATTGCCAACCCTTTGCGCTCAGTAGTAGAGTATTTCATTTTGGCTTTGGATAGCTACCGACTCACGAACACAATCGAGTGATCCACACCTTCTGCACCTTCTTACGTAAGTACAGCTCCCAACACAATAGACGCATCGACATGTACATGAAATTCTACGTCCCATTTTGGGAAGACCAAGATAGGAGCGGATGCCATTTTCTCCTTGAGAACATCCAAACTTTTCCTACAATCATCATTCCAACAATATGTAACGTCCTTTTTCAATAGTTTTTCCATTAGCACTGTTATTTTTGCATAGCTCTTGATAAATTTTCGATAGTAAACAGCGTGCCCCAAAGTAGCGCTTAGTTTTTGACACTTCGCGATGCTTCTATATTGAGAATAACAACAATCTTCGCAGGGTCCACCATCAGGCCTTGTTTGCAGACCACATGGCCAACTAGGTTTCCAAAGGGGATGAGGAAGGTTCACTTCTTAAGATTCAGCATAATCTGGTGTCGTCAGAAAGTATCCAACATCAAACGTAAGCTCACTATATGGTGTTTAACTAACCCAAATACAGTCCAATTGTCTAGATAGACCTGCAAGAACTTGTGGATGTATTCATTGAACGCGCCACCACTATGCGCAAAAATATTGCCGGTGTGTTCTTCATTCCAAAGGGCATAACAGTGTATTGAAAATAGCCCCACTCGGTTGCGAAGGTTGTCTTGCTCCTATCTTCTAGTATGATCTTGATCTGGTGGTACCTTGAGAAGCCATCCGTGAATGAGTAAGCTTCTTGACCACCAACATTCTCCAATACTTCATCTGTGAACGATGTCGGGAATGGATCATGAACACAGGAATCGTTAAGATTCCTAAGGTCCATGCATATTCTAATTTCACCCTTTTGTTTTTTCTCCTATACTACCATAGGACTCACCTAGTCAAATTCTTCCATTGGTTCAATAATTCCAGCTGCGAGCATTTTGTCTAATTTGTCGCAGACCTTTTCTTTATACTTTGGATTCAACCGATAAGGTCACTGCTTAACTGGATTCACGTCCAGTTTCAAATTGATCTTCATCATCCCTAAGTCGCCAACGATCCCCTTTAAGTCTGTGATTTTGGTCGAGAAAAAATCTTGATATTTGCGGAGTAACTCGACGACCTTATCTACCATAGCATCATCCCAATAATCCCCAAGCGTTGTGTACTTCAACTCTGCATCTGTGCCAATGTTTGCCTGCTTTGTTTCTAGCGGCGCAGTGATGTCGGGATCCTCAATTGATGGTCCTTGAACTTCACGACAACCTTCGGTTTCTGGAATATTAATATTTTGAGGGTCGTCATCATCCTCCTCTACTTGCACATTATAACATTCTAGGGCACTACTTAACTGGGTTGCCCATGTTGGTTGAAGTACTTGTAGTGGTTCCTGTGGTATTTTGAATATGGTGGATTTTACTGCTTGCAGTGTGTCGTCAACAGTATCCGACCATCGATATTCAAATGTGAGTGTTAACAAAAATCCCTCAAGCAAGACATCCCATTTTCCCGTACCATGTCAAAGTTTCGTCTTAGTATACCAGTTCCTAGGTACGGTATCTAGGGTAGAATAAATGTACCCATTTAGGTTGTGGTTCTTTCCCATAGGCCTTGGTCCATTTCGCGAGGTGCATGCGTGGGTCATCTCGTCCATTGTATTTATCTTCTATCCATAGCTGTGGTTTCCTAAATCGTAGGCACATCATCCTTCTACATCTGCACCAGTTCTCAAAATTTCCTTGATGTGTTCCCCACCAGCGCACAGGTGTTGCACGCAACACCCAATTCAACACATCAAACCGTTGTTGTTCCAGTACTACGTGTTAGCCTCTTGTTGTAACAGGTATTCATATTTCATGATCGACATTTTTACATGCCAAATATGTCATACTTTGCATGCTGCAATGTTCCATATTTCCTTAGAAGGCCAAAGAAGAGGCCATGAAAGTGTTCTAGTCTAAGTGCCACTGCTATGTTCCATTTTTGATGAATTTCCAGTTAAGGGAAGGCCAAACAGTTTAATCCTGGCTTCCCTAGGTTTCAATTTCTTGTTGTAGAATATAGAGAATCATTATCTGTCCAAACAGCTTAATCTTGGCAGATTTGTAGATAGGTAGTGAAACAAGGGTGCTCAACAGCTTAATCTGAGCCCCTGGATGAAATAAGTGTAGATGTAGATAGGAGGGCAGTCAAAAGAAAAGAAGATAAACAGGGTCTGCAAGTCTAAGTGCACCCAAACCAAAAAGAAGAAAAAATGTTAGGTAAGTAGGTTGGGTAAGTAGTTTTTGAGGTTGCAGAATGAATAAGTGTGATCAATTTTGTATCTCAAAGTGTTATTTCACTTCAGATCACAAGTGCAAGGCAATTTTCCCTTGGAGCAGCTCAAGCGAGGCATGACTAACTCCCCCTTCTTCTTGTTCCCCAAATCATTCACTAACCTCCCCAAAGAGGTCAAGATCTGCTTGATATCTCTTAAGTTTCATCATTTGTCATATCATTGCCTAAGTAAAGATCTGCTTTGCTTAAAGATGCTTATATTTCTTATACAGGTCCTGTTTCCCCTTTAAAGCCTAAGATTTCTATCCTTAGCGCTTTCTTCACAAAATTCATATTAACTCCTAACTCTATTACGTAAATCCCTCCTTATTTTTCCCCTTCCCATACTAAAAATATATGGTAAAAATCCCCATTATTTACATATCCCCTCCTCTGGTTGAAATATAACCATAAATATTGCTTGGGAATTACTAAGTTTACTTGAAACTTAGTAAGAACCCTCATTTCGCTCAAAAACCATCTTCCTAAGGTGTTTGGACTCCTTCCAAAACACAAAAACCCCCTTCAAATGCTATCGGACTCCTTCCGATGCATTAAGGATCCTTCCAAAGCTTTAAAAAGCCTTTTCTGATCACGTAAATCATCCTCCGATCGCATTAACCCTCTTCCGATTGAGTGTTTCCTCCTCCGATGAGTTTTCCTCCCCTCCGACGCGATATCGCTGTCGGAGGTCGCAGAATTCAGTCATCGGCCCCCCTTTTATAACTCCCCGATATCAATTCGCCGATGCGATTTCGCGATCGGCAGTCGCAAGGTTCTGTACCTGCATATATCCCCCCTCTCATCTGCCGACGCGATATTGTTGTCGCACCCGAAAGCATATCGCATCGCGATCCACTCATTTCCGCAATATTTCCCATTTTCGCACAGCCGCATGCCTTATCGCTTTTCTGATATCAGCAATCGCTCCCATCGCCTTGCACATGTAAAATCCATTGCCCCCTATCCCTGCCGGTTGCCGATCGCCGATTTAACCCCGGTGTCATACTGACGTCATCATTGAAAGAAGGCGCGAAGGGCGAAAATCGCAGCAAAGAGAGCCCGAAATGTAAAACAGAGGTAGTTTTCGATGTGTGATTAGCGCTTAGCGCTAATCGCGCATCGCTAAGAAAAAATGACCAAAATGGAAGGCTTCATATCGCTCGGCTACCAGCAGGCCCGAAAATTCGCAGTTTTGACAGGATTTCTTCATTTATGTTCATATTCAAATCGGCCAGCGCTGGTAGCATTCCAGAGGCCACGGAAATCATTTGCAGCAGCCATTTTTTCCTTGAAAGGGCAGAAAAGGGGCGATTTGACAGTTTCAAACACGTCAAGGGAGAGAAAGTGGCCCGATTCAAGTGTAAAAGAGTATCAGATCGAAGCGGGTGAACATTAAAGGCTCCCAAGCAAAGTCAAAGAAAACGGTAAAGCCATTTAAAGGCTCTCATATCACAGTTAATGCACATCAAAAACACTCAATATCAGGGGATCAAAGCCCAAAGCACAGTTATGGCTAAATGAACATCACAGAGCCATAAGGACAGATTTCGACCAATTTTTGAGGCGGCTGCCCCAGCGTAGCACTTAGATATCTTCTTGCATTAATTCCACGACAAGATTAGATTAAAGAACTCACTTCCCTCAGATCTGTTTAAGATCTTCTGTAATGGATATTTTTAGATATTTTCCCTATATAAACCACCCTAATTCATTGTTTAAAGGGTTGGTTGGTTGATAATCCTCATGCTGGACTCGCACTATATGTTTGAGAATTTCTATAATCAAAGACTGCTGAAAAGCTTGGAGGATGGACTGTCTGTTGTGTTATTAATGGCTGAAGAGTGAAATATAGAATTCTTGCGCTGCTACATGGCCCAATAAGTGTTTCTTACCTCTGTTTTCAATTCATATATGTTTATATCATACATATATCACCATCTAAGTTACAGAAAGAAAGATTAGCTTAGAATTTGCGTGGCTGCACTCTATGCTCAATTTTTGTGACTTCTATATGTTTTCTTCTGATTCAGGCATAAATATGAATTCCTCATGGCTCGTATTTGCTCTGTTTCATTCATGTATGACTATTATTTAGGAATTCTTGACTGCTCCTAAATATAGTTCACTCGCCTTCCCTCTGCTAAGCTGAATGAGAGATTCTTATTTGTCTTTCATTCCTTAGCCTTCATTTCATCCTTTTAGCTTGAATGATTGTTTCATATGTAGCTATCCTGCCCTATATTCCTCTTGTGACCAAGAAAATGCACCAGCAGCCCAACTCCATGACTCCATGCCCAATGGTTTGAACCTCTCACACGATGCATGCCTCCCTACTTGAAAACATCAATCATCCCACCAAAACTTAAACAAAAAACCCGAAGAAGCATATAACTAGCCTAAAATCAACCCAAAAAACAAAGTTAAATCAGAAAGAGAGAGCCCTATCCGATTGCAGGTAGGCTAGGACCTGCAGTCCAAAGATTGGTTTGTGGTTACCTCGGCCGTATCCCTTAAGGAGCCAAGGGACAACCTGAGTGATAACATTTTTGGCAACTCCGCTGGGGAACTTATTCAAAAAATTCCAAAAAGCAAGTTAGAATTTGGCTCCTAAGAAGAAAACACATAATACCAGGTCAAACCCAGACCCAAATCCACCAGCTATTTCTGAAAATCCGAATTTTATCCCAAGAAACCTCAGGAAATTAGATCGAAAAGAGGATTTTGCTGATTCTAGTCCTGAGATAGTTCAGCCAAGCTGTGTTCCAACCCTTGTCAAAGTTTTATTTCTTTCAAACCCTAGTTCCCCTTGTTCTTCATCCACCTCTCCAAGCACCTTTTCCACACCTTCATTCACTGCGCATACTACCACTGCTACTCCTATTATCCCAGTTGTTCCAGCTGTTCCATTTATCCCTGTTGCTCCACTTATACCTGTTAATATGGCTAATAGATATGCACCCTTACAGCTGCCTACCAACCTCGGGGCTATGCCTCAGGATTCCCAGACTAAAATAACTTATTTTGATGGCACAAGTGCCTACACATCCCTTTAGCATACAAAGAAAATGCAGGATTACTTTGAAAACTATGAGATTGACGATGATGGGGTGAGAATGAAGATTTTTGTCCAAAGTTTGACAAGCGATGTCAGGACTTGGTTTAGAGCACTCACAGCTAATTCCATAGCAGACCCAGAAGCCTTATACCAGTCATTTGTCAACAGATGGGAGAAAAAGAAAGACCCCTTGCACATACTATCTGAATACGATACAATTAAAAGAGGCCCTCAAGAGACTGTTTTGGACTATTGTGCAAGATTCAATAATGTCTACAATGCAATACCACAGAACTTAAGGCCTCCACCTGACCTTGCCTCGTATAAATTACCTAATGGTTTTGACTCAGATATGGCCTACCAGTTAAAAGAAAGAGCCCCTAACAGCCTTGCCGAAATGCAAAATGTGGTTGTCACTGTGGAGGCAAATTTAATTGCCAAAAGAAACAGAGCCAGAACAGAGAGGAGACAAACATTTAAGGAAGAAACCTCAGCCATAGACCAAAAGCTAGATACCCTTATCAGTGGCATGCATAGGCTGGTAGACAAAGTGGACAACATTGAGAAAAAATCATCATGGGACGGGCAGCAAACCAACGCTATTAGGTTCCCGAACTTCAGAAGGAATCAAAACCCAAACGCTAGAAGAGCGAGCCCAGACCGTGAAATAAGGCCTCCTTTCCAAGAAAATTACGTTGAGACATCAACAGCTAATGAGCCTATAGAAGACACTCACATAAACCTAATGGTTTTGAAGAACGAGCAACATGTCTTCTTAACTAAAGAAGACCAAAATAACGATAATATGCATCAATTCCAAACCCAAACCCAAGAGTCTTTTGACTTTGAACAAGCCTATGACCCAGTTGTTTATGAGCTAAACAAGCAATATAAGCTAAGAACCAAAACGATTGATGTGCCCAAGCCCATCAAACCAAAGGAAAAACAACAGCCCGATAAAATCAAAGGCAAGGTTGTTATAACATAACACGTTGAACAATCTGTCCCAAACCCACAGTATGTAACCATAGATGATATAACTATCGAACAACCTTCTAAAAAGCAGCCTGTCGTGCCTTTTTCCTCAAAGGAAAATGCACACAGCGTTCCAAAAAGCCTGCCCATAACTGAAAAAACGCAAGCGATCACTCTCCATAACGCTGGCAAACGAGAGCAAATCGCTGATAATTCAAATGAAAAAGAAAAATCTTCCATTATCAACACCAAGACTCCACTGTAAAATCCATTTAATTTAGAGGAAGAGATTGGAAAACTTAAGATATCCATCCCCCTCTCAGAACTTTCCAAGCATGATGTTTATAGGCAGCAAATACAAAGATCGCTACAAATGCCAGAGGTTAAGGATGATGTAAATATTTTAGATGATACCCATAGCTGCTCTTTGGCCCAGAAGTCAATGGAAAAATAGTCAATGGAGCAATTTTGCCATTTTATATCAGTTTACATATCCATGATAAAATTTTACATAATGCAATGTTTGACTCAGGTGCACCACACAATCTTATGCCCAAAGCGGTAATGGAAAGACTAAACCTTGACATAACCAAGCCATACAAAGATTTATTCTCCTTTGACTCAAGTCAAGTCAACTGTTTAGGCCTAATCAAAGACTTGTGTGTCTCCTTAGTCCAATATCCTAATAAGACAATCCTCATGGATGTGGTGGTTGCTGACATTCCAACAAAGTATGGCATGCTCCTATCAAGATCTTGGGGAGCAAAACTCCAAGGATCCTTCCAATTAGACCTCTCTTACGCCACTATATCAGTCTTTGGGCAACCAAAAAGACTATATAGAGAAACACTCATGAAATATATGGTGAGTAGCAAGGATAAGCCACAAAACTTCCCCATCTACTCAATCCATACTGATATGGATTCATTTATTTTGTTTAATGATGATAGTTGCCCTTTAACTGATGTCAAGCCTTTGGCTCTAGAACAACAAGCACACATCAATGAAGAATTGGTTGCACATACCCATGAGACTGTCACAACAGCCAATGCAACCAACACACAAGAAGAACCTCCCAAAACACAAGATTTAGGTCCGCCCAGTCCTAAAATGACTGAAACTCTTAATACTAACCACAAGCAAGAAATCACATGGTATTTAGAGTTTGATGGTTTTGTTACTAAGTTAGGAGCAGGGGCTGGAATATGGATCCAAAACACACATAACAATCATGCACAAGGTCATGCATATAGACTGAATTTCAAATGCACCAACAACATGGCTGAGTATGAGGCACTCCTCTTAGGCCTTAAGCTGCTCAAAGCTTTAGGAGCTGCCAAAGTGTCTATTCTAGGTGACTCCGACCTAGTAATCCAACAAATGAAAGGTAACTTTGTTACTAATGGCAATAGAATGAGGGCCTATAGGACAGCTGCCACTAATATACTCAATGCATTCTCTGAATCCAAGCTTGCTAAGATTTCAAGAAATCATAACATTCATGCTCACGGTCTAGCCACCTTTGCTAGCACATGCAAGCTTCCCTTTGAGCCAAATCACCATTTCAATGCTGAAATAAAACATAGGCCTGTTGTCCCAAATAACATTAAAGATTGGCAAGTGTTTGAAAGCAATGAAAAAATTAACAATTTCCTCACTCTTGAGCATGAGTTTTCAAATATAAACATTGACATGGATGCCATGAACGATTCCCAATAGCAAACAAATGAAATTCAACAGGCTGTAACAACTGTAACAGTTGTAACAGCCAAACAAATCCTAAACCCAACTGTTTTTGACAACGCAAAAATAGAAGAGCTGAAACAAATGCATTTGGAGGAAATACCCAAAACAGAGGCCGAAATCATTGATCTAAAGGATAACTTTCTCCCTGCTGGCCTCACTCCATTAGAAGATATGTTTGATGAAAATGATGTTCCCAAAAAGCCAAAAATGCAGCCCTTAAACGTTGCTATAGAAGAAGAAAACATTGGGACAGCAGAGAAGCCCAAAATGATTAAATTATCCAAAAATCTGCCACCTGATCAAAAACCAAAGTAGGTGGATTTGTTCAAAGAGTTTCAAGATGTGTTTGCATGGAGTTATGAGGACTTGAAGTCCTATGACACCTCAGTGATCCAACACACCATTCCCTTAAAACCAAATCAAAATCCCTTCAAACAAAAACTTAGAAGAATCAATCCCATGCTCCTTCCCTTGGTTGAGAAGGAAGTCAAGAGGATGTTTGAAGTAGGTATCATAGCACCCATTAGATTTTCTGAATGGGTGTCGAATCTTGTTCCCACAAGAAAGAAGACAGGTTTGATTAGGCTATGTGTGGACCTAAGAAACTTAAACCATGTCTCCCTAAAAGACCACTACCCATTGCCAAAAATGGATCACATCCTACAAAGAGTAGTGGGGTCATCAAGAATTTCACTGCTTGATGGCTTTTCAGGTTTTAATCAAATACTTGTTCACCCGGATGACCAAGACAAGACAGCCTTTACCACACCGTGGGGAACATTTAATTATGTTAAAATGCCTTTTGGACTAAAGAACGCTGGTGCAACCTTTCAAAGGGCAATGGACATTGCATTTGCCAAGGAAATCTACGATTTCCTAGATGTCTACCTTGATGACTTAACCCCCTTCTCCAAATCTGATCAAGAGCACCTTAAACACCTTAGGAAAATATTCATGACATGTAGGAAATATGGCATTTCCTTGAATCCCAAGAAGTCTCTCTTTGGCCTTGAAGAAGTATAGTTAAACTGGGAGATGGAACGCTTATCAAAGCTAAGGTAGCATCTTAAATCCAAACTTCTGACTCCCATTTGAAGTAGTAAAACTTGGGCTTAAATTTAGTAATGAATTGAATCCCCTCTTGCTAAACAAAGTTAATATTAATAACCCATATGTGCTGGTTTCAATCAGACAGGAATTTCTGTGGTGGTTTCTCTCATACACAAGTACTATTTGTGAACTTTGAAAGTGAAACTACTTTGAAAGAACATTCAAAATGATTTTATTTTATTTTTTTTAAATAATTTTTTATATTGTCTCTAGAGAGACAATAGTTTGAATTATGGACATATAGTCTCTATAGAGACAATATTTTTTTAATCTCAGCTATTGTCTCTAAAAATACAAAAATCTAATTGTCTCTAAAGAGACACAAATGAATTTGTCTCTAGAGAGACGAATGAAATTGTCTCTAGAGAGACAAATCAAATTGTCTCTTAATAGACAATAATTCTTGTCTTTATAGAGACAATAATAATATGTATTCTATATTGTCTTTATAGAGACAAATTTTTGAGACATTATATTTTGCCACACCCACTTAGAGACAATATTTAAGACAATACACAAGTTTCTTTTTGTCTTAAGTTAAGACAATTGACTCAAATATTGTCTTAAATATTGTCTTAAAACCCCCCTACATGTAGTAGTGCCTGGACATAAGGAGATTGACCCTGGTAATGCAGGGGTTGACCTTGACCTTGCAAAGGCTAACCTTGCACATACGCATATAAAGCTTTTTGTTGCCAACGCTGACCGTGTTGTTGTAAAGGTTGACCTTGCTACTGCAAAGGTTGGCCTTGTGAGGACAAAGGTTGTGAGGACTACTGAACAAAATGAGTTTGCTGATACAAAGGTTGTTACGACTATGGCAAAGGTTTCCCTTGCTATTGTAGAATTTTTCCTTGCTGCTACAATGCTTTCCCTTGCTACTGCAAATATTTCCCTTGTTGTTATGAAGGTTGCCCTTGCTGCTGCAAAGGTTCTCCTTGTTGCTGGATGGGTAGTTGGATAGTTCTTCTTGTTATACCTCGAGGGTATTTATAGTTCCCAAATTGGATATGGCCATATCCACTAGGAATAGAAAATGGACCGGGTTTAACATAAGGTCCAGCGTGAGGAATGTAAGGTGGATTAAACAAAGCTTGGGAACCATATGGGACATAAGCATGTTGAAATGGGACATGAGCCATATATGGTTGCTGGTATTGGACATTACCTAACTCGTACATACTAGTAAGGTTAGGAATAGTGCCATAAAAAGGTTGATTCATTCCAACCGTGTGAGTTTGTAGTCCACTCATATTGGTTTCACCTGACATGAGAGGAATATTTAGATCTTGCCCCTAGTCAGTGGCACAGTCTATCCACTCGAAATAGGGATAGAAGAACTTACCAAGACCTTACCTGAGACAGTCAATTGAACTAGAAGTGTCGGTTGAAATGATGAAACAGGCTGAGATGGAACGGTAGGTTGAACCAAAACTGAAGTGATTGCAGTTTGTATAATGGTTCGAGAGGTCGTGTTCGAAATGAATGGACCTAATGTAGGCATAGAATTAGTAGACCAGATGGGGTTCTGATACAATGATGAGGCGCTAGGAGTGCCCGAAACTAACTGAGATAAAGTGGCATAGCCATGTGGCAACATGGATTCACTAGTTTTAGGATAAGAGAGAGACGAGAATCTTCCTATATAAGGAAAGCCTTCTGGAGGGAATTCATATCCCTGGTCATCATCCATGTGAGGAGTATGGGTAGCAGAAACTTCCAAATGACCTGGAGAGGAGACTGGAATTTCACCTTCTGACTCCATAGATGGAAACAATTGGTGATGAGGAACCCGATATGTACGAGGAGATAACTCCAAATGAATATTAGGTTGATCGTATGGACTATAAGGATGTTGAGGAGATATCACAACACAATCGAACAATTGATTTGGCGAATAGACAACCAGCCCTTATGGAATTTTAGGAGTTTGTGGATTCTCGGGGGTCTGAATAGGATTATCAGAGGAATCTGGATCAGATTCTTCAGATGACTAGGAATCTGATGGAGGCGGACAAGAAGACAAAGGTTGGATACTCGGAACAATTCCAAGTTCAAAACCTTGATCCTCAAGTGACTGAGGATGTTCCAGATGAACTCCTTGGGATGACTCTTCAGTATAAAACAACAAAGGGGAGCTATGAGATGGACTCAATGGTTCAACCATGATGGCTTCCCATAAATAGCAAAAAAGGAAAGGAAAAATTCATTTAGGGCTTTAAAAATCTTGAAATTAAACAATTTGGTCTAAGAAGCAACTGCTTGGGATCGACATGTTTATCGCGGGCAGTTATATTTTAGAAACAAAAGCATTACCTTTTCATCTTTTAAGAGTCGAGAAAAGGGCAAAAAGGTGACTCTAGTCACTATCAATAGTTTTGCGAGCTTGAAAGGACTAGTTGCTCGATGATCTTTTCAAATTTTACGAGTCATAAAATATCAAACTGCAATATACACCTCAACAAATAAATTTACCAAGGACTTGACGTACATGCAGGCAATCTCCCCAAATGTTGTGTTCGGCGTATCACGTTTACTAGGCGGTAGACTTGGCTTCCTGTGGATAAATGTTTGCAACCTATGGGGGTCTCCCTTTATATACGCGATGGTACGGGGAGCACAAGTCCATGCTAGCGCTCTCTAATGCCGAAGTGAATGACAACTGCTAAGTTTTTAAGACGCCAAAACACGTCTCTAACCTAGACCACTAGATATGAACGTTGATGTTTCAAATTCTCCGTAGGTTATCTGATATATTTTAAAGTTGATCTTGTAATTATGTCTCAATTTCAAGGCTTAACGATGCTACATGTTCCTAAAATTAAAAGTAGATGATGAAAATGAAATCCTTCAATTCGATGAAAGTTATCTATGTAGGGAAGAAGATCACTCAAATCATGCATCAAACCAAATGCAAAAGTGCACCCATGACAATCTTCAAATGATAAATGTAAAATATGAAATCTAATCTTTCATATGATATGCAAATAGAGTTCCAAAAAAAATCTTAAAGAAAAATTTCCTTAAGATATAATGATGATTTTTTTTCTTTTTCAAAATGCAACTAATGTAATATAGTGCCAAGTAAAAGATAAACGCAAGCAAGCCAACAAATATGAAAATATATTTCACATCAATGATTTGAATGCAACTAAAAATGCTTCAAAAACTATGAAAAGAATACCATTTTCACTTTTCAAAACACAAAAACATCAAAACAAAACACTTCCTTTTGATTCCGATGAGAAAATCAATTTGTAATCTATTGTTCGTCAAATTAAGCTTAAGTGACTTTCACAATATCCACTAATCAAAACAACTTAAGGCATAAGAACCAAAAAGTGATCTGCAAAGTATGTCTGAACACACATAGACTCTTTACCACAGGAAATTGATCTCTAATTTCTGATGGGAAGACCAATGAGCAGATGGAGGTGACCTAGAAGACATAGAACCCTAAAAGGCTAATCAAACTTCAAGCACAGTCAGACCACGTTAAAAGATAATTACAATCAGACAATGAGAGAGTCAAGGAAGAACACATTGGTAAATCATAGGGAGAAAGCACATAGAAATAAAAATAAGAGAGAAAACCCTAAATTTCTTAATTCTCTGCAATCATCACACATGTCAAGAGGAAAGTAGTGATCATCGCTACTGTAACTAGAAAACCCACGATATCACTACGAATTTTAGGGTCAAACCCACGATGGTCGAGGAAAATAAAGAAGAAATCCAAAATCTTCAAAAGCAGCTCAAGTTTACAACCTTCAGGCATCTACGAGAAAGTGACATTGACTATAGACAAGAAATGAAGTCTAAAAATCAATGGTTGATCAAACCCATCAAAAGGCAAGGTGAAGGAAGGGAAGGAAAGGGTCATAGGCTCTCCAGTGGAGTCGTCATTTTGCTGACAAGGTTAATCCTCTCTGTGGACAGAGACAATCCCTCTAGCCCAATGAGTGGATCTAACAATTGAAGTGACAATCAACTAGACATCTTCCTAGATTATAATTGAAAAGAAAAACGAGAGAGATGACCTACCTCGCTCTGATGTTATTCCTGTTTCCTTTGTCGAGATCCTCGAACCACTTGTGTCATGGACTTGTTCCTGCTTCTTTCAGCTCTTATGTACTTTCACAAGTGATAAAGAGTCAAAAAAGCATGCCAAAGCCAATAGAAAATCTGATAATAACCTATTTAGCTAATCAAGGAATGTCGAGCTAATACATACATGAATAGATATATACTTTGGGAAGATGAACCAGTAGTTGTATTATTATTTAAAGAATAAAGGGAAGCTTACAACCATAGCCTTGATGTTGAAAGGCTCTCCTTGAGTGTTAATCCAAGTCCAAGCCAAAAAACTCTCCAAACACTCCTTCTCTGAGTCTAAGGAATAGCCTCTAAGCACAAGCTCAGCATAAGGGTGCAAATGGACACAGATCAACCATTTGGGAATGGGAGAGGAGGAATTTATAGGCTGGGAGAGCGAGTTAGGACTCCTTCAAAGATAGGATTAGGCCCACATCTCAAGGAGGTAGATCATAGGGATGAGACCAAGAGGTTAAATTAAGATGATTCGACCTCCTCTATGTGAAACCACCTCAAACTCGCCACTCTAGAAGCTTCTAGATCACAAAGCTTCTCATCCTCTTTGGAAAAACATCCTTTTTGAGACCATCGTGAGTAGGAAAGGGAATAGAGCGATGCTATTGCTAGCTTAACACGGTGAAACAGACGATCTTCATTGTTTTGAACTTCATAAGGATGATGACTTTGATTTTAGGGTTTCAAGAGCCATTTCTTCAGAGAAAGCTCCAGATATTTTCCAAGCAAAGTTAAAGGAGGGATCTGAACTGTATACATGGATGAGTATATTGTATAATGATCATGTTTTGGGAACTTTAGGTATGTCACAGGGAAGTGTAGGAAGCGTGACAAAATACTGTGTAACAATGACTTATGCCAAACTTATGAAAACTTCATTCCCTAAGCCCTATATATAAGAAAAAGAAAAAAAAAAAAAAAAATAAGGCCTAATGAATGGTAACTCATGTATTCACTCCTTTGGAAAACATATGAATATATACACTCCTATTCGTACTTGATCACATGTTTATGATGGTTAAATCATGAAGTCCTCTTTTCCACCTGCATTTTCACTTCATCATTTTGATCTAGATTTTATCCAGAACAAAGAATTAAAGGTATTACAGACTCATGTGCATGGACGTGCCTATGTTACTTTATGCTATGGATCGATAAGATTACAAAATACATGGACACTAAAGCAGTTAGAGAAAACATAACAGGCAAAAAAGTAAACACAATAAGTTTAATAACGAGTTCACCCAATGCTCCTGGGTTACGTCTCCTAGTCCAGCCTTCAGTGGTGGCCTCTGTATTATGTTTTCAAAGTAGAGTTTTACAACAGTGAGCTCAATTCGAGTCTCACTCAATAGATATAAATCAGTAGGACTAGACTTGGATCCCCCAACTCTCTAGAGTACACACACTCTCCTTATTGAAACTCGACCTTTATTGGTCATAGTAGTATGAGCCAAATCTGAGACTCATACATGAGAGGCATGTACAGTGGAGTTCGCTTGAACCTCTCAAGCCTTCTCTGGAGTACACAGACTCTCTGACTCTCTCTGACTCTGCCTTGATGCTTCCTTTGCTCTGCAGGTCAGTTCGACTTACTTTCTCTGTTCTTTGCTCATAGTTTTCTTAACTTGCTTTTCTCACTTCTTTCTTTGTCTCTGTCAATTCATGGCTTTAAATCTAATCTGCTTCTTGACTGTTTGTTTCTGCTTCCTAGCGTTCTGGTTCTTCTGCCTCTGTCTGTTTGAATTCCCTTGTTCTGTGTTATCATCACTGTGTAATGCTTCACAGGGAGGTGGTAACCTGTTTCATAATGAACTGAGTGTCAATTCTCTTGGAAATGCTTGAACTATCGTTATTTCCATTTGACTCCTAGATTGCCCATGAACATGATTCCTCTGCCAACTCATCATTCATGCCGGACTTCAAACCTTTATATAACTCAGCCTATTTACCCTGTTGAATCCAGTCATGCATCGGATCATATGTCTGTCGTTGATCTGGACCCTCCAGATCCTACAGTCTCCATCCATATTGGGCAGGTAAGTTGCATGACGTTTACCCATCCGATGTGAGCAATTTTCTCTCTCTTCTGCCAAATGCGTGGCACCCAATGTGTGGCATTGGGCGAGACTCAGTTGAAACTACTTACTGCTCGAAGCCCTTCCGATATCCTTCTGATTTTCGTGTGGGACCTACCTCTGACAAAATTGGCGAATTCCATACGGTTTTTGACTTTCCGGGTCTGGGTTTCTCGAGGCTTTTCCATCTTTGAGGGATTTTCCCGGTGATATGTGATTAGCAACTTGTCGCTAATCGCATATCAGAAACCCCCCTTGTTTCTCAAAAATGCTTCCTGTTTTGTTGTTTCATGACATCGTGCATTACCATGGGCCAATGGTTGGTGCGCTTGACTGAGGGTCCTTGTTTCTTGGTGCTGCTCACAAATTACAACTATTCAATGACATTTCTGATAAGCTCAACCTTTGTAAGACTTTGAAACTTTGGCATGAATTTTACAGAGTTATGAAAACTTAAAGAGTTCTTTAGGATCCAATTTGGATCACGGCCTTCCCACTAAAAATATTTTGGACCACCAAAAGTTGGTTTTTAAGCATCAATAAAGTGAGGGTACAGATTCCTCACTTGCCCAATTTCCATCCATTTCGCACTGCTTGGTTTTGAAGCTTTGAGTCCAATCCTCAGGTACTCAACATCCCCCCTGCACGTAGTTCTCACGTTCCTGTCCAGAACTGTATCTTCCTACAACTCATTGAGATATTCAGGTAATAGATCATCAATAGAAGGCAATTGACTCTGCTCTTCGGGATCTTCAATCAATGATGGTTCAAATAGTCTCAAGCTGTCTGCATTAAAAACTGAGTAGATGTGCATGTAAGCTGGTAAATCAAGGGGAAAGGCATTCTCACCAATTTTTTCAAGTATCTTGAAAGGTCCATACCTCATTGGCTTCAGCTTCTTACCTTCACCTTGCATTCTGTCTTTGCTGATATACAGCCAGACTTGATCACCAACTTGGAAATTATGCTCAATCCGATGCTTATCATGCCTTGCCTTGTACTTGGCTTGGCTCTTTTCCAGTTGTTCCTTTACTTCCTGGTGAATCTCTTGGATTTGTTCGATGAACTTGGTTGCCTTGTCCACATCACTGTGTCCATCGACCACTATATCTTTACCAAAGACAAAATCCAAGGGAGACCTTGGTGTGAATCAAAAGGAGATCTTTGTGTAGAAGAATGTTTAGCTCGGTTGTAAGCATGCTGCACATAACAATAAATTTTCATCCAAAAGCTTGCGATGCTTACTGCAATAGCCTCTAAGCAATTAGATCACTGTCCTGTTGACCACTTCTATTTGGCCATCTATTTGCGGATGAAAAACTATGCTCTTCTTCAGTCTGGTGTCCATCAATTCCCATAGACTCGACCATTATTTCCCAACAAATCAGGTATCTTGATTAGATATAATGGAAGTGGGTAACACAAAATGAATCCGTACATGCTAAAAGAACAATTTTTCAATTTTTTCAGCTATAATCTGTTTGTTACAAGGTATTAAAATACACATTTTGCTAAATCTATCCACAACAACATATCAATAGTCATGACGTTTTCTAGATTTAGGCAGTCCCCCAACAAAGTCCATAGAAACACTTTCCCAAGGGTGAGAAGGAATTGGTAGTGGAGTGTACAAGCCTAGTTTTCTATTGTTGGGCTTGATTTTAGCACACATGGTACACCCTCTTACATATCTAGAAACTGTCTCATTCATTTTTGGCCAATAACAAAATCCTTGCGGCTGTGCAACTATTTTACTTACACCAAAGTGACTTGATATTAGAGAAGTGTGTGCTTCTTGAATTATCTTTACTCTTTTTGTTTGAGGAATGCATAATTTTCCCAAATGATACAAGAGTTGGTCCTTAACATGATAATCCCATTCTTCTACTTGTTTGCCATGACTTAAAGTTGCATATACATCTTTAAAACCGATGTCTTGAGCATACTGTTCAATGTAGCTTTCATGCAATACTGAATTATGATTAAGTATCGTGGATGCATTTATGATTGGCCTGGACAACATATCTGCAGCTTTGTTGTGTATGCCCTTTTTATATCTAATGACAAGATGAAACTATTGTAGAAAACCCATCCACCTATAATGTATTGGTTGCTGCAACTTAGTTTGTGAGTGCAAATATTGAAGTGGTTGGTGATCAGTATGTATAACTGTCTCTTTTCCCATTAGGTAATGTTTCCACTTTTTCACACTCTGTGCTAATGCATATAATTCTTTATCATATGTGGGACAATTAACTACTACAGAATTAAATGTCTCAGAATGATAACATATGGGTTTATCGTGCTACATCAACACTACTCCCATGGCATAGTCACTAGCATCCATTTCAATCTCAAATGGTCTTTGAAGATCGGGTAGTGCTAGTATTGGTGTTGTACTAATCTTTTATTTTAATGTGTCAAAGGCTTTCTATTGTTTATCTCCCCACTGAAACACCTTGTTCACTCCTATTAAGGCATGTAAGGGAGCTACAATCAAGGAAAAGTTAGAAATAAACTTTCTCCAATACTGTGTTTCTCCTAATAAGCTTCTAACTTCTGTAGCAGATTTGGGTTTAGGCCAGTTTACAATGACTGTAACCTTAGAGAGATCTATCTTCAATTCACCACCCCCTACAATATGACCCAACTAATTCAAAGATTTTTTCCAAATTCGCATTTTGAGAGCTTAACATAAAGATTCTCTTTTTTCAAAACATCTAGAGTCTGCTTAACATGCTTTAAATGTTCTTCCCATGTTTTACTAAATATAAGAATGTCATCCAAATATACAATGACAAAATCATCAATAAAAGGTCTAAGTACATCATTCATTATTCTCATGAAAGTAGCAGCAGCATTGGTTAAGCCAAAAGGCATAACAAACCACTCATACAATCCCTACTTTGTTTTGAAAGCAGTCTTCCATGCATCTTGATCTGCAACTCTGACCTGATGATAACCACTACACAAGTCCAACTTGGAAAAATAAACAGCTTCTTTCAACTAATCTAGTAGATCATCTATGCGAGGAAGGGGATAACGATTTTTAATCGTTATCTTATTCAGTGCCCGATAATCAATGCACATTCTCCATGAGCCATCTTTCTTTCTCACCAAGACAATTGGAGACCCACAAGGTGATGTGCTAGGTCTTATGAATCCTTTCTCGAGCAACTCTTGTACCTGCTTCTTGATTTCTACATTCTCTAAAGTGGACAACCTGTACATTCCGATGTTAGGCAATGGAGCATCTTGCTGCAAATTAATATCATTTACCATTTATTTTTTGGATGGCAGACCTTTAGGTTCTTGAAATAGTATATGATATTCTGAAACAACTTTTTCTAAATCAGCTTGATGTTTAGCATTACAACCCTCAAATACATTGGTTTTATCAGGTTTCTTTTCCTCTACAACCATCAGTAAAAATTGTTTGCATGAATTTACAATTCTTTTCATCTGCCCTGAGTTTATGAGAGTATAATTATTCTTGAGTTTATGAGCTCTTACAATATATTCGATTCCATATTTAATGAGTTGATACTTGTTTTCAGCTCTATAGAAAATGGCTTTTCTATCAAACAAGTAAGGACTTTCTAAAACAATTCCACATATATCCAAGGGATCAATATCTAACTCAACCTCATCTACAAATGCTGACCGAAAAGAAAACCTAATTTTACATTGTCTATTCACTTGTAGTTGTGCTTTATCACATAACCAGCCTAATGGATATGGCTTTTTGTGAGGTGTGGTTAGTAATCCCAACTTCTTTACAATTGCTTCACAAATTAAATTTACTTGTGAGACACTATCAAACAAAGTATCAATCTTTGATGCTTGGAAACAACTCTAATATGAAAAAGCTCATGTCTTTTTCTCTCATTTTCTTTATTATCAGTTGATTGTGCAGAATTACTAGTAGATGCTTCAGAATTTTTACCTTTTATACATGTGTTTGTAATTGTTGTTTCATCCCCTCAATCTGACCCCAAATCTTTTTGAATAGTTGCAGCATTCTTCTTCTTTTTACCATCATACTTCTTGGGTTTCAGCTCCAGATGCATAATCCATCAGTGTTCATCATCATGCCCATCCTTCTTACAGTGAGTGCATGAAGATTTGGTCTTTTGTATAGTATTTGTCTTCCTCTCTTTCCATTTCTATTTTATTTTCTCCTTATTCTTGCTTGCAGTGGGTTTCGATGATCCCTCAACTTCTGGGTTCACATTGTTGGGTCCCTATAATACTAGTGATTACCCCATTACTATTTTACTTGTATCCCTCATTAACATTTTTGTGCCCCTATTGTCCCCATATTGTTATTGTTATGCCCCATAGAATCCCTCTATTGTTATTTTTGTGGCTTTATATTATTATTGTTAGGTTGCATAGATTATATTGTGACTCCTTAGACTCCTATATATAGGAAGGAGGTTTTGTCATTTGAATCATCAAAGAATAATTCACTTGTGTAATGTAAAGGAGGTTTCCCCCTCGAAGAGGCTAAATTCTAAGGCGTTGATCTATCTTTTCTATCTTTTTGTGAGCTAGTTTCATAAAATTTGGTATCAGAGCTTTGGATTCTAGGGTTTCGCTTCTCCAAATAGGTCATCGTGGAATTTACGCTATAACTTTTTTTCTGAGGCGTTTCAAAAGTGAAAAAAAAAACCATTTGAGATGAAATCGCATTGAACCTCGGGTCTGAATTTCAGAGCTTTTCGCACTATATTTGCGGAGATATGATCTGAGGAAGTTGGTTTTTTTGCAGACTCCTGAATTACATTCCAAACAGGTGACCTGGGGAAAATTGTCATAACTTTCTCTATGAGAATTGGATTGAAATTTCGTAAGAGGCTATAGAAAGAGGACGGACTATATTTTCTTGTATATATTTTTCAAAGCCAAAGGTCGAAACAAGGACACGTGGCACGTTGTACAAGTTCACTCTTCTAAACTAGTCTATAATGATGTCACTGTGGGAGATTTGGCATAACTCTTCCTTGGATAATCTAATTGTGATCAGACTAGTGGCATTGGAAAGAGGACACAAAGGGCTACTATAGGTCACAATTTCAAAACTGGATGATCCAAAATTACATAGATACATCAGAGGAAATATCGAGCTCCTACAAAGTGAAAAAAGGTGTGTAGATTTTTTAAATTTTTTCTTAAGCTTGGTTTGAAAAATTATTTTGAAGGAATTAAAAGGACATAGTAGAGCATTATTATTGGTAACCGATGCCCTGAGGAATGCAAACACCTAGTAAGCAACCTGAAAGCTCTAGCATGACTTATGAAGAAGAGTAAGAAATGCTACATGATATATCAAAATTACAAGACCAAGTGCAATAAATTTCACTCTCACAAAAGCTAACAGAAGCTAAGATAAATGGCGTGGAATATAAGATAAAGGGTTTGGAAGCTAAGATTGACGATTTGAAGATATATTTGAAGACGTATTTGACAAATTTTCTACAAGAAATACTCAATAATGGTGAAAGGGTAGTAAAGAAAACTCATTATACGAACAAAAGATATGTTAATCATGATTTCATAGACTCTAATGTTGGATCGAAGACCCACCATATTCCAAAAATCGATATGAGGAAGTTGGATGGCAAGGATCCCGCAACATGGATATTACAGATGGAGCAATTTTTTGATCTCAATAATGTGCAAAACACACAAAAGGTACGTATTGCAACTTTATATTTGGAACCAAATCAGTTTGTATGGTATTAATGGCTTTGCTCTCGTAAAAAAATTATCACTTGGGCAATTTTTACAAAAGAATTGACAGCACATTATGAGGATAAAAAAAGCAACACTTTTTTTAGCCAATTGATAAGTCTCAAACAAAAGGGTTCAATAGTGGAGCACATTAAGGAGTTCCAAAAATTGAACATAAGGGTAAAAAATATTCCAGAGGAGCATAGGATTGATGTGTTCATAGGGACCTTAAAGGATAATATCCAACACGATGTTCACCTTTAGGAACCTGATTCATTAGAGAAGGCATTCAGATTAGCAAGAAAAATGGAAAGCAAAATTATGGAAACCAGGAAGCATACCACTCACAACTATAAATATGGAAGTGTTGTTGCCCCTAGTCTTCCACAACCTATAAGGTTGAGACCACGACAATTGGAAGAAAAAAGAGCAAAAAGGCTTTGTTACAGTTGTGATAGCAAATACACTAAAGGTCATAAGTGTTCTGAGAAGAAATTATTCTACATAGATTGTGAAGAGGAAGAAGAAAAGGAGTAAGAAAGGTCAAAAGAAGAGGATATACTCCAGGAACAAAGCCTAGATAAAGAAGAAATGAATCCGACCATATCTTGTAATGCATTGGCTGGAATTACCACTCCTCAAACCATCAAGATAGAAGGACAAATCAAGAAGAAAAAGGTAATAGTGTTGATTGATTCAGGAAGTTCCCATAATTTTATTCATTGTAAGGTAGCAAAAGAATTGAATTGCTTCCTATATCCAGCACAAGAGTGTCAAGTCATGGTTGCAAATGGAGGAACAATAAATTTCTCTTGAAAGTGCCATAATATCAAGCTATCCATGGGAGAATATGTATTGACTAGCCCAATGCTTTCCATTCCAATGGGAGGTGCTGATGTTGTACTAGGAGTCCAATGGCTACAATCCTTGGGTAAAATAGCTTTTAATATCCAAGAACTTTTCATGAAATTTTCTGCGAAAGGAAAGGAATTTGAATTAAGGGGTATTGTAGGGAAACCGGGAAAGATAATCAGCTCTAACGGTATGACAAAGCTTCTAAAAAAGGAACAAAGAGGTGTAATTTCACAATTATGTTCGCTAGATGTTTCCACATCAAAATCATCTATTTCTCCAGATCTCCAAAAAGTCTTGGACAATCATTCCAAGGTATTTGAGACTCCCAAAGGTCTCCCACCTATTCGTGATCATGACCATTCTATTCATCTGATTCCAGGAAGTGTTCCTCCAAACATCATGTTGTACAGATATCCCTATGCCCAAAAGAGTGAAATTGAACGTATGGTTGCAGAAATGCTAGAGGCTGGAATAATTCAACCTAGTCAAAGTTCTTTCTCTGCTCCAGTATTATTGGTGCACGAGAAGGATGGATCATGGCGCATGTGTCCGGATTATAGGGAGCTCAACAAGCTCACTATTAAAGATAAGTTTCCCATTCCTGTCATTGATGAATTACTGGATGAATTGCATGGATCAATTTACTTCGCCAAGTTGGATCTTCGTTCAGGATATCATCAAATCAGAATGAAGACTGAAGACATTCTGAAAACAGCATTTAGAACTCATGAGAGTCATTACGAATTTTTGGTCATGCCTTTTGGCCTTACCAATGCACCTTCTACATTTCAAGGTTTGATGAATTCCATTTGTAAACCCTTCCTTAGAAAATTTGTGTTAGTATTTTTTGATGATATACTAATCTACAGCAAGTCTTGGAAGGATCATGTTGAACATGTTGACAGGGTGCTACAACTATTGGAGGAGAAACAATTATATGCAAAAAGATCCAAATGTTTCTTTGGAGTACAAGAGGTGGAATATTTAGGTCATATTGTATCTCATGAAGGAGTTAAGGTAGACCCTAGCAAAATTAAAGCCATTAAGGAATGGAAAATCCCCACATCCATAAAGCATCTGCGAGGATTTCTCGGGTTGATAGGGTATTATCGCAAGTTTGTTAAGAATTATGGGAGAATAGCACCACCTCTAACAACATTATTGAAGAAAGATGCATTTTCATGGACTCCAGAAGCAACAAAGGCCTTCGAACATCTTAAAGAGGCAATGTGCCAAGCACCGGTCTTAGCTACACCGGACTTCAAAAAAACCTTTATTTTGGAATGCGATACTTCAGGAAATGGAATTGGTGTTGTTTTAATGCAAGATGGAAGACCCATTTCTTTTGAAAGTCTTCCAATCAAGGGAAAGTTTTTACACCAAGCTATTTATGAGAAGGAAATGTTGGCAATACTACATGCACTTAAGAAATGGTGACCCTACCTAATGGGAAGACACTTCAAGGTAAAAACGGATCATGATAGCCTTAAATACTTTTTAGAATAAAGATTATCCTCTAAAGAGAAACAAAAGTAGGTCACAAAGATGTTGGGTTATGACTTTGAAATCATCTACAAAAAAGGGAAGCAAAATGTGGTGGCATATGCACTCTCAAGAAAGGATGAGGATGTGGAAGCATTGTTGTGTGCCATTACTTTTATCCAACAAGATTGGATAAACGAAGCAAGGAAGGAATGGAAGAATGATGAAGAAGTGTGGGCACTTATTCGAAATTTACAACAATATTCCAGTACATCTGATACATTTAGCTGGAAAAATCATTTGTTATGGTACAAAGATCGCTTATACCTCTGTAAGAATTCCCAACTCAAACAAATATTCTTATGGAATTGTACACTTCTCCCTTAGGAGGGAACTCGGGATTTTTAAAAACTTACCACAGGGTTAAGAAGGAATTTTTTTGGGATGGCCTTAAATTATATATTCAAAAGTTTGTGGCGGAATGTTTGGTTTTCCAACAAAATCAAGTTGAAACAATTAATACCCCAGGTCTATTACAACCTTTATCCATTCCAAGCCAACGTTGGGAGGAGGTTTCAATGGATTTTATCATAGGTTTACCCAAGTCTGAGGGAAAGAGTGTCATCATGTTGGTAGTTGACAGACTTACCAAGTATGCACACTTTTGTGCATTATCACATCCATTCAAAGCCAGTACAGTTTCTACTACATTTATGGAAACAATTCAAAAGCTACATGGAAACCCAAAGATTATTGTAAGTGACAGAGATCCCATTTTCACTGGAAATTTTTGGACAGAATTATTTTCTTGTCTCGGTACTCAGTTAGCTCATAGCTCATCTTATCATCCTCAATCTGATGGGAAAACTGAGATAGTAAACAAATGTTTGGAAGGATATCTTCATTGCTTTGTATCTAATAAATAGACACAATGGGTCAAATGGTTGCCTCTAGCTGAATGGTGGTATAGCACTTCCTTCCATACAGCAACAAAAATGACCCCATTTATGGCACTTTATGGATATCAGCCACCATCCACCACAGCATATTTAAGAGAAAATTATAAGGTTCAAGTAGTGGAACATCACATCGAGCATCAACAACAAGTCCTCCAACTCTTAAAGGATAACCTCGTGTTGGTGCAGAATGGAATGAAACAAAAGGTAGATCAACATTGCATCGAAAGAAGTTTTGATGTAGGTGATTGGGTATTCCTATGGCTACAACCATATAAACAAATGTCCCTCAAGCAGGCTAAGAAGGATAATAAATTATCACCAAAGTATTATGGTCCATACAAGGTGTTGTAAAAGATTGGTACTATGGCATACAAATTGGAGCTTCTTGCAGCTTCTCGAGTGCACCCAGTTTTCCATGTTTCATGTTTAAAGAAGGTTATAGGTGACAAGCTCCCAGTTCAAACAATATTGCTAGAACTTGACAAGGAAGGAAAAATTATATTGGAATCGGAAGAAATCACAGAAGCAAGAATTCGACAGCTACAAAATCAATCAATTTTGGAGTATCTCATCAAGTGGAAGAACTTATCCTCTGAAGATTCCACATGGGAGGATGAGAATTTTATACATTAGCATCCAGAACTACTCAAGCGTTGAGGAAAACACTTTTTTGAAGGAAAGGGGCATGTTAGGTCCCTATAATACTAGTGATTACCCCATTACTATTGTAGTTGTATCCCTTATTAACATTGTTGTGCCCCTATTGTCCCCATATTGTTATTACTGTGCCCCATGGAATCCCTCTATTGTTATTTTTGTGGCTTTATATTATTATTGTTAGGTCGGCTGGGTTATATTGTGACTCCTTAGACTCCTATATATAGAAAGGAGGTTTTGTCATTTGAATCATCAAAGAATCATTCATTTTGTGTAATGTAAAGGAGGTTGCCCCCTAAAAGAGGCTGAATTCTAAGGCATTGATCTATCTTTTCTATCTTTTTGTGAGCTGGTTTCATAACACACATTCTTACCTCTAGCCTCTAGATGTGTAGCTTGAACAGATACCTCATCTATGGTAGTGGGATTAAACATGAAAATAGTGTGCCTTAAGTAGCTGTGTAGACCACCTATATACTTCAGCAGAGTTTCAGGTGAGTCTAACGAAATTCCTAGAATCAAAGCTCTTTTCCTAAATTCTTGGGTGTAACTTTGTACACTTTTCCCTTTTAATTGTCGAAGAGTTTGCCAGCTCATCATGTCTTGTTGCATATATGCTAGTGGATAGAATTTCTTTTTAATTGCAAAAACAAATTCACTCCAAACAGAAAGAATTTTACCATGCTTCTTGATGTCAGCTTGTGTCCTGCCTTCCCACCATACCAAGGCAGTGCCTCCAAGGTGTAGGCTGGCCAGCTAAATCTTACTACTATCTGAATCAATGCTCTACACCCTACAATACATATCAATTTTTGTAATCCAATTATCCAGCTTATCTGCATTCAACTCTCCATCATATATTGGTAAATCAAATTTAACATCTAATTTAATAAAAGATGTCTTCTTTTTGTTTTCAAGGCTACTAGGAGGTGTGTGAAGTTTTTCTTCTTTCCCTTTGCCTTTAGAGTCGTCATGGAGGAGAGATTCTTTTGCTCCTTTATCTCGTTTGGATTTTGATGAATCTTCCTCTCTACCTTTCATAAATTCTCTATACATTTCCTCTACCATGGCTCTCATGGTCATGAAACTATCCATGAACTGAGGGTTTGATTTCGAGGGACTTTCTTCTGACATTTTCCTCTTAGGATAGACTCTTCCAATTTCAGGGTTAGTTTCAACCAACTCTCCTTCTCCTAATTTAATCTTTGATCTAGTTAGCATTCAACAACAAAATCTAGCACAAGCTTGTCTAACTTTAGTAACCTAGAGTTCTGATACCACTTGATCTGGATTTTATCCAGAACAAAGAATTAAAGGTTTTACAGATTCATGTGCATGGATGTGCCTATGTTACTTTATGCAACGGATTGATAATATTGCGAAATACATAGACACTGAAGCAGTTAGAGAAACCATAGCAAGCAAACATGTAAACACAACAAGTTTAATAAGGAGTTCACCCAATGCTCCTGGGCTATGTCTCCTAGTCCAGCCTTCAGTGGTGGCCTCTCTATTATGTTTTCAAAGCAGAGTTTTACAATGGTGAGCTCAATTCGAGTCTCACTCAACAGATATAAATCAATAAGACTGGACTTGAATCCCCCAACTCTTTGGAGTACACAGACTCTCCTTACTAAAACTCGACCTCTATTGGTCATAGTAGTATGAGCCAAATCTGAGACTCATACATGATAGGCATGTACAGTGGAGTTCGCTTGAACCTCTCAAGCCTTCTCTAGAGTACACAGACTCTCTGACTCTCTCTGGCTTTGTCTCGATGCTGCCTTTTCTCTGCATGTAAGCTCGACTTACTTTCTCTGTTCTCTGCTCTTAGCTTTCTTAACTCGCTTTTCTCACTTCTTTCTTTGTCTCTATTAGTTCATGGCTTTAAAGCCAATCTGCTTCCTGACTATTCGTTTTCGCTTCCCAACATTCTGGTTCTTCTACCTCTGTCCATTTGAATTCCCCTGTTCTGCGTCATCATCACTATGTAATGCTTCACAGGAAGGTGGCCACCTGTTTCATAACGAACTAAGTGTCAGTTCTTTTGGAAATGTTTGAACTGCCATTATTTTTGTTTAACTCCCAGATTGCCCATGAACATGATTCCTTTGCCAACTCATCGTTCATGCCGAACTTCAAACCTTTATACAACTCAGCCTATTTACCCCGTTGAATCCGGTCATCCATCAGATCATATGTCCACCGTCGATCTGGAGCCTCCAGATCCTATGGTCTCCATCCATATCAGGCGAGTAAGTTGCATGATGTTTACCTGTCTGATGTGAGAAATTTTCTCTCTCTTCCGCCAGACGCATGGCACCCAGTGTATGGCATCGGGCGGGACTCGGTTGAAACTGCTTATCGCTTGAAGCCCTTCCAATATCCTACCGATTTTTGTGTGGGACCCACCTCTGATGGAATTGGCAAATTTTGTATGATTTTTGACTTTCTGGGTCCGGGTCACTCGGGGCTTTTCCATCTTTGAGGAATTTGCTCAGGGCTCTTCCTGTTTTGTTGTCTCGTGACAGCACGCGTGACCATGGGCCAACGATCGGCACGCTTGACCGAGGATCCTCGTTGCTTGGCGCTGCTCACAAATTACAATTGTTTAAGGATATTTCTAATAAGCTCGACCTTTGTAAGACTTTGAAACTTTGGCATGAATTTTACAGAGTTATGAAAGCTTAAAGAGTTCTTTAGGATCATGTATTCACTCCCTCTTTGGCAAACATATGAATATATACACTCCTATTCGTACTTGATCACATGTTTATGATGGTTAAATCATGAAGTCCTCTTTTCCACTTGCATTTTCACTTCATCATTTAAGCACCTAATTGAGGATATAGGGAATGCTTGTTGCCTAAGGGTTTCATGTCTACTCTTGGTTTACTTATATCACACTACGGTCAATTTATGTGATGGAGTGAAATACTTAAGTTTGTGGAGTTATTAGAACTGTGTATTAAGTTATTCACCATACACACATGTATTACATCTCATTGATCCACATGTGTGGGTTGGAGACTCATTGCTTGAGCACTTTAATGGAGACTACTTTAGGGACTTGATGGTATATCTTACACAATCTCTTGGCAAAGATTGTGACTCATCCTTTCTTTTCCTTGAGAGACTTGATAATATTGAAGTCACTCCTTATAATCCATGGAGATGGGGAGTATAAATTAGTTGTGTTGGCAATAGAATTGAGAAATAGAGGCTTTCTATTTGCGATATTGGATTCATAGACATTGGATACATGGTAGTAGTTCTCGATGTCAATTAACTAAAGTTGTATTGTCATAAGGCGAAAAGAGGTAAACATATTGGTAACCTTGTTGTCCTGATCATTCCAAAAAATATCAATTCCACCCAAGTATCTCTAAGAATCAATCACTAATACTTTTCAATTCCTCCCCCATTTGCTAATTATATGAGGTAGAACCTCACTTAATATTTTTGTTTCTTGTATCAACATTATTGATGGGTGCTTTACATACCATTTTTATTTTAGGATTCTTTACTTTCCTTTACTATTGAGGCCCCTAATGTTCCATGAGACTATTTTCATGGAGAATTTACACACAAAGGAAGTATAATATGAATTAAAAAATACATGTTTCCAGATTTAAGTGCTTGGACAATGTCACTTCGTGACTCCTATATTTCCTTAACCTAGGACTGAATGGTGAACTTGATGCCCTTAAGGGAGATTGACCAATGAAAATCTCAAAAAAGAGGTGACTTTTGACTTTATCACATACAAGTTAAAATACTAAAATAAAATATCCATAACAATTTCATCAAGCAATGAATCATTACATTATAAAAGACAATATACAAACCTTTTGGAAATTTTGCTAAACCATGTTCAAAACCAACATATTTAATATTAATATTTAACAATACTATGGACAATAAAAAAATTTCATAAATTAAATAACATGTTATCAAGCCTAAGAAATGTCACTAAAAGGCAACTAAAAAGCATGCAACTAATGGGAGTGGCCACTCAAGGCCACCATAAGGCAATTAATCTATTAATACCAAGATTAATGGGGACAAAGATCTACAAAGGACAAAGGAAAACATGTTTTGACTTTATTGTTTTATTAGGGGCAAGTTGAACATCTCAATATATAATGAAGAGCCGAATGAGTTTTATTGCATTAAGAAAACCCAAGAACATTTATAACTTAGCAAGGAAGAGATGTATAATACCCATCTGAGTGACACAACATATGGCGTTAAGTTATTTTTATACTTGTCGAAGGCAGAGTATATTGTAATCTGTTGGAGTCAAAATGATTTGAATTTTAATTACTCTATAAATTTTTAGAAACTATTTCTTAATTTTATTAATATTTTGGGAAAATTAAATATTAAACTCATTTTTTTAGAAATTGAAAATTATTTTTTTTATTTTTAAAATTTGAATTTCTAATTTTTTATTGGTGGATGACTAATTTTATGTGGTTTAAAATCAAATTTTCATAATAAATAATTATTAAAAAAAAAACACCAACATAAATCAGTTATCGATTTTTTATGTTCCTTATTTATGGATTTTTCTATAATAAATATTTTCTTTTCTAAAAAACAAAAATAAGTGACATTAATTTTTGGGCTGTTAGAAACTGGCCCATTTAAGAAACAAAAGAAACAATGCTCTATATTACATTGATTTTTCCCTTAGTTATTTTTATTATTGAATGGATTTCGTTTTATTATTATTATATTTATAAATTTGTTTAAGCATTCAATAATTTTATGTGTAAATATAATTGTGTGGATTTTTAATAAATATCTATAAATATAATTATTATAACATCTAGATTTTATAAGGACATCTAGCACACGTTTCCATTATATCTGGACCTTTTTCAATAACATAAAAATAAGCAATGTTTCCTTTGCTACCCATGAGCTCCTACTTTTCCAAACTATACATTTTCTTAGGACTTCAAAGCTATGAAAACTTTTCATTCTCTCATTTTAGTTTGGATTTCATAGCAAGCATTTGCAGTTCTATCTCCTTTATGTCACATAGATTGGTAATGTAGTTATCAGAGTGTTAATTACAAGCCTTGATGTACTTGCCAATGGGCAATAACAATAATTTCCTTTTTCTTATTTGCAACGTTGGCATAACAAGCATTGGCATAACAACATTCAACTTTCCTGCTTGCATGAATTTCCATTTCCCGATTCCGAAGGTAAGATTTTGGTTTTTTCTTAAGGCGGTTTATTGGAATTTTGAGCGACTATAGTTTTTTTCCATTATGGTTTTCATTATTGCTAGTTTCATTGGCTTATTGCCATGCATTCTATATCCAAAAATCATTGCACTCCATGAGATAACATTCCTTTTAGGCATTTGGTCAAATTGTTGGTGTCCAATCTGTAATTTATTATGGCCACGCCTAATTCAAATCCAGTTTAGCCATTGAAATAAATTGCATAAAAACTCTTCGTTAGTGACTTGATGGTGGATTTTAGCTATTGTTGTGAGTTTTTGTAACACATTTTATAGAGAAAAGAAATCATTTCTTTGTGTACCATATTTTGTCTTGGATTCATTATATTGATTAGATGGCTAACATGATCAGTAGCATATAGACATATCATCGATTCAACTATTTGAAAAATGTTGGTTGCAATTAATTTATCTTAGGATAGAGCTAATATGACAAATTGATGGAAAGACCCAAAAAGAAAAAGGATACGGTACAAATGTCTAATGTCAATATTACTTGAATACTGCTCAATTGAATTCAAGTATCATAAGTGAAGTCTCCATGCACTCAGAGTAACCTGTAGGTTCTGTCACGTCCAACGAGAGTTCCAAAAAATTGAACTACACTAAATCTTCAATCATGATGTTCAAAAGTGGGTACTCTAAGTGAAATTCAATTGAACCATACTAAATGCATACCAAGATTGAGGAAAACCTATGGATTGTGTACTGTATAAATTCTTTTTTATTTGTACTTGCAATATTTGTGATATAAATATTAGTTTCTTATACATTTTATAAAATGGTTGCAGACAGCTTTTATTTTTTCTCCCACAGTATAATGCAAAAAGATGGCCAGTTAAAACTTTAAAATTAATCTTTTGCACAACTTGATAATTTATGTTATTTATGTTTGCATTGTTGAAATAATTAGATTTGTAAAAGTATGTTTTGCACTACTTTATAATATACTCATTATGTTATATATATATAGTTAATATTGATGTAGTCTTTTAATTTTGAATATATTAAATTATACATTTTATTTACTATCAAGTTATAGGGATTGCAACAAATTTATTATTTTTCAGTGTATATACATTGTGGTGTTTAATTAAACATTTATATTTAAAATTATTAATTAAGTTTTTGCATAAGAGGTAGGTACTAAGCAACAACCCTGCATTATATACTTCTTTATATAATTTAACCTTTTATCATAAAATAAAAAACTAGCATGAATGGAATGTTTAAAATCCATTTTTATAAAAATAAAATACAATTTTTTTTTATAAAAGAAATACCAAAAAATAAACATATTTTTCTAGAAAATAAAAAATACTAAAACTAAATATATATTAAAAAACTAAAACATAAGCAAATAATTATTTTTTTATTTAAAATTACTGTTTTGTAATTTTTTTAACACTTCCCTCTATTCTAAAAGGCAAAAACAATAATAGAAATAAGGATGGACCAAAAATCTTCATTTCCCTTGTAAGTGTTTCCCGCCATTCATTCCACTCACTCGAGCTATTTCATAAAATAGAGCTAAGTGTTATTTCACACTCTTTTGGCAAAGCTAACAAACCCAGTAGCTTTAAAAATATATTTTTTTTAACATTCTTGTTCATATTACAATTCTAAAAATTCCATCTTGCCCAATTTTCAGCTACACCACAATAATCTAAGATATAATATGAACCCACTCTCTAGAAGTAATGAACTTGAGCATTTTTAATTCTTGTTAACACCTTTAAAACTCGGTTTCCATGTTTTTAAATCTTAACCACCACTAGCAAACAAGGGATATTTTTCCTTCCAAAGAAAGTTTTGTAAAATACCCACCTTACCTTACCTTTCACTCCACCTAAACCTAGTTTCGTTGAAAGCCCCTTGCTTACCTCACTACAAACATTGTATTTAGTGCTAAACTCATAATAATATCAAACTATTTTTAAAAACTTTATGGTTTAGGAAGTTCAAAACCAATTAGATTTAGAGCTAAATTGAAATCAAGATTTTATTCTCTTTTACATTATAATTTAGGGAGTTCAAAACAATTTAAATGGAATCATTGTCATCATTAGGTATAATGGATTTAGTGTGATAATAGATAAAATGAATTAATTATTTGTGTGCATTTGTTCTTGAATGAACATTAGGATCCATTATATCATAGAGAAATGTACATGCATTAAAAATAACTCAATATTTCGTGTGATATTCATAGTGTATGTGAATTAGAATTGTAATTTTAACTAAAGCTTCCTGTAACTCTTAATTTACCAATCGTGCATGGACATAATAAGAAACATTCACAATAGAATATGAAGAACAAATGGGTACCTACTTCATATGCATTTAAAAAAGCTTCTGCTACTTAATGTGAATTACAAGTGTAATCTTAGTTGGATCTCCAATATATCTTAAACCATATTTTCATTTTATTTTTTAGTACTATTAAATTTTATTATGTCCTACCTCATTTTAAGTTTAGCATTGTAACAAACATATGCATTGTGTTATGGAATTAGTGCTAACATGTAATATTGACTTTTTTCCAAAATGCTACAAGTAATGACTGCGAAGACGATGATACAAACTATGTTGATCTTACATCAGATATCAGAGACGATGATGATGAGGATGGAAATGTCATTGGTGATGATGATGTGGATGAGATTATCCGGACGGTGAGGATGGTGATCATGAGAAAGATCTTGACTATGATTTTCGTGGTGCTAGCTAGCTAGCCATGCATTATTTTTTATATTTAGTTGGGATGTCTTAATATGGTAACCATACATCTGAATTTTAGTTGATTCGAATAATTATGATGATACTATCGGTACTATCTTGTTACCTTATGAATATGTTGAAAATTGTTTACATTTTTTTATAAAGAATTATTGTGTATGATGAGATTCCTATTTTTTTATGGATGTTGTGAATTTACCTTAGAATAATGATGTTTATTAATCATTTTGATTTGGTAATCATAAATTGAATTTTAGCTGATTTGATTAAAAATGATGATGATATTATCATCATTATCTTGTTCTTTTACATATATATTGAAAATTATCAACATTATTTTGATGGAGAATTATTATATATCATGATATTACTATCTTTGGATGGATGTTGTGAATTTACCTTAGAATAATGATATTTACAAAATATTTTGATGTGATAATCACATATTTGAATCTTAGCTTATTTGATTAAAGATGATGAGGATATTATAAGTATTATCTTGTTACTTTATATATGTGTTGAAAATTTTCAATGTTTTTTTTTATGGAAAATCATTATGTATGATGATATTACTATTTTTGGATGTAAATTTGTCAATTTGCCTTCGATTAATGTTATCTGCGATAGGTGTTGATTTAGTAGTAATATATGTATATTGAAAATTTTTAATGATTTTTTTATGGAGAATTGTTATATATGATAATACTGCTATTTTTTTTATGAATGTTGTCAATTACCCTTAAATTTGTTTACAAACATTAAGTTATCAATTTGAATTGTGATATCTTCTTAAAAGATATTTAGAAACTGTAATATATTTCACCATGTAATTGAAATTAGTGAAATGAACCTATAAAGGGGTCATAAATGGAAATAAAAGTACAAGTGTAAACAAAAAGGCAAAAGTGGATGTAACCATGGATGCAAAATTGGGAGTAGAATTGGATGTTAAATTAGTCATCAAAACGAGATGCAAACAATGACACAAAAAGGGTGCAACACTGGACACGAAAAAGGGAACAAAATAGGGCATACGAAAGAATACCAAATTGGGCACAAACAAAGACGCAAAAGTGGACACCAAAATGAGGATGCAAAATTGAGCGCAAAAAATGAAAGACACAAAACAAGATGCAAAATGGAAATAAAAAAAGGTGAAACCAAGAATTCCATATTGGATGCCAAAAATGATACATAACTAGATGCAAATTCAAACTAAAATCTAGGTGCAAAATGAGATGCAAATGTGGATACAAAATGTGGCAGAAAAAAGGATGCAAATTTGGATGCCAAAAAGATGCAAAATTGGACATAAAAAAGGGTAAAAAATTGGACACAAAAGTAGAAAAGTGGTGCAAAAACGGATATAAAAATGGCTCAAATTTGGACGCAAATTGAAATGAAACATTGGATGCAAAATGATGTGCAAAAAACTATGCAAAACTTGGTGCAAAAACAAATGAAAAAGTAGATGAAAAAGATGGCTCAAAATTGAACGTAACATTAGACACAAAATGGGATACAAGGTGGATGCAGCACATGGTTCAAATTAAGATGCAAATTTCCATGCAAATTTGGATGCTCGAAAGGATGCAAAATTGGATACAAGAAATGGTGTTAAAACTTATGTTAAATTGGATGCAAGAAACAATGTTAAAAGTGATGCTAAATTGGATGCAACAAATGATGCAAAATTAGATGAAAAATAGGATACAAAAAGGAGAGACAAATCAAACGCAAAAGTGGATGCAAAAAAATGTGCAAAAATTGATGGCAAATTTGGCGCTAAATCAGATTCAACATATGGTGCAAAATTGGATGCAAAAAAAAGCATAAAAACTGACACAAAAAAAAAGATGTAAAATTAAGTAGAAAATTAGAAGAAAAAAATGGCATAAGACTAGAAGCAAAAACTGGCACAAACTCGAAGCAAAACAAGACAGTGATTTGGATAAAAAAAAATTGTGTAAAATTCGATGCAAATTACGACATAAAAATAGAAGTAAAGAATGGCACAAAACAGGAAGGAAAAAATGATGCAAAAATAGACGAAAAAAATAGTACAAAACTATAAGCAAACCTGTTCTAAAACCAAATTCAAACTTAGTGCAAAATATGATGCAAAATTTGGCGTATTCAAAAAAAAAAAAAAAAAAACAACTTTAAAAATTGTAGAATAGAGCCATTTAGCTCTAGACTCTTCATTCCAATTGAGAAATTAATGCACTAAATTTTGGTACTAAATATGGCGCAAATTGCCTATTTTATTGTAGTTTCAATACGCACGCACGCGCACATATATCCAAACATATATATATATATATATATATATATATATATATATATATATACATATACATAAAACATAATACTCCATTTTTATTAATGTTTAAAAACTTAATCTTATAAACCTCATGCTTCAAAATAATCTAATGTTTGATTAATCAAATTATATAAAAATTTCTACAAATATAAAATTCATTAGCAATACATATTGTATATATGAAATGAGTAGTAAAACCCTTATTATAATAGTCAACAAAAATTGACAATTTTATAAACCTAATGTTTAAAATCCAATATACTGAATGTTTAAAATCCAATATTATGTATATTAGTAAACTTATATTTATATTAGATATCATTTTTGGGATTCAACTGCGTTAAGTAAGTCATTCAAACGTATGACCATTTCCATGAGAGGTAGTCGTAACTGACTAATTTCTCATGATTTTTGAATAGTTCACTTAGCACTCATTGCATCGGGTGATGCTCACAGGGGTGAAGAAGTGGGATTGAAACTAGTGAAATGTGGAGAACGAATCACATAGCATCAATCGTCACTTCCGGGGCTTGCACCCGGTAACCAGGACTTCCCAGGTGGTCACCCATCCCAGAACTCCTCTGGCTCAAGCGCGCTTAACTGTGGAGTTTTTCCCACAATCAAGCCCACTTAGCTTGCTACCCCATTTGCAAAACCTTAGCAAGTATTGTGCCTCATGAACCATTCAAGTAGAGATCCCTTGACTCTTTTTGAATTTAAGTATGGGGGATTTACGCAGTGCATTATATTAGATATCATTTTTGGGATTCAACTGCGTTAAGTAAGTCATTCAAACGTATGACCATTTCCATGAGAGGTAGTCGTAACTGACTAATTTCTCATGATTTTTGAATAGTTCACTTAGCACTCATTGCATCGGGTGATGCTCACAGGGGTGAAGAAGTGGGATTGAAACTAGTGAAATGTGGAGAACGAATCACATAGCATCAATCATCACTTCCGGGGCTTGCACCCGGTAACCAGGTTTTGCAAATGGGGTAGCAAGCTAAGTGGGCTTGATTGTGGGAAAAACTCCACAGTTAAGCGCGCTTGAGCCAGAGGAGTTCTGGGATGGGTGACCACCTGGGAAGTCCTGGTTACCGGGTGCAAGCCCCGGAAGTGATGATTGATGCTATGTGATTCGTTCTCCACATTTCACTAGTTTCAATCCCACTTCTTCACCCCTGTGAGCATCACCCGATGCAATGAGTGCTAAGTGAACTATTCAAAAATCATGAGAAATTAGTCAGTTACGACTACCTCTCATGGAAATGGTCATACGTTTGAATGACTTACTTAACGCAGTTGAATCCCAAAAATGATATCTAATATAATGCACTGCGTAAATCCCCCATACTTATATTTATATTTATATTATTATTTTTATATAATATTAATATTAATATCCAATATTATGTATATTAGTAAACTTATATTTATATTTATATTACTATTTTTATATAATATTAATATTAATTAAGTATTAGGGTTTTTGATAGTTCATTATATTAGATATTATTTTTTGGGATTCAACTATGTTAAGTAAGCCATTCATTTATGACCATTTCATGAGAGGTAATCATAACTCACTAATTTTTCATGATTTACTTCCCAGGAAGTCTTGGTTAACAGGTGAAAGCCCTGGAAGTGATGATTGACACTGTGTGATTTATTTTACTAGTTTCAATCCCACTTCTTCATCCTTTCGAACATCACCCCGATGCAATGAATGCTAAGTGGACTATTCAAAAATCATGAGACCTCTCATAATAGTCATAGATGAATAACTTACTTAAACTTGAATCCAAAAAAATAATACCTAATTAATATCAATATTTTTCTTCCATATAAATATTAACATTAAATTCATTTTTATTAATTTTAAAACACTCAATTTTATAAATCTTAGGTGATAAAGTAATCTAATACTGCGTAAACCAAATAACATAAAAAGCTCCACAGATATAAATCTGATGACATTCAACCTAAATAAAGCTAATGTTAAACTATCGACCGGACGCTCCCCTGTGTCTTCTTTTCTTTTTTAGTTTCCTTCTCTTCACACATTAACCTTTCTGTCACGTTGATTTGTTTTCAACTCCAGTTAGTTTATTCTCAATATATATATAAAGTTATGGCACAGTGGCTCAAAACGGAAATTTTATGCAGCGGTGCTGAACAGATAAATGCACCATAGACAATATATCATCCACTTCGGCATAAAAATCTCATCGCAACATTGATCCAAAGACATTTTTTGATAAATAAATTTTATGCAGCGGTGCTGAACAGATAAATGCACCATAGACAATATATAATCCACTTCGGCATAAAAATATCATCGCAACATTGATCCAAAGACATTTTTTGATAAATTGGATCAAGAGAACATTATAAAACGCATATTTTACTAATTTCAGATAATCTACAATTTAGGTTTCGATGTTGCGATAGACTTTAGCATTTCCTTTATTTTTCTCTCATTAATTCCGAAACGGAGTCTGGAAATTTTGTTCACGCCAAATGTTCTTAAAATATATTACACACAGGATGAAATTTGGCAATTTCCTAAAATATTCTCATTAATTCCTAACGTTCCGAGGTCTTCTTTTCAGAAAAAATGAGCATGTTCAACTACGTAAACTTTAGCTTCATGAAAGTTTCTTACAATAGTTTGTTTTCCTAACTTAGGTTTTTCTTAGCATTCTGAAATCGTTTGGAGGGGAAATTGGTCTGTTCAAATACATAAAGTTTAGTTCACGAGATTGTGTTACAAACTTTTGATTCATGATTATGAAAGATTTATAGTTTGTGTTTAGTGATTAAAAATTCTAATGAATTTTTATTTTAATGTAGTTTTTATTTTTAAGATTAATATAATAATTAAATTTAGAAACTTATTTATGATAATTAATATATATATATGTGTGTGTGTGTGAAAATAGTTACAAATTAATAAGCTTTTTATTTCCAAATAATTATGTAATTTATTTTTAAAATTATTGTTGTTCATATAATTTTATATAGTTTTAAGTTTAGGGATTGCAATCTTTTTAAAGAATTATGAAGAAAAAAACAGTATAGATCTAGCATTTGTAGAGATAGATAAAATCTTTTCACATGTAAATATTTGAAAAAAGAGTTGCATTTCTCTCATCCTTTGATAGATCTCAATGAATATGTAATGGCTCTATATATATATATATATATGGGAAAATTGATATGGGAAAATTGACCAAAAACATATACCTAAAAAAGACTAAAATATAAAATAGTGAGATTAATTCTAATGCTTTAACCATAAAGATTTGTTTTTCGATTGCTTTATCTGATGTAACTTGGAAAATAATAAATATAATCCTTACTTGTCTTAGTGGTGATGTTTTCTATGTCCAGGAATCTATTCCTAGTATTTGGGAGTTTGTTGAGGTCTAGTTGGTTGAGAGATTCTCTCTAACTAGTTAGCTTCCTAGATTGGTGTGTGGTTGAGATATTCATTCAACCAAGAGATTGTATGTCCAAGATATATTAACTATCTCGAGAGTTTCTTGTATTTATATTGTATTATTATTTGAAATGAATAATAAAATTCTTGTGTGCCTTATGAAAAATTAACTTGGTATCACAGTCTGAGCTACCTCCGCCATGAGAGAGATCAGAGGCATAGGGCATAGGGCTGGTGCAGTTTGTTTGTAAGATGGTTTATGTGTGTGTAGTTTATCCATTGTATGTAGTGAGCGTGGAAAGAACTGGGGTAAAAGATGGTTTGTCTATCGTTTGGCGTAATATGTAGAGATTGTCATGAATGCTACCTTTACTGGTTCTATTCTTCATCATTTTATCTCATGGGGATGCGCAAAGTGTGGAAACAGCTATGGTATGAACCAAGTAGATTGTGTTATCTGTCTATGTAGTGTGCATTCAAACCAAGCTATGCCTTGACTCGAATTGGTGTGAATCGTATTGTTGGAGCGTTGAGGGATCACTGCAGCACTAAGCCTCCATAACTGAGTTTGTGAGTTGGTACCTGATCAAGACCTCATGTGCATGTGTTGCGCATTGACCCATGTTGGGTCCTTTGTTTTGAGAAGCAAGGTGACACATTGGAAGAATGACCACATTTTGAAAAATATAGAAATTAGGAAGTTGCGGAGAAGACAGTTGGAGAAGAGGAAGGAATCCACCAAAGACTAGCAGTTGCAGGAAAATGGCCAGAGAAGTCGAGACTCAAGCAGCCACAATCGAGAGGAGAGGAATACTAACAGCCAAGCAGTAGAAGCAGATGAAAGAGGAAAAAGGTAGAGCCTCCAAGGAAGAAGTCGCAGTACAGGAAAGCACAGGGATATAAAAGAAGGTTGAAATGAAAAAGCTAAAAGAGGAGAGGGAGATGATACTGAAATGTTGTTGTGGAGCCATTCGAGCTCACTCTAATTCTCATGATCTCGATTGTGTATTTCCCTTTCATATTAGCATTATATTATGTCTATATGAGGCTTGCGAGCCAAATGTCAGGTTGTAATGATGATGAAGATTAAAGGAAGAAGATATTATAGGGATACACTAGTACTATGCATACGAGTTTGTGTGGCTTTTAAAAATTTTAGTAGGGTTGCATCTGTATTATATTGTTTCTCTTCATGTGTTTGATTTGTTACGATTGAGTTCCTCATTGGCATAGTTGTGGATTCACTGGCATTGATATATTAAATATGATTCTTCTCGATAGCAAATTCCAACCCTTGACTAACTGAGGTTGCGCATGCCTTGGGTGAGACGCCTTATCTGTCCTAAATAAGGTAAAAATGTCAGTGTTGTGCTAGACTAATGTGGAGCTTTTGTCAGCCATTGTGCTTGAACCTGGGTTCTCAAACCTTCTATTATTTTTCTGCCAACAAATGGTTCCATTTGTAGGTTTTAACCCTGTACAGAAATTACCTGCATACGAATTCTTAAACAAAGAAAATAAACAATGTGAGAGCATAACCCATAAAACACATATGCACAGAGATTTTTCCCTGGATCCCAAAACCGGGACTACCAGCTTGATTTTTCATTATGTTCCTTTCAATGTTACAATACATATTTATACATGCCGAAGCATCCAATACCATGGACCGAAAACCATCGTGTCCAATACCATGGACCGAAAACCATCACGTCCAAAAAAAAAACATGTGCGAAAATCATGCACAAAACCATAGGTGGGTCCGCCCAACCTAACATATGGTCCAAAACCAAAATTTTCCGGGGCGCTGCCCCGGACCCCATAAAGTGGGGTTACGGGTGCCCTTCAAACCCCCTATTAACTACGTGGAAAGAATATAACACAACCCAACAATCTCCCACTTGTTGTTTTCTTTCCACAGGGGGCCACAGGAGAGCTTAGTCATTTTTTCAGCCCTGAGATTCCCATTGCTTCTCTACACCAAGAGAACTTCTCAGAGCTCACAGATTTTGTCAATGCATCTGCAATATTCTTCAAAGTTTCCACCTTTACCAGCAACACCTTTCTGTCTTCTATCATATCCCTCACAAAGTGATACTAAACATCAATGTGCTTTGTCTTTGAATGATAAGCAGGGTTCTTTGCCAAGAAAATTGCACTTTGGTTGTCACAGTCTATTCTTATAGCTCCCTGTACTAACCCCATACTTGAACACAATCTCTTCAACCAAACTGCTTCCTTACTTGCATGAGTGGCTGCCATGTATTCTCCCTCTGTAGTTGATAGTGCCACTACAGATTGTTTCTTACTCATCCAACTGACTGCGCCTCCAAATAGGTTAAACACATACCCACTTGTAGATCTTCTCTAATCCAGATCTCCAGCCCAGTCTGCATCAACAAAGCCATGAATATCCAACACTCTGTCCAATCCTGGTCTTCCTTGGTAGCACAAACCATAATCACTAATGCCACGCAAATACCTGAAAACCCGCTTCACTGCTGTCCAGTGCTCCTTCCCAGGTTTTGACATAAACCTGCTCAATACTCCCACTGCATGTGCAATGTCTGGTCTAGTATAGACCATTGCATACATCAGGCTACCCACTGCACTTGCATATGGAACATGGGACATGTCCTCTTCCTCTTCTTGTGTCTTGGGACACTGTTTAGCATATAACCTCACACCTACAGGAATAGGAACCTTCACCGGTTTACTATCCTGCATATTAAACCTCTGGAGTATTGTCTCGACATACTTCCTCTGGTTTAAACAGAGCTTCCTCTTTGACCGATCTCTTTTAATTTCCATGCCCAAAATATAGTTTGCAACACCAATATCTTTCATGTCGAATTTGGAGGACAATTGGGTCTTCAAATCCTGGATAATTTCTTTGTCATTTCCAACCAGCAACATATCATCCACATACAAGACCAGATAAATAATACGGTTACCAATTAATTTAAAATACACACAATGATCTGCTTTGCTTCTGTTGAAGCCAAGTCCCCGTATAAATGTATCAAATTTCTGATACCACATCCTTGGTGACTGTTTTAAGTTCCCATACAGAGACTTCTTTAACTTGCATACCAATTCTTTCTTACCCTTCACCGCAAAGCCTTCAGGTTGCTTCATGTAGATTTCCTCTTCCAAATCCCCGTGAAGAAATGTTGTCTTCACATCCATCTGTTCTACCTCAAAATCAAAAGCAGCAGCAACAGATAAAAGTAATCTAATAGAAGTTACCTTGGCAACAGGAGAAAAAATATCACCAAAATCAATTCCCGGCACCTTGGAATAACCTTTTGCTACCAACCGAGCTTTGTATTTCTCCACCTTTCCTTCTGCATTTGTCTTCTTCTTGAACACCCATTTGCTGCCAATGTGTTTCCTTCCAGCCGGCAACTCCACCAGATCCCAAGCCTCATTTTTGTGCAAAGATGCCATTTCATCGACCATGGCCTCTTTCCAGAGTTTTCCATCCTCTAAATCCACTGCTTCCTTCACAGTTCTGGAATCATTATCAGTAACAGACAAAGCAAAATTTGAACTGAAAGCAGATGGACTATAACTTTCTGGCTGCCTTCTTTCTTGAACTGATCTTCTCACAGCCGGAGTTTGTGGCTCTTCATCTTCTGATTCCTCCTCTAGTGCAGAGTCTGATTCTTCCTCCTTTGGCTCAAACTCTATCTTCTCAAGTTCCTTTGGTTGGACTTCATGTTGAATAACATCTTTTACCTCTCTGAACAACACATCTCAGCTGTACACAACCTTCTGTGTGACTGGGTTCCAAAGCTTATAACCCTTTAAACCATCCTTATACCCAATAAAGATGCACTTTTCAGATTTACTATCCAACTTGGTTCGTTTCTCCTTTGGAACATGTACATATGCATCACATCCAAATACCCTTAGATGTGAAAGAGAGGGTTTCTTACCAGTCCATACTTCTTGTGGAGTCTTATCCTCCAACGCTGATGAAGGTGATCTGTTGATCAGGTAACATGCAGTATCCACCGCCTCTGCCCAGAATTCCTGTCCTAACCCGGCACCACTGAGCATGCTTCTTGCCCTTTCCATCAACGTCTTGTTCATTCTTTCTGCGACTCCATTTTGCTGAGGTGTATATGGAGTAGTCTTTTGCCGTGCTATACCACACTTCTTACAAAATTCTTCAAATTCCTTGCTGCAAAATTCTCCACCATTATCTGTCCTCAGCACCTTTATCTTCTCCTTTGTCTGATTTTCCACCAGAGCCTTAAATTCTTTAAACCTGTCAAAGACTTCAGATTTCTTCTTAAGAAAATATATCCATGTATTCCTTGAGAAGTCATCTATGAATGATACATAGTAGACAGACTTACCCAGTGATGGAACCTTCACAGTTCCAAACACATCACTGTGCACAAGCTCTAATATCTGTTTCGTCCTCTTACCCCCAGAGGGGAAACTCACCCGATTCTGCTTCCCATATACACAATTTTCACAGAAATCAAAATCTAGAGAGCTATTATTCATACCTTCTACCATACCTTTACCATGAAGTATTCGAAGGCCCTTCTCTCCAATATGTCTAAGCCTTTGATGCCACAACATGGTCTTCTCTCCAGAGACCACTAGATTCTCTACTCCATTTTCAGGAACCATAGAACTATTGCACCCATCAACAACAGTGCTACCTTGTAGCTTGTACAGAGTTCCAATCTGAACTCCCCGCATTAATAGCAGTGCTCCTCGAACCATCTTGCAGGTATCTTTCTCAAACACCGTCTTTACACCTGCATCATCCAACTTGCTTACAGAAATCAGATTTCTGGCCAATGCAGGAATATGTAGAACACCCGGAAGTGTTCTAACCCTTCCACCTTGCAACTTCAATTTACTTTTCCTCGACCAATGATTTTAGCCTTCCTATCATCTCCTTAGAAGACATCACCACCATCGTATTTCTCATACTCGCAGAACCACTCTCTATGGGGAGTGAAGTGAAAGGATGCACCTGAGTCAATCAACCATGCCTCATGATCTACATGTGTACTTGAAGAAGCCAAGTACACATCCCCACCTTCATCTGAGGTGGTTTTTGCCTCTGCAGAAGGAGCATCATCAGATCCCTTTCCTTTATCAGGAGCTTTAGATTTACAATCCCTTATGAAGTGCCCTTCCTTTCCGCATTTCCAGCACACCACCTTTGTAGGTTTTCCTGGAGATTTAGATCTCCCTCTAGATTTAGATCTCCCACTCGATGACTTATTTTTGTTTCTATTCTGGGACCGTCCTCGTACAGACAAGGCATCACCATTCTGGTTGTCCATATTTTTCCGTCTCATCTCCTCCGTCAGCAAGGCTGAGACTATTTCATCAAACTACAAAGCAGTTGCATTGCTACCTATTGCAATAACCAGACTATCCCACGAATCTGGTAGAGAACACAACAGATTGATGCACTTATCTTCATCTGAAATTTTAATATCAATAGATAATAACTGACTTACCACAGTGTTAAACGCATTCAGATGCTCTGTCACCGAGTCTCCATCTTTCATCCTCAGGTTATACAGCTTTTTCCGCAGGAACAGTTTATTCACCAGAGACTTAGATTGGTACAAAGTCCCTAACTTGACCCACAAAGCCTTTACCGTAGCTTCCCCTGATACATTCAGCAATACTGAATCCAAGACACACAATCGTATTGTGCTCTTTGCCTTCCGATCCAACTTCTTCCATTCTTCATCGGTCACTCCCGATGGTTTAGTACCCGGATCTACCGCGATCCACTGATCTTTATCCACCAACATATCCTCCATCTTTAGTTTCCACAACTCAAAATTCTGACCATTGAACTTCTCAATCTCTATCTTTCCACTGCTCGCCATCTTCTTTCACCACCAGAATCGATCTCGCAGATCTCCCACTGAACAGGGTCTACCACAGGCCCGAGCGAAACCCTTCAGCAACAAAGGCGTCCCCTTGAAGCCAAACCTGGCTCTGATACCAAATGTAGGTTTTAACCCTGTACAGAAATTACCTGCATACGAATTCTTAAACAAAGAAAATAAACAATGCGAGAGCATAACCCATAAAACACATATGCACAGATATTTTTCCCTGGATCCCAAAACCGGGACTACCAGCTTGATTTTTCATTTTGTTCCTTTCAATGTTACAATACATATTTATACATGTTGAAGCATCTAATACCATGGACCGAAAACCATCGCGTCCAATACCATGGACCGAAAACCATCGCGTCCAAAAAAAAAACATGTGCGAAAATCATGCACAAAACCATAGGTGGGTCCGCCCAACGTAACATATGGTCCAAAACCAAAATTTTCCGGGGCACTGCCCCTGACCCCATAAAGTGGGGTTACAGGTGCCCTTCAAACCCCCTATTAACTAAGTGTAAAGAATATAACACAACCCAACACCATTGTCGAGACCTGGAAATTTCCAAAGGGTTTTGGAATATGGTGTCGAATATCTTTAAGAAGGAACTGCAAGATTGGTGGCATGAACAAATAGAATGGTTCACTTTTTAGCAAGCTCAACTCCATCGATGAAGTGCGAAGCAGCTAAAGTAAGAAGTCTTGTATGCAGAACCTTCAATACCAATACAAGATCTTATGGTGCAAGTTCCCAAAGGAGCTCTACAATTGTTTATGAATATTGCAAGTAAAAGGAAAGACCAGTGGACAAAACTGATCTTGTCATACTTGGACACGAGTGGATCTTGTTGCGCTACATCAACTTCACTCATATTTGACTCGAGCTGTGGATTTTTGGGTACAAACCACATTAGAGGGATACATTATTGAGTTTATTGTGGAAGGTAATCAGTTCTTCTCTAAAGCTGAGGACGCATTCAAATCAGGGTTGTGGGGAAAACTACTATGAGAAATCCAATTGTGGATTAAGGTGTTGATGGTGGAAGAAAACTTGTTGGCATTATAGAACCCACCTATGGCAACTTAAAATCCCAGTATTGAGGGAAGGATCTAAAGGGAGGATGCTATCTAGTAGAGAGCTATGAGAAGATTGAGGAAATGGACACAGATGATTTCCGAAGGGCCAGAGATTTGAGGGATCAAAGGAGAGTGTGGATAGCTGAAAAATGGTGGGAGAGAGATCTAAGGGAGATTGGTAGAAGGTAGAAATAACTACATCAAGCATGAGCGATGTTAGGAAATCTAGGATAGAGATAGAGAGAGGGAGGCCATCTAAATCTCGGGAGCATTGGGGATAGAAATAGAGTGGAGGTTGGGTCGTCAAAAAGAGCAAAGACAAATATAGCTATAATGGGTCATAGAAGTGATAAGGACTCCACCCCGCCTACAGAGATGGAAACGTCATATGGAATGGGTTCCATAGGCCCTGAGAAAGGCCCGAAGGTTGACATGCGCTTTGCCATGAGAACGATGTGTCCATTAGAAGTAATGATTTGTATCCCCGCAACTCAGGTAGTATCTTCACCAACCTTCCCCTAGTACTCTATCACAACCTTAACCAATTTTTTTCTAAGTTAATCAAAGCCATAAAGGTTCACAGTGTGCACGCTACCTACAAGGTTGGCACTTGCAGTAGTAAAAATAGTAATAATAGTTAAGGTATCCAAAGTTCATCACAGCCAGTGTCTCAGGGATTTATACTACTCCCACAATGTCAATCACACATGGCAAGATCCTTTACTTGATATCTTGAGTTCTGAGGAAGAGGGCATGAGGACGTAGAACAACATTGGTACTTATGCGAAGCCAACTTGAGGGCTTGCCAAACCTCAAATGCCACGAAGTTGATTGAGTTCCAAGCCACTCTTTGGGAGAGGGAATTGAGATGATTCATCAAATGGTTTGCCTTATAGCAAAACCCAATGGTGGATGAAGTCAAACAGGAGTTTGTTTAGGAATTTAATCTTCCTCAGACTAACCACTAGGGGTTTTCTAAATTATGGGAAATCAACCTGTTGTGGCCGGCAACAACCCCCCCTTTGTTCATTTAAGTGTTGACCAAAATACTAAATGAATGGGGACCCTTAGTTAATTTTTAGGAAGAACAAGAGTTTCCTTTCCTCAAAATAAGGTTACCATCATAAGCTTAGGTAGGTCTTTTGAATATTTTAAACCTAAGTCTATGATAAGGAGAAAATCTTTAAAGTCGCGTTGCAAAAAAGATAGGAAATGCCTCCATTTCTCTTTAATATCAGAATGCGCAAGACCCTCGTGTTAAGTATAACATCGCGTTGCAACAAAGTAATACTCATAAGGAAAAACTTAAATATTTACCGATCTGCGATAACACCGATCGCAAGATCGCATATCGCAGAAATGAGCCGGCAAGATTTGGCAAACATCAAACTTCTATGATCTGCGATGTTGCGATCGATGCGATATTGCGTTCTCGCGATCTGCGATGGTGCGATTTGCGATGGCGCGATATGCGAGGTTACGTAAGCAAATCATAAATCACTTCATTACGAATCCTTCGGGCACGCCATTCAAAGAAAAGCCACTTACCATAATCTGACTCGAAATCATGCGCTTTTAATGATAGTAAATGAATTAGTTGTCAGTTATTAAATGAAGTAAAGACGCGTGCCTTTGTAGAGAATTACTTCACGTAAGGTGGCATATTTGATACATCTGTTGCATTTAAAACTCTCCCATCACCTTTCTGGATCAGTCATTTCCATTTCACTCGTAATCTGCAGGAACTAAGAGCTAAGACGATTCAAACCCAAACGCAGGAAGAAATGGGAAAGAAAAATAAAGCTCAAAGCTCTGAGGCGAAGGATCAAACCCAAACACAGGAAGAAATGGGAAAGAAAAATAAAGCTCAAAGCTCTGAGGCGAAGGAAAAGACGAAGGAGATGGCGCCTTTGTATACAGACACAGCCTGTAACAGAGATGCAGGGATATCGACATGGGAAAGCATGTACAGGCTGCTTGAAGAGAAAAATCCTAGAATAATGAAGGTTGCTGCTGTCGTGGGCTCACAACGCTCTTCTGAGGCGTCCTTAGAGGAGCTAGCATGTTCATTTCTTCATAGGATAGCAGCAAGACCCAAAATTCTACCATATACGGATATGATCAAGTGGATACTTGACAATGCAGACATGAACAACAAACAATTCAAGGTTCAAGGACACGGTCTCATCGGATCATTCGCTGCGCAAGATTTGAAGCTTATGTATCATCTTCCTGAACCGCAGGCGACTTACAATGCACAATTCGTTAAGAAATTTGCGGCAGAGAACCCAGACCTATCAGAGACCACCAAATATTGGTCCAGAAAAGAGGAGCCGCTCAAAAAGGACAAAAACGGTATGTACAGCACTGGTTCCCTCACCTCTCCGTATTGTTTTGCTGCGGCCATGCTCTGTAGGTTATTTGGGATGCCAGATATCAATAAGTTTTCGTCTGAATGGCTACCATTAATTGATGCTGCCACAAACGCCGATATTATGGATTGGGCCAAGATACTTTCTGATAATCTATACACGGTTGTTATCAATTACCGGTCTAAAAGATCCTTGTCTCAAAGGATCTATCCTCCTTTTTATCTGTCTGCATATGTTATGGATTCTATTTGTTATGTGTCTAAATTTCCCATTATGGGTTGGAAATGGACTACCCAGGACCCATTACCTATCCATGTTTATCATAAGGTGTTATGGGATTCTCAGTTCGTCCCTCACTTCTACCAGATTTGCCACGGGTTTATTTTGCCCTTGTATAGAATAATGTATGATGAAGACCCCCCGAGGTGCTCACCCGAGGCACAAATAGACATCATCCCCATCGCAAGATGGTTCGGGGAAGAATGGTTTACCTATATTAGAGTGTTTGGAAGCACTGTACCTCCACATGTCCTACCTCTATATATCCCTGATAAACTTTTGGCTCGGGAAATTGCTTATCAAACCTGTTCAGAAGGCGGCCTGACCAAAGACCTAAAGGACAAAAAGAAGGCCATATGGCCTCAATTTCCTGTAGCTTGTGGGGCCTTCTCATTGTTCGATGTAGGACACGCTTTCACCGAAGTGGAGAATGTGACGTGTCTACAATTATTTAAATTCCCAGCAAGGCCATTTGACCCAAATGATGTTGCCCAAGATTTCACAACGAATGTCAAAATAAAAGTATTCGTTGGAAAGAAAGATTTGTTTGATGATTTGTTTCAGAGTAGAAGCTCACTCCAAGAAATTTTGCGGGAAGCTCGGTCGAGGTTGTCTCCAGATGACCTCCAAAGATTCATGTTATACATGGAAAGAAGGCTGGCCAGTGTTCCTCTAGAGAAGCTGCGACTGCCTGCCAGAGAACCAACTCCAAGCATTAGCCTCAGTGGAAACTCTAGCACTTCCAGATCTAAATCCAACGCTGCGCAAGGAGTACCTGAACATCCTAAAGAGTCTGGATGCGACCAAGGAAAAAACGAAGAAACAACTAAAGATACAGCTCAGTCAAGTGCAATGTCGCAACAGCAAGTTATCACCTCCCCGCCAAGAGATGTCCCCCCTCCTGTCATCGAAGCACCACTCGTCACAACAGAACTGGACAAAGAATGGGAAACCTTCAATGAACTGATCAATCTTGAAGGGCAAGCCCCAAAAACACCTGTGAACAATACACAGGTAGTGCAAGAAGTGGTTTCGACCATAGTCAGCAGTGTCACAGAAACAGAGCACATTCCTATCGCTCCACCTTCTGAGCTTCTACTTAATGTAGAAGAAATTCCCCCACTGGATGTATTCTATAGTCCCCAACACAAAGCAGTTGTAAGGAGACAGAGGAAGAAAAGAAAACTAGAAAATACACTGTCACAAGATGCTGAACATTTGGACGTCTTATGGAAAGACCCCAATAATAACCCGACTGAAAATCTCACTAAGTTGTCTCAGATCGCAGGAGAATATGCTTCTCCAACTATTGACAAGGCATCGGAAGTTCAACAACTATTGAAAGAACAAGAAGATCAAATACAGCTACTACAACGACAATTGCAACAAGCCAATGCTAATATTGAAGCTTCCAAACGGCTTGAGAAGCTGCAGGAATACTTTCAGCAGATGCAGATAGGCTATCAAAGAAGTCTAGACGAGAAAGGAAAACAATTGCAGACTTTATAGGAAATGCATGAAGATGAGCCTAAGCTGGCAGAATTTATTTCAGAATCTATTGGCTTAAATGAGCAACTACTGCAACAACAGGAAGAGTTGGGACGTAAAATATCACAGTGGAGTCACTATTGTGAGCTGAGCAATAAAATCACCAATCAAGTGGTAGACTTGCGGAGTGACTATGATCAGAGTGACAGACGGGTGACGGAATACTTAACTTGGCAGGATGAAGATGAAGGGAAAAGAGCAGGTGCACCCAGGATAAACGAAAATCATAAAGAATTTATCTTTAATAAATGGGACGATCAAATCAAGCAGGCGGAGCGAGCAGCGGAGACAGCGGCTACACAGGCAAGCATTCTTATCGACTGTGTAAATGAGAGTTTACACAGGGCCAATTTAATCGCAGAGACCACCCCGGGGTACCTACCAAATAAGTTACAACTGGAAGTAGAATGGAAGCAGAAAGCGCAGGCAAAAGGAAAAGCGATCCAAGCATTAAACAGGTTGAATTGGGAATGTTACTGGACATACTTGGTCAAACCGCACAGTCAATGGATGACGGTGAAATGCATCACAAACGCGGCCGAAAAAGTAGTGCCAGCTCTCGTAGATGCTATTTTCGCAGCCCAGCTCAGCGCAGAAGTCAGTCAGCCGACTCTCCTCAAGCCCATGATGAACACTTGCAACTTTAAGGACCAAATTCAGAAGTAGCCTTATTTTAGAAGGTTGTTTTTTCTTTTTAATTAGATTAGAAAAAGGACCGTCATTTGAAAACCACATCCTAAATTTTGTAAAAATACTATTATTAGAATTAGGAAGTAGTATTTTAACCCTTCTCATGCATTTAGAGAAGGGTCCAGAAATTTGTCAAAAACTTGTCCTCGGAACATGCACTTCTGCACCCTCAGAGGAGGTTTTGATGAATGGATGGATCGAGATTTATTAATGTTTGCATTTGATGTCTGCTACTGATGTTGCACTTCTGTACTCTTAGTAGATGTTAGAACAAGTAGAGATAAATCATTTTTTCTTGAAGCTTGTGAGTAGGATTAGTCATAAATGGTACTTTTATCTCTTGACCATTTCTGCTTATATTCTTAAAGTTATATACAGTTTTCAGTTGTTTATATGTTAATGCATGAATGTGTGGGTTACCATTTGGCACTTCTGTACGGTGGAGTCATTTATTTGTGTTTGATATATGAATAACTTATTATGCGATATGTTGTTCACAACTGTTTCGCTTAACTTTTTATGCAAAGTGGTTTATCTTAATTGATTTCTATTCTTATGATAGCTGAATGATCTTTATTACCAGTTATTGTTCGAAATCTCTTTAGATCGCATAATAGAAGAAATACACCCCAGGTTAGCATAGATTAGATGTGTTGTTTCTCATTAGATTACAATAGCATAGAGTTAGTTTATAAGTTTGACTTAAATTAGCTTTAAGTACTCTTAGATCAGCATCATCCAGCTCTACACACACACACACACACACCCCTTAGATTGGGAAACTAGTCCCATTATCCCCAGTCAGACCCGCTATACCAAACAGATAAGGTGCTGCCAACCAAGGTCCGGACCGGGTGGGTATCCCCCTTGTTGTCGACCCGATTTTCGGGGCTTCAACACAACCAAAGAGAAGGAGAAATTACATGGGAGATAATGCATAGGTTTAACGATTTGATTCGAAAATTGAGCTACCTTATTGACCCAAACCATCAACAGGATTGATTTATTTAAGAATTATTACCCCTTACTCATACATTTTTTATTCAACATAAAATTGATACTTTGTAGGATGCCCTAGAACAGGTGACTAGGATTGAGGCTATGGTAGGATACCCACATGAATATTGAAGGGGAGAAACCTTGCATGACCCCTCTATATTAGGTCTACAGCATCAATTCGCGTATTTAACAGAGAAGCTAAAGGACTTGCAACCAACATGACCTACGAAGCCACATGTATGGTGCACCAACTGCCTTGTCAAGGAGCATCATGTGGCAGAATGCCCAAGGTTTCAGGGACCAAGCACTCCATCCACACCGAAAGGGTCATCCACATCCCCACTGGTTCCAGGAGTTGCGTAGATAGGGACATAAGATTTATACACGAGACACACTCAATTTCATGCATTCCTAAACCATCATAGTACAACATTGTCAAAGTACTCTGAAATATGCCGAACATATGGGCATCTCCCTCATTTATGTCCAATCCTACAGAAGTATTCCAATGTTCCAAACAAAACCTTTTGTGAATTATGTGCTTTGCCAACTCACCATGTTGATTAGTGTAGAGTGTTGGCTTCCCTAGCAGATCGATTGGATCGATTGGCCTACCGAATCAATGAGACTCCTCGAGGATGAGGAGGAGGGACAAGGGTGGAAGAACAGGAGGCAGAGGTGTAGTCCATTTCTACAACTATGATCAAGAGGGGCATGTTGTAGGGGACTTCCCACTACCAAGGAGACCTTGGTGCTCTTAGTGCAGGGTTAACACACATATAATGAAGGATTTTCCAGAGTTAATCACTAGATGGGAAGATCATAATCAAAAAAGGAGAGAAATTTTAATTAATGTTGAGCCAAGTTTTTCGGAGACAACCCCCCTCTCAAACATCAACATAGTCACTCATGGAGGAAAGAAGATTGGCGCTGATGTTGGAGCCACAGAACAACACAGAATCATAAAAATGACCTTACCAAAATGCTCATATGACTCTGAATAGCAACAGTAGTACTATAAAGAGACTGTGGAGACTTTTAACAAATTGACTTCAACCAGTGGACCTTTTGGAGAACACCGGGGATTTTCAAAAGCTACGAGCTCGGACCTACCACTATCCAATGGTAAACTCATAACATAATGGTTCAGGTTATTTCTACAAATTCTAAATGATGATCAGATGCTTGGAAAGTTGCGGGAAAGTCTTAAATCCACTATTAAGGATGGAACAGCCAAGGAAGGAGTCATTTCCGCTAATTTACCTGAGAGACACTCTAGGAGGGTGTGAAGAAACAATAATAGAATAGGAAGGGCGTTACGAATTGATGCTCAAATTGTGGGCTTCCATATCAAGGATACAATGTTAGATTTGGGTTCAGATGTGAATATCCTACAAGGAAAGCCTAGGACACCTTAAGGAGGCCGAAGCTAGCATATTCTCTGATTCAACTATGGAAAATCAATATTGTATCCTTTTGGTGGGCAAGATGGAGGATGTATAAGTTGACATAGCAGGAGTAAAAAATTATGTTGACTTTGAGGTAATATACATTATGGGTGACAAAGACCCCTATCTGGCATTACTTTGAATAGACTAGGTCTTTGAGAATTACGCAATAATTGAACTAAATAAGGAGTTGATGACATTCAAAGTGGAAGGAGTCAGAGTGATCTAGCCCCTAGGCCCATACGAGGGACCAAGGTTCACTGAGCCAGTAGATGGCAGGAAAGAACCTTAATTGTTGGTCCAATTATATCAGCAGACAACAGGGAAAACAGAAGACTACATCAATACTACGGCATAAGGATCAATCAACTAGAGAGGCATCCAAAGTTTGGAGGTCAGCTTCGAGGCAGCTTGGAATGACTCGTAGTAGGGAGGATATGAGATCAACACTAGGCGTTGTGCCACAGTCTATCGTATCAACTGGGTTGGTACTGAGGTACGGGAATTTCCTATTTTCAATGGCGTGGACATGGTCAATTATTTTCTTAATATATTTGATGCAACTTTATCTAAAGAACACAAAGTTCCCTTGTTGGATATCGCTTTGCAAGCGACACCAACAAGGTGGTGGGGATATCAGTGCAACCAGCTCATAGAATGGTAGGAGGTCAAGACAATGATGAGAGTCATATTTGGTCATTCATACTATTACCCTCAAAACTTCATAAAGTATAGGGGGAGCTCCAACCCTTGGAAACATCTACAAGACTATAAGGCCAGATGGATTAGGAAAGGACTTCGAGAGGACTTATGGGTGCACCGATGTATACATATCTTGGGGACATTCTGAAGGTGTCGTACATGAAGGAGGAAATAAGGAGGAAGACCAATAATTGGCACTATATGAAAGAGTAATTTATCAAATATTTTTTTTATTGATAAGGATGAATGAATTATGACTACTTTGTAAGTAATAAATGGGTTTTACTCATGGCTTGATAGTTGACCAAGGAATGTATAGACCAAGAGACCCTTAAATATCTATATGAATCCAGATTTCGTGAAGTTGTAGCCTGTGGAAAGATTGAATAGGAACTGGATGAGGATGACCTGGAGGAATTGATACATCTCAAGTTAAAAGAAACTAAGGGGAAACATAATGTTTAATATGGGCTTGTAACTAATGGTCCGCAACTATTACCTATGAATTTGCAGAAACATAACACTGACACTGATTAAAAGTCGAAACTAGTCTCAATCTGAGATTACTGGGATGAGAAAACTACCAAGGAAATCTTCAACCTCCCGACGAAGTATGAATATTTGTTCCCTGCATTTGTTGTGTAAATTAAGGGGATCAAAGGGAAGTTATGGGAGATGGATATTGTGCTTAAACCGGATGTAAAGTCGGTGAAACATTGTCCATATACACTGAATCTGAGAGTCAAATAGAAAGTGAAGAAGGAGATAGATAAAATGCTGGCGACGGAGCTTATATTCCAAGTTTATGAGGCCGAATGGGTAAGCCCAATTTTCATACAGAATAAGAAGGACATTGCAGAGATTCAGGTATGTGTAGATTTCCAGAGCCCAGATAATGCTTGTGTTCATGACCCCTTTCCTACCATGTTCAGTGACAAAGTCCAAGACAATGTGGCTAGAAATGAAGCTTACTCGTTTACAGATGGATTCTCTAGTTACCATCAGGTTTGGATCGCAGGGGAGGAAAAGATGAAAACCACATTCACCACTGAATAGGTATCCTATGCATACCAAGTTACTCCCTTTGGACTCTAAAATGCACGAGCAGTATTCTTCAGGATTGTAATTTCTGATTTCAGATATTATATTCATAAGTTTCTAGAATTTTACATGGATGATTGGAGCATCTACAGTTTGTTCAAGAAGCACTCTAGTCTACTCATAGTGATGTTCGACTGATGTAGAAAGTTGTAAATTTCCCTAAACCTGAAGAGGTGCATATTCAGTGTTCCTTTCGGGACACTTTTGGGCCATATAGCCTACAAGGACAGAGTGTTTGTTGATCCTGCTAAGGTCACAATAATCTTAAATATGTTGTTGCCTACAACTGTCAAAAAATTAAGATCCACCCTTGGTCACATAGTATATTAAAAGAGGTTCATTCACAACTATGCTTTCATCATTGCATTGTTGGAGAAGCTACTAAAGAAAGATGAAAAGATTGTGTGATCAAATCAATGTGAAGTTTCTTTTAATGTGTTGAAGGGAAACTTAGCAAGTGCACCAATATTAGTTTATCTAGATTGGAACGAGTTTCTCCTTGTCCATATCAACGCCTCAAGTGCCGCCTTGGTGGTTGTCCTGGCTTGGCCTGAAGATGGAAACTTGGATCACCCCATTTACTTCACTAGTAGGAAATTATCCACAGCAAAAAAGAATTATAACATGACTGAGCGTGAAGCACTTGCGATGGTATATTCTTTACAAACGTTTCAGCGCTATCTCCTTGGGGGTCCATTCAAATTCTTCACTAATCATTCTTCCCTAAAATACTTGATAAATAAGCTTATACTTGAAAGAAGGATTTGAAAATGGCTTATGTTGTTCCAAGAATTTACCTTTGAAGTAATTGTGAAGCCGAGCAGACTGAATGTGGGGACTGGTCACTTTTCTCGGTTAGAGTCTGGTGAAACTGGGGGATTAGTAGATGATCAGCTACTGGATTCTGACCTATTTCGAGTTGAAGTCGTACAAGACTACTTGGAGGATATTCAACTTTTATAGCCACAGGTAAATGTCAAGAGGAATAAATGATGACACAACAAAGGAACATGATGGTTCACGTTGCAGATTACCAGTTGATTGCAGGACAACTATACAAGTTGGGCCTTGATCAAATATTGCACAGATGCGTCCTCAATCATGAGAGACAAGATGTATTGTGGGAGTGTCATTAAGGAGTTGCGGGTGGCCATGTTGGCGAGAAAGCCACCACAAGGAAATTGTTGCAGGCGGGACTATGGTGTCCCATATTTTTTTGAGATGAAAAGGAATATTCCAAAAGGTGTGACGTATGTCAAAGGGTTTGAAAACCATCGCACCAAGATGAGTCATTGTTGCAACGAGTGCGGGAACTACAGGCTTTTGAGAAATGGTTAATCGAATTTGTAGGACCTATCAACCCACCGGAACGACACTCACATGCTCAGTACCTTATTGCCGCTACAGAGTATCTTACTAGATGGGCCGAACTGACACCAGTTAAGGATTTCATTACAGACACTACATCCAGATTCATTTTCGAGAATATCATCACCTAAAATGGGTGCCCCCAAATCCTGACCAGTGACAGAGGGACCCATTTCATAAATGAAACCGTCACCTCATTACTTCGGAACTTCATGGTACAACACCATAAGATCATCTTGTATCACCCTTAAGAAAATGGTACTATAGAGGCCTTCAACAAAATATTAGAGAGGAAACTCACCAAGATCTGCTTGGTAAATAGGGATGATTAGGATGAATGGGTGCCAACAATTCCATGGGCTTATCATACAACTATCAAGCATTTACACATGTATACACCCTTCCAGTTAATATATGGATGAGAAGTTGTAGGACCTACCGAATTTACCATCCCCCAACCTCTCCATCATGCAGGCCACTCACATTACAAAGGAAGACTCAATCCCAAAGTAGTTGGAAGAGCTCTGCGAACTAGATGAGGTGAGGTTTTTGGAAAATTTCCACCAGACTGTTGAGAAGAAAAGAAGAAGACATGGAACGACAAGAATATCAAGCGGAAATCCTTTACAATTGGAGGACATGTTTTGCTATACAACAGTAAATTCTCAAAGTTTCCTTGGAAGCCGTAAATGCATTAGTTGGGACCCTTTATTATTGTAGAAGTGAAGGAATCATGAGTTTTCAAGCTCGTACAACTGGATGGTGTATTACTGTTGAGATGGGTGAATGGTACATGCCTGAAACCTTTCCATGGCTTAAGCAATTTTGCACCAAATTGATTGAATCTCCACAAGGAGATTGTAGGTAGGTCTAGGTAGATTCCATAAGTTCTTTTAGTATATCATTTTTGTCAGTTAAGGTTATTTGGTATGTTCTTCTAGTTGGATTCAGTCAAGAATAAAAAAATTTCAGGTCTTTTAGTTGCGGAATTACTTCCACCCCTTCACAACTTCTTCTGGTTGAGGAGTCACATGTGTCAGTAGTCGTATCTATCATAATTAAGAAATATTTCCCTGTGTCAGTCAGAATTTTGGTCTAAATATTTCCCATAATACCCTTGATATGATCCTTCATCAATTCTAGGAATCTTCCATCATTGCATCATAATTACCCATCTATTCCACCCTCCTTTTTCAATTTTGCATCATTCGATTCAAGTCCAGCTCAGTTGCCTTTATTTCTTCCACGGTTGCGACCAAGTGGGGAAGTTACCATATTAATTATTTAAGTGGTCTAATAAAAAATGACATGTCAAGTATTTATATTTAGTATGCATGGGAACGATAAATTTCTCAGAACAAAAAGTTGAGGTGGTCGCACTTGTCAAGTCTGGAGTCTATCTCTCATTCTCTATATTCCAAGCCCAAGTCCAAGCCCCCTGTGTTATTTGTATACCAAATTTTCTCTACCACAATGACAAATACCATAAATTTAATTCCAAAAGTTGAACCAGATTCCATAGTTACAAAGAGAGAGCCTCTCTACGGAAAATATGATAAATTTGTTCCTTTCGACAACAACCTCTCCAACCAATGCAAGTTTTCAGCACTAAAATGGGAGGTCTACACAATTCTTGTTACCAAAGCTGATGTGAGTTATTCCATGAAAGTCACTAAATATTTCAAGGGAATTTTGTTGTCGATGTTTATGAATTTAAGAAGTTTTCCAGTCTTCGGCACATAAGAAGTAGCAATGTAATGCACAAAACTTCTCATTAATAGGATGCATGGGAGGTCGTTATGGCTGGATAAGGAATACACCATCCATCCTATCAATATTTAGAATCTCACAAGGTTGTCAAATGTTGGAAATGGTATTGAAGACCATCCACTCTCATGTATGTACCTTGGAGGACTTTTGGGGACCCCAACAGCAAATAAATCAATGAGGCCTCCTTTGTCGAATGGTACAAGAAGATGTTGAAAGTTGTTAAGGCCACACAAACAATCCCGAAGTCACTACTTGATGACTATTCACTAGATATCTAGTTTGGCATCAACCGTGGAACCACCTGGATACGACCGAAGTGTGTTCATCCAAACACATTTTAGATGTGGGCACAAAAATTTTTTTTAACTAAAGAAGCATTCCATATTGAAGTTTCTTCCTGGCAAGGAATTGTTGGAGAAATTCACGAGGGGAGGCATATCTATTTGTTCAGAGGAATGGTTCCCCCACCATTACTAGGAGAAGCCCCTGTAGCATCAAGGAAGTGGATGGCCGAGGAGATGTTGAACCCAGTCATCAAAAAGCTTTAGACATAAATGAAGTCCCTACAAGAAATGATGGTTAACCTTAGTGCCTCAGTAAGTCCATTCCCAACCTTTTAAGAATTTAATAGTTCAAGGCTCCCTCTTGCTTCGATCCTTGAAGTCGGGCCCTACTCTCAGTCGAAACCTGCAATTCCAAATCCTTGCCCCATTGCCACTAAGCCACCATTCGGGCCCAAGAAAAGAGTTGGCACCACCTCCACCCAAATTTTTTATCTCACTAACGAGGAGCCCCACTCTCATGCTTCCATGCCCATCATAGAAAATAACCCACCCTCCACTTCCACTACCTCACCGCAGTCACGAAATCCATCACCTCACACAGATTCCACTCCTACCACAATCTCTAACATCCTTCCATCTAGGAATATGATCGGTACCAAGATGGAATTGGAGGTCGACACCATTATCCAATCTAATGCTAAAAATATCAATGGGGCACTTACATCCCAAATTACTACTACAAAAATTATTCAAACGTCCATTTTGTCCTTATTGTTTTAATCTAGTCCACTAACAGTCACTGAGCAGTTTACTGCCCCACCACTCCCCAACCCCACCACATGTTGCATAGTACCCTTGCCTGTCGATCCTATCATCTCATCACAACCACACTCTCCCATGGTTCACATTTATCCATTGACAACTGAACCCTCACAGTGAGCAACATCTCCATAGTGGCACTCTAAGAAATCAGTCTCCAGCGGACAGTTGTTGTAGAGTCATTTCCCTGGACCTTTCTTACTGAATCCTAATAACCTTAAGGATTGGTCCTTGACCCAATTATTTAATTTAATTCAAGTGGTTTCACGCCAAGCAGAGGTGTTTCACAATGTCTTAGCTACTGAGCATGAGCAGCAGCAACTGTAGATCCTGGCGCTTGCAGCAGAATGCGACCATCTTCTCTAGGAGAAGCGGAACCTTCAGGTTCAGCCTAACCAAATTACTAAAAAGTTCCAGGTACTATGGCCCTTGGTAGCTGATATCGTGACTGATGCACCAGAATATTTCTCTGCATGTACCCTTATTGAATTTTTTCATCACATCAAAGTAGCCTCTGCAGCATGGTCTCCATAAATCGAGAGCTTAAAAGAAATAGTGTTGTCGCTCAGAGCACACTGCCAAATCCTACCACCCAGTATGTAGGTGAAATTGAGTAGAAAATGGCAGGAGTGGTTGACCTGAAGTCCTTCATCATCAAGGTTGTGGAAGAAGCTCAGTTCCTTTTGCAACAAGTTCATGACTTGTCTAGCTGGCAAGAAAGAATCAACATGTTTACCATCTACGTAGCCACGCTAATCAGTTATTTAATCAAGCCATAGGTACTCGAGAAAAGTCCCAACTTAAGGAACTTCTGGCACAAATAGGCAGCTTCGAGACCCAAATCTAGCACATAGAATATGAATTGGCCAAGACCAAGAAGATACTATGGGACCTTCGGCCACCCACACAATCTGATCTAGAAACACTGCAACAGACACATAGTGGAATACTCTACTAATGACTCGCCCGGCCCAACTTACTGTCGAACTTATGACATAGTATTGTGCTCAGGTGAGCACCCTCATAGGTACATGGAGGTTAGTTCCTGATGCATATACACAATTCTGAAACACAGCCATCACATTTGTCCCTGAGTTGGGTCTTTCATTTGAAGGAACTAGTCAAGGGGAAGCAGCCATGCAAGGAGAAGCAATGCAGGGAGGAATACTAGTAGCATCAGCAACACTAATAGTGTTGGTAAAGGATTGACTTAGGGACGAGTCAATAGACTATGGTTGGGACCTATTGGGTCCTTCGTTTTGAGAAGAAAGGTAACACATTGGAAGAATGACTACATTTTACCAAAGATAATTGTTGGGAAGTTGTGGAGAAGACAGCTGGAGAAGAGGAAGGAATCCGTCGAAGACCAACAATTATAGAAACATGGCCAGAGAAGTCAAGGCTCAGGCAGTCACAGCCAAGCGGAAAATAATACTGACATCAAAGCAATAGAGGCAGTCGAAAGAGGAAAAAGGTGGAGCCTCTAAGGAAGAAGTGGAAGTCTAGGCAAGCGTAGGGATATAAAAGAATGTTGAAAGGAAAAATCTAAGGAGAGGGAGACAATATTGAAATGTTGTTGCGGAGCCATTCGAGCTCGCTCTGATTCTCATGATCTTGACTATGTATTGCTCTTTCATATTTGCATTTTTTTCTTTCTATGAGGATTGTGAGTCGGATGTCATGTTGTAATGATGATGGAGATTAATGGAAGAAGATATTACAAAGATACACTAGTGCTATGCATGTGAGTTTCTGTGTCTTTTAAATTTTGTAATATGGTTACATTTGTATTATGTTCTTTCTCTTCATGTGTTTGATATGTTATGATTGATTTCCTCATGGGCATAGTTCTAGATTAACTGGCATTGCTATATCTAATATGATTTTTCCTGATACCATATTTAAACCCTTAACTAACTAAGGTCATGGCATGCCTCGGGTGAGATGCCTTATCCATCCTAGATAAGGTGAAAATGTCGATGTTCTGCTAGACTATAGCGGAAATTTTGTTGGCCACTATGCCTGATCCCGGGGTCTCAACCCTTCTATTATTTTTCTTCCAACAACTTGAGGTGTGGAAGACTACTTGTGTCAGTTAAGTGTTGGAGCTAGTGGGAGTTTCGCATTACCTAGAGCTATTCGACTAGTGTAGTTGTAGATTCAAAGGGAAGCACACTTCTGCACCCTCTCCCTCTAACTAACAAGGAAACACTTCCCGCTTTCAATTATCTACCCTGTGAAGTTGCAGGAAGAAACATTTCACAGACATATTTAAGTAGTTCCCTCTTAGACACATACAAAAATATCATTCAAAATGTCTAACACATCCTCAAGAATGGGAATTGCATATGAATGCAATAAGAATTTCCTAGATTTTCAAAGGAAGAAAGTGTCGATATGGTGTGTTTGATTTTGACTCTGTGATGAGTTGGAGGCCAAATCCAAGTCGTAGATAGTTGGGTCCATGAAGTTGTAAATTATATGTTTTTTGTGTTGTTGTATGAATGCATGAGTTCAAGATAGTTTAAGAGGAATCGATTGATGTTGAAAGCTAAGGGTAAAGGGCAGGAGCATTCGTGACCTGTGTTGAAGTCTGATGGTTTTCATCTCTAGGGGTCCACGTTGAACGCATCAATGGATGAGGATCTTTATAAATCAGAGGATGTGTGAATAGAATCGATGAAGGGGTTGTGGCTCGTGAAGGTGGTTGGAAACGATGCCATGTGGAATGTGTTTATGGCCTAGAGTCAAACCTGTATAGACACTCATGTGTCATGAGTGGGACACCATCCCTCTAAATATTGAGATTAGTGAGTCTGATGATTACTTGTGTCCTGGACGAGGCCTCTTATAGATTGTTATTTCATGAGGGTGTTTCTTTGAAAAAATGCGTCAAGTATTCCCCTGGTTCATTTTAGTTTTGTTCATTATGTTGGGTGAAATATAGGGCATATTAATGGACCAACATTTAATTGTCAATCTGGGAGTTTGTGAACTTCAAGGCATGGCACTGGAAGTGCCAGAGAGAGCCCCTGACAACCTGCAAATCAAATTCTAGTCTAACTTGCACATCAATATCAAAAAATTAAATTAAATCTTCCACTTCAAGGGAAACTTCAGAAAGCATAAACACCAATTTGGACAGTTGGAAACAAACCTCAATCTAACATTTGGAAAATAAAAGACAAACCTGTACTATTAGAAACTGTAAAAGGAAATCCTAATTATTGGAAAAAGGTAAATTCTAATTATCGTTTAACTGGAGACCAAGTGATGCCTATCAATTCAAACTGAGGATCATAAGAAAATGGAAGACTATAAATGATGAAAGAAATTCAAACTCAAGATCAATTCAAACCATTCTTTGTGCAAAGAAAATTAAAACAAGTCTGCCCTAATTCTTCCTCATCTGTCTCTGTGTAACAAAATCCTTTTAAGAAATTAAAACCTAAAAGCATCATCTAACCTTGGCAGATATATTTACTATGTAAAAAAATCTATGAAAGAAATCACTCTAATATAAATTATCTCGCCTTCGTTGTCCCTCTGTAACAAAACCAAATATTTATTTTGAAAATGACCAAAATTTTGATGGACACTACGATCTCGGAGAAACATTATTGATATCAAACATGATTTAGTTTCCCTTTATCAACGCGGGCTCTCCAACATGCAGGAATCACGATTCAAATGTCTAATAACAAAAATATGTATATGCGGCCTTTGCTCCTAATGAATACACAACCTCTATAAAAAAAGTTATTTAAAATTCGATTGATACAAGAAAGATCTCAATAGGCTACGATATCACCATATCCATACACCTCTACTCTAAATCATAATCATTCAAATCATTAAGGTGAAATAGATCTCGTATTCTGGAGCACAAACCCACAAGATTCCGTTGGATCTAAGCCAATTTAAAAGAGTGGAATTATGCAATCAAATCCTATAGAGGTAGAGTCTCAAAGCATAAGCCGACACCGTGAATATAAAACACTAGGAGAGACATACCCCATGTATGCATGAAATCGACAGAGGTGACACAAAATCTGATATAGTATTCACTGTAAATAAATATTTTCAACTTAAAGAACAATTTTCCAATATCGTATTAAATGCAACAAATAAAATGCCATTGACTTTGAAAGAAGTAAGTGACTATCAAAAGAATAAATATTATGATCTAATCTTACAATTCTCACACAGTGAATGATGAATTAAACACTCTTCACTCAATACATCACAATCCAACCTAATCCTGAATAATTCATAGTGGTGTCAAGCTAGTCTGGCAGCCAACCCAGCTAGCTCGCACCCTCTATCAATGATCTGGTTGACACAGAGATTATAAACATGAAATTTTCAACCAAATTGAAAAGAACCTGGCATGAAGTAGTTCAATTAATCTTGAAAGTGCAGTCTTTACATGGTGCAAGAAAAGATCAGACTCTAGCAAATAGAGGGAGCGATACATAGGTCGAATATACTTGCATAATACTACATTGGGACTGTCTCCTCTCACCCCCTTGGCTCTAGGAAATCTTCTAGTTTATATAGATATTTACATTATAAATCAGGATATTAATAAGCCAATCGAATACACAAGGAACACATTACAAATTGTAACAATTTTCGACGGATAAAAGTCGGATCTAGTTCTGGTGCAACTGAATGTCAAATAGAGGAGTTGAATGTGGTACATGAGGGATGGTTTTGGTAAATGTCTCTTATTTTCTCGCTCTGCAACTCGTGGTGAAAACTAAGTGCGGTGTTGACCAAAAAGCGTTTCCCAAAATATCCTCGAAATGATATTCAAACTGCCAAGTAAGTAATGTCCTCCAAATTTGACTAATTGTATTCTATGCATTCTTTGACTCTAGTGCAGGAACTTCATACGTGGTGCAAGAACCAGATAGTCTTATAATAAAATGGTACAAGAATCCTCATGAGTGCATGAATTTGATATGTGGTGGAGGAACTGGGCAGTCTTATAATAAACTAGTGCAGGAATCCTCATGTGTGCAAGAATCCCAATTAGTATAGGAATTTGATGCATAGTATAAGAAGGTGAGTGCAGGATCAAAGCCATTTGGCATATGTGTAAAAAGGTAATCAAGTAATTTTAAACCTGCAAACACACAAACTATTATTAATGATGATTTTATGGGTTAAATATCGTTAAAACAAGGGAATCATGGAAAATAGTAAATACTTACTTTATTGTCTCCAAGAATGCACAAAATCATGACAATAACCATTCAAACTAAAAAAAGCATGAGGGATTTTCAAGTAAAAGATGATATAAAGCAAGATAAAATAGAGGCCTAACATCCCCCCATGCTAATCATCTTGTATGTCCGCATGCAAGAAAATCAATTGTTTTATTGTCTTTCCCTTGCAAACAAACAAGATTAAAACATCTATGGATGACCTTTACACTCGTAATAGTGTTCGTGCAACTCTGTGTAATCTGTTAGTGTCAGTCTTTCCAGCCTTCCTACAGTGATCAAATGTGCTCTTACAAAGTGATTTTGAAGTGTCAAGGTCAAATTTTGTCATTTCAGTGAGTCTTCAAGCAAAATTTGGTCACTAGGCATTAGGTCTAGGGTTTGCCCAAATGTCAGTCCATGTCACCATTCAGCTGAGTTTATCATCATTCGTAGGGTTGTCATTATCATGTCAGTGTCTAATGAGTCATTTTACACCTTGTTCATGCTTCATGTTGCGCCCAGGCAAGGTCATTTCCCTCTCCTAGGGTTTTGAAGGCAATTTCTCTTGGATGGTCAAATCACCGGAAAAACTTGTTTCCTGATGTTCATACACCTTCCCCATCCTTAAAGTACCTTAATAAACACTTCCCATCCCTTAGATCCGCCAAATTCCTCATTTTTGCACAAACCCTAGTTTCTAGCTACAACCTGGCAATTTTCTAGGTTTGACCTGTGTTTTGTCCTTTTCGACCCCTTCCCCTCACTCAATCTCTGATATTCCACTTTCCCCTGCTTCCTAACATCCCTCCCCACTCCCAAAAATTTCCCCAAGAATTTAGAAGCCCCCTATCCCCTTCATTTCGCTCCATTTCGACAAAATCCCTTGTTTCACACATCGGGACAAGTTGCACTCAAATGATGTTCCAGGGAAATCAAAGATGAATTTTGGAAAACTGAGAGAGGTTTTTGTCCATAACATGCCAAAGAAGAAAAACCTCCTTCACTTTTTACACAGGTGTCATGGTTTGAGAGAAATGTCAAAAATACCGGCGAGAACGAAGGTGCTCCAAGGACGGTTGGCCAAAGCACAAAAATGAAGGAAAACGCCCGATCCACTCCAAACTTTGGCCAAAGCCTCTTTGACTGAGCATGGTACTTGATTGGGGACTCCCAGCCCAAATTTCAAGAAATTTGGAGAAAATTTTGTCATTTGTGAATTTTTTGTGCAATTTACAGGTTTTGGCCGTTGGAGTGGTCTCACCCCGCGCGCGACCACTCGTGGGGACAGCTCAGAATGAGAAAAACTTTGCATTTTTGGAATTTTCATGCAAAAATACACTTGCCTATGCATGGGGTCAAATTTTTATGGAGATTTGGGCCTCCAAAAGCTCAAAATACATGCAAATTTTGACTTTCTGCCCACTTTTTGAGTTGCAGAAAGCTGTCTTGGGAGAAATAACTTTTGAGGGGTCAAATCAACTCTAAATTCAGAAATTCTGGTGGGGTTGGAAAGTAGACTCACAGACCGTTCCAAAGAGCTATCTTGCACCTAATTTGGACACCCGTAAGGCCCTCAAACACAGCTACCAATGCGCGCGACCACTCCAAGGCAGGGGCGCGACCACTCAGGGAAATTTTGCCAGTTTGACCATTTCGGCCTGCAAAACTCAGTTTTTACTATGGTTGACTCTTAATGCTTGTAAATGATGGATGTATGGATAATTTTCATGGCACATTGATAGATTTAATCTCTCTTAACCCTTCTAGAAGCTTCCTTGATGTAAATAGTGAATATTTAATGCATGGATGAGTTAGCTAAGTTTTAGAGGCAAGTTCTTTTGACTTCCTATTATCTAGTGCTTAGTTTAGAATTAGTTCAAACTGCTCCTAGGAAGCTGAGCTCGACCCCTAGAGGTGGGGAAAGGAGTTAGATGGTCTATATTATGCCTTCTCTTGCTCATTTTCATGGTTGGACTCTTGAGGGAGAAGCTCTATTGTATATTTTACTTGTATCTCTGCAATTTGAGGAAAAGGAAGGCCAGGGTTTTGCAGACATCATTGTGGATTATTGTGTTGATGGTGTGTTTCCTATTTGTCATTGTAAGTGTGTTTATGTGTTCCATCTCTTATTCTATTGCTGCTAATTAAACAAAAGAAGTGATAAAGTTTGAATTCATGCATGCCATGCTCAGCTTTCAATTTTGTTTAATATTTATGTTTTCCACTGTCTAAAGAGGATTCAAAGTCATTGTTTGCCCTCTTTAGCTCCCTCTCTTTCTTCCTTGATCATCCATCTCAGCTTAAGGCATCAGCACAAACTCCTTCCTTGCCCCAAAGACCCACCTGCAAAAACTGAGCTCAATCCCCGCACCCTGAATCGCACTCCCTCCAATTGCCACCAAAAACCCCAAAAAACTTTAAATCAACCCTCCTTATCAGTTTACTAGCCTAATATTAGTGTTCCTAATTGGGTCAGCTCATCCTATTGAAAGATCTACCGAGTTTGACCGGAGAGAGCCTTCTCATACCCCGTAGGGCTAGCTACGAGGTGAAATGGTTTGATGTTGCCTTGAAGGTTTACCTTCCTCAGCCTAGGGTGAAATCTCAAGTGCTAACATAGTGGCGACCATACTAGGGAGAACAAACTTGTTTGTGGGTTGATGTGTTTGTTTCATAAGTTTTAGACGGAGCCTGAAGTTACGCCAGGAGCCTTCGAAAACGCTCTTGTTTTACATCAGCGTTAGTAGATAAACGCTGCTTCAGTCAATCTCCGTGAGCTTGTGAATACAACACTTCATTTTCATTTTACCCCAGTACATGTATCAAGTTCAGATCTGATTGTTGATAGTGGAAAACGATCAGACACTTGACAGGCTGAAATCATTCACTTGGCGACTCTAAATCAGTTTTGAAGATCAGATCCAAAGACTCCACTGGAGGATGATCCCGACCAGCAGAAACATGAAAGGAGAATATGGAAAAATCAGGTATTCAAGTTGGAATTTTATCCAAGACATTTTGTTCTTTATCATAAATTATTTCTTCTCTTTTCCCACGAATGTCAAGAAGGCTTTGCAAAGTATACTATGCTTGAGAAGAGATCCTTGGCCTGCAATTGATTCTTTCCCTTTGAAAAGTGTGAAAACCAAAGATTTGCATGCCTTCGAGCTTGATCAAGATCCTTTTTCCGAATTTTGTGATGAACCCCAAGCGACCAAGTCCGATTATATACCTGCTGTACATACCCATACACCTTGTAAAATTCCAGATCGGTATAAGCCTTTTGTTTTACCTTCTGTTCTTCATGCTTTCCCCAAAAACTATGATCTATACTTGCCGATGTTTGATGGTGAATGTAAGAATGTCAACGTTGAGCAACATGTCCAGAATTTTGAGAATTTTCTAGATCTTTTTGAAGTTGATGAAGAAGATGTCAGTATGAGGCTTTTTGCTCTTTCTTTGCAAGCTGAAGTGAAGAGTTGGTTCAAAGCCCTGCCTGATGCAAGCATTTCAGATTTCCAGCAGTTTGTCAAAGTTTTTCTCGACAGGTGGATGATCGGTCAAAACCTTTTCTTGATTGTAGAAGAGTATAACCAGTTGAAAAGACTGCCAGGTGAGACAGTACAACAATTTTCGGCCGAATTTAATCAATTTTATTATTCGATGCCAGTTGATATAATACCTTCTCCTAGATATGCTCTCTTGCACTATCCGGGTTCCTTTGATCCGGAGATGGAGTTTCAGCTGAGAGAAAGGGATATTGCAACACTTCACGAGATGCAAAACAGTGCAGTAAATGTAGAGGCGCATCTGCTGATCCGAAGGGCAAGGTTGAAGGAAGAAGAGATGAAAAGCATAGATCCGGAAAAATCAACATCTCTAGAGGTAAAGCTTGACATTTTGGTAAGTGCAGTGGAAAAGATGATGGACAAGATCAACTCAAGGAATGCTTATGATGTTCAAGGCGCGCTGATTGAAGAAGAACAAGTTGTTGATCCAAAACATTGTGTTTCTTACCCTAGTTGTCATAGTGATTGTTTTATAGATCATTGTGAAGAAGAGAGAGTTGTTGATATGATGTGTATGTTTGATGATGATTTGCCTCATTTTGATCAATATGACGATGATTATGTTCTCCAAACAGAAGCTAATCTTGCAGACAAATCAGCAGCTCGTTTGTGGGAGGAAGAAGTTCATTTTCAGCAGCTTGAATACAATGTTCAGCCATCATATATCAGCTATGACAGTGATGAGGAAAGTGCAGCAAATTTTGAAGTAAGTGAAGGATCTTTGCCTTTTTGTTTTGATTCATGTCAGTTCATCAGAGATAACTACCATGCAATCAGAAATCAGTTGTCAACAAGTCTTGATCTAGACCATCTTGAAGGCAATAAAAACCTTGTTCAAGACTTCTCATATTCAGATTTGCAGCCCCCAAATGCCATTGGTTTTCAAGTTGCAGATGAAGGCATGGAAGTTGATATATTTGATCAAATGATACAAGAAGGTTCCCTACCTTTTTGTTTCGAATCATTTCAGTTTTTGAAGGGTAGATTGCATAGTAAATCATTTAATGTTGAGGATGAGACAGATAACAAAATGCTTGAGCAGCCTGTAGCATCTGATTTGCAGCCACCAAATGAAATTGAAGGGCAAATTACAGATGAAGGTATAGCAGCCGAAATACATGATGTGCTGATGCAGGAAGATTCTATTCCCTTTTGTTTCGAAGCATTTCAGTTTATAAGGCAGAATCTTCATAAAATCTCTCAAGAAAAGGATGAACAGCTAGAAGGATGTCATACATTTTCAATGGATACATTGCAGCAGTCTTTTCAAGTTTTTCATGATCCAATAGCTGATGTTTTGGATGAGGTTTGCAATCAAAGTCTTTCTCCATTGACCACATGTGAGCTTGAAATATGTGCTGATATGAATTTGATCCGGCAGCCGGTTTCTTTGTCATTTTCAACAGAGGTCTCGTCACAAGGTTCAGATCAAAGTTTGCATTCATGTAATGAGGAAAAGAGAAGTAATCCATTGGATGAGCTAAGTTCCAGTGTGCTTGAATTTCAAGATCCTTATGCAGTGTTTTTGGAGGCGGATAGAGAGTTCGTATCATTCAATGGGTCTGTTTCTAAGTTGTCATGGGAGTTGCCTTTCAATAGTTCTCTTTTGTTGTTCATAAGCAAGCACTTGTGGAGAATTCGAACAGCAAATGGGACACTTACTTGGTTACATTGGTTGTTTCATTTCACTTGATCAGGTGATGAATGAAACTGTTAGAGTAGGTTGTGATGAATAAGCTCCACTTTGAGCATCATTTTCAGTTGGTCGAGTGTGTTTAAGTATCAAGTCAGTTTTTAGTTGAGTCATGAGACCTTTATGAGTCAATTTTTAGCCTTGTGGTTAAGTTAGTTTGAGTCAATTTTCAGTCTTGCATTTCAGCTTGAGTTTATGACTCCATTGCCCAATGAATAAGGCACTGGTCTGCTCTCCCAGAGGTCTAAGGTTCTTGGCACCTCCAAGGAGCTACCATCCCCATTGGAGCCAATGTTAGTGTCAGTCTTTCCAGCCTTCCTACAGTGATCAAATGTGCTCTTACAAAGTGATTTTGAAGTGTCAAGGTCAAATTTTGTCATTTCAGTGAGTCTTCAAGCAAAATTTGGTCACTAGGCATTAGGTCTAGGGTTTGCCCAAATGTCAGTCCATGTCACCATTCAGCTGAGTTTATCATCATTCGTAGGGTTTTCATTATCATGTCAGTGTCTAATGAGTCATTTTACACCTTGTTCATGCTTCATGTTGCGCCCAGGCAAGGTCATTTCCCTCTCCTAGGGTTTTGAAGGCAATTTCTCTTGGATGGTCAAATCACTGGCAAAACTTGTTTCCTGATGTTCATACACCTTCCCCATCCTTAAAGTACCTTATCAAACACTTCCCATCCCTTAGATCCGCCAAATTCCTCATTTTTGCACAAACCCTAGTTTCTAGCTACAACCTGGCAATTTTCTAGGTTTGACCTGTGTTTTGTCCTTTTCGACCCCTTCCCCTCACTCAATCTCTGAGATTCCACTTTTCCCTACTTCCTAACATCCCTCCCCACTCCCAAAAATTTCCCCAAGAATTTAGAAGCCCCCTATCCCCTTCATTTCGCTCCATTTCGACAAAATCCCTTGTTTCACACATCGGGACAAGTTGCACTCAAATGATGTTCCAGGGAAATCAAAGATGAATTTTGGAAAAATGAGAGAGGTTTTTGTCCATAACATGCCAAAGAAGAAAAACCTCCTTCACATTTTACACAGGTGTCATGGTTTGAGAGAAATGTCAAAAATACCGGCGAGAACGAAGGTGCTCCAAGGACGGTTGGCCAAAGCACAAAAACGAAGGAAAATGCCCGATCCACTCCAAACTTTGGCCAAAGCCTCTTTGAATGAGCATGGTACTTGATTGGGGACTCCCAGCCCAAATTTCAAGAAATTTGGAGAAAATTTTGTCATTTGTGAATTTTTTGTGCAATTTACAGGTTTTGGCCGTTGGAGTGGTCTCACCCCGCGCGCGACCACTCGTGGGGACAGCTCAGAATGAGAAAAACTTTGCATTTTTGGAATTTTCATGCAAAAATACACTTGCCTATGCATGGGGTCAAATTTTTATGGAGATTTGGGCCTCCAAAAGCTCAAAATACATGCAAATTTTGACTTTCTGCCCACTTTTTGAGTTGCAGAAAGCTGTCTTGGGAGAAATGACTTTTGAGGGGTCAAATCAACTTTAAATTCAGAAATTCCGGTGGGTTTGGAAAGTAGACTCACAGACCTTTCCAATGAGCTATCTTGCACCTGATTTCGACACTAGGAAGGCCCTCAAACATAGCTGCCAATGCGCGCGACCACTCCAAGGCAGGGGCGCGACCACTCAGGGAAATTTTGCCAGTTTGACCATTTCGGCCTGCAAAACTCAGTTTTTACTATGGTTGACTCTTAATGCTTGTAAATGATGGATGTATGGATAATTTTCATGGCACATTGATAGATTTAATCTCTCTTAACCCTTCTAGAAGCTTCCTTGATGTAAATAGTGAATATTTAATGCATGGATGAGTTAGCTAAGTTTTAGAGGCAAGTTGTTTTGACTTCCTATTATCTAGTGCTTAGTTTAGAATTAGTTCAAACTGCTCCTAGGAAGCTGATCTCGACCCCTAGAGGTGTGGAAAGGAGTTAGATGGTCTATATTATGCCTTCTCTTGCTCATTTTCATGGTTGGACTCTTGAGGGAGAAGCTCTATTGTATATTTTACTTGTATCTCTGCAATTTGAGGAAAAGGAAGGCCAGGGTTTTGCAGACATCATTGTGGATTCTTGTGGATTATTGTGTTGATGGTGTGTTTCCTATTTGTCATTGTAAGTGTTTTTATGTGTTCCATCTCTTATTCTATTGCTGCTAATTAAACAAAAGAAGTGATAAAGTTTGAATTCATGCATGCCATGCTCAGCTTTCAATTTTGTTTAATATTTATGTTTTCCACTGTCTAAAGAGGATTCAAAGTCATTTTTTTCCCTCTTTAGCTCCCTCTCTTTCTTCCTTGATCATCCATCTCAGCTTAAGGCATCAGCACAAACTCCTTCCTTGCCCCAAAGACCCACCTGCAAAAACTGAGCTCAATCCCCGCACCCTGAATCGCACTCCCTCCAATTGCCACCAAAAACCCCAAAAAACTTTAAATCAACCCTCCTTATCAGTTTACTAGCCTAATATCAGTGTTCCTAATTGGGTCAGCTCATCCTATTGAAAGATCTACCGAGTTTGACCGGAGAGAGCCTTCTCATACCCCGTAGGGCTAGCTACGAGGTGAAATGGTTTGATGTTGCCTTGAAGGTTTACCTTCCTCAGCCTAGGGTGAAATCTCAAGTGCTAACATAGTGGCGACCATACTGGGGAGAACAAACTTGTTTGTGGGTTGATGTGTTTGTTTCATAAGTTTTAGACGGAGCCTGAAGTTACGCCAGGAGCCTTCGAAAACGCTCTTGTTTTACATCAGCGTTAGTAGATAAACGCTGCTTCAGTCAATCTCCGTGAGCTTGTGAATACAACACTTCATTTTCATTTTACCCCAGTACATGTATCAAGTTCAGATCTGATTGTTGATAGTGCACAACGATCAGACACTTGACAGGCTGAAATCATTCACTTGGCGACTCTAAATCAGTTTTGAAGATCAGATCCAAAGACTCCACTGGAGGATGATCCCGACTAGCAGAAACATGAAAGGAGAATATGGCAAAATCAGGTATTCAAGTTGGAATTTTATCCAAGACATTTTGTTCTTTATCATAAATTATTTCTTCTCTTTTCCCACGAATGTCAAGAAGGCTTTGCAAAGTATACTATGCTTGAGAAGAGATCCTTGGCCTGCAATTGATTCTTTCCCTTTGAAAAGTGTGAAAACCAAAGATTTGCATGCCTTCGAGCTTGATCAAGATCCTTTTTCCGAATTTTGTGATGAACCCCAAGCGACCAAGTCCGATTATATACCTGCTGTACATACCCATACACCTTGTAAAATTCCAGATCGGTATAAGCCTCTTGTTTTACCTTCTGTTCTTCATGCTTTCCCCAAAAACTATGATCTATACTTGCCGATGTTTGATGGTGAATGTAAGAATGTCATCGCTGAGCAACATGTCCAGAATTTTGAGAATTTTCTAGATCTTTTTGAAGTTGATGAAGAAGATGTCAGTATGAGGCTTTTTGCTCTTTCTTTGCAAGCTGAAGTGAAGAGTTGGTTCAAAGCCCTGCCTGATGCAAGCATTTCAGATTTCCAGCAGTTTGTCAAAGTTTTTCTCGACAGGTGGATGATCGGTCAAAACCTTTTCTTGATTGTAGAAGAGTATAAACAGTTGAAAAGACTGCCAGGTGAGACAGTACAACAATTTTCGGCCCGATTTAATCAAGTTTATTATTCGATGCCAGTTGATATAAGACCTTCTCCTAGATCTGCTCTCTTGCACTATCCGGGTTCCTTTGATCCGGAGATGGAGTTTTAGCTGAGAGAAAGGGATATTGCAACACTTCACGAGATGCAAAACAGTGCAGTAAATGTAGAGGCGCATCTGCTGATCCGAAGGGCAAGGTTGAAGGAAGAAGAGATGAAAAGCATAGATCCGGAAAAATCAACATCTCTAGAGGTAAAGCTTGACATTTTGGTAAGTGCAGTGGAAAAGATGATGGACAAGATCAACTCAAGGAATGCTTATGATGTTCAAGGCGCGCTGATTGAAGAAGAACAAGTTGTTGATCCAAAACATTTTGTTTCTTACCCTAGTTGTCGTAGTGATTGTTTTATAGATCATTGTGAAGAAGAGAGAGCTGTTGATATGATGTGTATGTTTGATGATGATTTGCCTCATTTTGATCAATATGACGATGATTATGTTCTCCAAACAGAAGCTAATCTTGCAGACAAATCAGCAGCTCGTTTGTGGGAGGAAGAAGTTCATTTTCAGCAGCTTGAATACAATGTTCAGCCATCATATATCAGCTATGACAGTGACGAGGAAAGTGCAGCAAATTTTGAAGTAAGTGAAGGATCTTTGCCTTTTTGTTTTGATTCATGTCAGTTCATCAGAGATAACTACCATGCAATCAGAAATCAGTTGTCAACAAGTCTTGATCTAGACCATCTTGAAGGCAATAAAAACCTTGTTCAAGACTTCTCATATTCAGATTTGCAGCCCCCAAATTCCATTGGTTTTCAAGTTGCAGATGAAGGCATGGAAGTTGATATATTTGATCAAATGATACAAGAAGGTTCCCTACCTTTTTGTTTCGAATCATTTCAGTTTTTGAAGGGTAGATTGCATAGTAAATCATTTAATGTTGAGGATGAGACAGATAACAAAATGCTTGAGCAGCCTGTAGCATCTGATTTGCAGCCACCAAATGAAATTGAAGGGCACATTACAGATGAAGGTATAGCAGCCGAAATACATGATGTGATGATGCAGGAAGATTCTATTCCATTTTGTTTCGAAGCATTTCAGTTTATAAGGCAGAATCTTCATAAAATCTCTCAAGAAAAGGATGAACAGCTAGAAGGATGTCATACATTTTCAATGGATACATTGCAGCAGTCTTTTCAAGTTTTTCATGATCCAATAGCTGATGTTTTGGATGAGGTTTGCAATCAAAGTCTTTCTCCATTGACCACATGTGAGCTTGAAACATGTGCTGATATGAATTTGATCCGGCAGCCGGTTTCTTTGTCATTTTCAACAGAGGTCTCGTCACAAGGTTCAGATCAAAGTTTGCATTCATGTAATGAGGAAAAGAGAAGTAATCCATTGGATGAGCTAAGTTCCAGTGTGCTCGAATTTCAAGATCCTTATGCAGTGTTTTTGGAGGCGGATAGAGAGTTCGTATCATTCAATGGGTCTGTTTCTAAGTTGTCATGGGAGTTGCCTTTCAATAGTTCTCTTTTGTTGTTCATAAGCAAGCACTTGTGGAGAATTCGAACAGCAGATGGGACACTTACTTGGTTACATTGGTTGTTTCATTTCACTTGATCAGGTGATGAATGAAACTGTTAGAGTAGGTTGTGATGAATAAGCTCCACTTTGAGCATCATTTTCAGTTGGTCGAGTGTGTTTAAGTATCGAGTCAGTTTTTAGTTGAGTCATGAGTCCTTTATGAGTCAATTTTTAGCCTTGTGGTTAAGTTAGTTTGAGTCAGTTTTCAGTCTTGCATTTCAGCTTGAGTTTATGACTCCATTGCCCAATGAATAAGGCACTGGTCTGCTCTCCCAAAGGTCTAAGGTTCTTGGCACCTCCAAGGAGCTACCATCCCCATTGGAGCCAATGTTAGTGTCAGTCTTTCCAGCCTTCCTACAGTGATCAAATGTGCTCTTACAAAGTGATTTTGAAGTGTCAAGGTCAAATTTTGTCATTTCAGTGAGTCTTCAAGCAAAATTTGGTCACTAGGCATTAGGTCTAGGGTTTGCCCAAATGTCAGTCCATGTCACCATTCAGCTGAGTTTATCATCATTCGTAGGGTTTTCATTATCATGTCAGTGTCTAATGAGTCATTTTACACCTTGTTCATGCTTCATGTTGCGCCCAGGCAAGGTCATTTCCCTCTCCTAGGGTTTTGAAGGCAATTTCTCTTGGATGGTCAAATCATCGGCAAAACTTGTTTCCTGATGTTCATACACCTTCCCCATCCTTAAAGTACCTTATCAAACACTTCCCATCCCTTAGATCCGCCAAATTCCTCATTTTTGCACAAACCCTAGTTTCTAGCTACAACCTGGCAATTTTCTAGGTTTGACCTGTGTTTTGTCCTTTTCGACCCCTTCCCCTCACTCAATCTCTGAGATTCCACTTTCCCCTGCTTCCTAACATCCCTCCCCACTCCCAAAAATTTCCCCAAGAATTTAGAAGCCCCCTATCCCCTTCATTTCGCTCCATTTCGACAAAATCCCTTGTTTCACACATCGGGACAAGTTGCACTCAAATGATGTTCCATGGAAATCAAAGATGAATTTTGGAAAACTGAGATAGGTTTTTGTCCATAACATGCCAAAGAAGAAAAACCTCCTTCACTTTTTACACAGGTGTCATGGTTTGAGAGAAATGTCAAAAATACCGGCGAGAACGAAGGTGCTCCAAGGACGGTTGGCCAAAGCACAAAAACGAAGGAAAATGCCTGATCCACTCCAAACTTTGGCCAAAGCCTCTTTGACTGAGAATGGTACTTGATTGGGGACTCCCAGCCCAAATTTCAAGAAATTTGGAGAAAATTTTGTCATTTGTGAATTTTTTGTGCAATTTACAGGTTTTGGCCGTTGGAGTGGTCTCACCCCGCGCGCGACCACTCGTGGGGACAGCTCAGAATGAGAAAAACTTTGCATTTTTGGAATTTTCATGCAAAAATACACTTGCCTATGCATGGGGTCAAATTTTTATGGAGATTTGGGCCTCCAAAAGCTCAAAATACATGCAAATTTTGACTTTCTGCCCACTTTTTGAGTTGCAGAAAGCTGTCTTGGGAGAAATGACTTTTGAGGGGTCAAATCAACTCTAAATTCAGAAATGCTGGTGGGGTTGGAAAGTAGACTCACAGACCTTTCCAATGAGCTATCTTGCACCTGATTTTGACACCAGGAAGGCCCTCAAACACAGCTGCCAATGCGCGCGACCACTCCAAGGCAGGGGCGCGACCACTCAGGGAAATTTTGCCAGTTTGACCATTTCAGCCTGCAAAACTCAGTTTTTACTATGGTTGACTCTTAATGCTTGTAAATGATGGATGTATGGATAATTTTCATGGCACATTGATAGATTTAATCTCTCTTAACCCTTCTAGAAGCTTCCTTGATGTAAATAGTGAATATTTAATGCATGGATGAGTTAGCTAAGTTTTAGAGGCAAGTTCTTTTGACTTCCTATTATCTAGTGCTTAGTTTAGAATTAGTTCAAACTGCTCCTAGGAAGCTGAGCTCGAACCCTAGAGGTGTGGAAAGGAGTTAGATGGTCTATATTATGCCTTCTCTTGCTCATTTTCATGGTTGGACTCTTGAGGGAGAAGCTCTATTGTATATTTTACTTGTATCTCTGCAATTTGAGGAAAAGGAAGGCCAGGGTTTTGCAGACATCATTGTGGATTCTTGTGGATTATTGTGTTGATGGTGTGTTTCCTATTTGTCATTGTAAGTGTGTTTATGTGTTCCATCTCTTATTCTATTGCTGCTAATTAAACAAAAGAAGTGATAAAGTTTGAATTCATGCATGCCATGCTCAGCTTTCAATTTTGTTTAATATTTATGTTTTCCACTGTCTAAAGAGGATTCAAAGTCATTGTTTGCCCTCTTTAGCTCCCTCTCTTTCTTCCTTGATCATCCATCTCAGCTTAAGGCATCAGCACAAACTCCTTCCTTGCCCCAAAGACCCACCTGCAAAAACTGAGCTCAATCCCCGCACCCTGAATCGCACTCCCTCCAATTGCCACCAAAAACCCCAAAAAACTTTAAATCAACCCTCCTTATCAGTTTACTAGCCTAATATCAGTGTTCCTAATTGGGTCAGCTCATCCTATTGAAAGATCTACCGAGTTTGACCGGAGAGAGCCTTCTCATACCCCGTAGGGCTAGCTACGAGGTGAAATGGTTTGATGTTGCCTTGAAGGTTTACCTTCCTCAGCCTAGGGTGAAATCTCAAGCGCTAACATAATCAACATTTCCTTTTCAAGATAGAGATTGTTCTAAAAATAGAGTGTATGTTGGGCTCTCTATTTATGAAGACTCATTTCAAGAGATTCTAACACATGGGCTACCATAGGAATACTAAATTGCAAGGATGGTGTTATTACTGAATAAAATAACCAGCTATTAAAATTTCCACAAGTATCTCAGAGGTAGCCTTGATCAGAAGTTTTACTTTAATATCTCCATTGTAAATATAAGTGACATGATTTGCAATCCATGGTGTTAAGAATAGATAAAATAATACCTTCCCACAGTGACCATCTTATCATTATCCAACATATAGTTGAAGCTCCTCTTGTTCAAGCAAAGTGACTCACTTACAATAAGGGTCCCACATCCATGAAAACCTTCATACTTCTAAAAGCTAGAAATCCAAAGCACATTACCAAAAGGATCTTAAAGCCATTCTCAGAGAGATATGATAATGAGTTCAGGGAAAGACAAATACAACCAATTAAATCATAGTGTAAAATTAACTTTAATACCATAGGCATGGCCCTGCTACCAGCAAGAATCTATAGCCTCAACAGGGATGCCTTTTAACCCCACAAAATGCCTGTGTCCCACCTATTAGATACAAAATCAGAGTTGATTGAAAGCATTGACATTTGTTTAGAAATTAATTAAAGGTCATTGTCCTGGCTTGGTAATCAGCTAACGACAGTGTCATTCACAAGAAATAACAAGAATGAACAAGTCGGCTCATGATGAGACCTCTTGTCTTCCATATTTTCAACTAAAAACCATTACCGTAGCTTGGCGACTAGTAGTAGTAATGTAATTCTCATTAGGACCCATGATCATGGTAGGTCAGCTTGTAATGAGACCTCTCATCCCTCAATTAATCACTTTATGTTAAAAATTATGATTGTGATTAACCTCAGATAGGTTACTCAATAGGTGGGGAGGAAAATATGCTCCTTAAGAGCATGGGAGGGCATGAAAAGTTTTTAATTACTAATATTTACGGTTGGTCATTCTACCTTAAAGAGTCATGTTAAAGAAATCATCTCAGGTAATGGTTGAAAGATTCCTCAAGTTAATCATGTTAGGTTAATTATGAGAGATCGTTAGGATTTTATAGAAGTGTTCCACCATAGGAGGATTTTGATTAATACCTTTGAATACAAACTTGAAAATATTTCTTGGATGATAGTTTCTTAGAATGAATAGGCTAGAAGTAGGTTTTTACTCTTATGAATGGAAAACATAACTATAACAATACCCATAATTGATCCAGCGAATAATATTGGTCAAATAATCAAAGTCACTCTATAAAATATGAGGTATTAAGAGCGAATTGCTTCTAACAAGTCTTACCACAAGAGTGCTTACAAAAAATTCAATAGTTGTGCCTTAGGAATTGTGGTTTCAAGAGTGTTGTTGTAACAATTTTATTTCAAATGACATTTTTATTCATTACTCTTAAACTACCCTACCCTAATTTAGAGAGAAGAAGATCTCCTACAAGTGTAGGAGTACTTCCAATGTATCCATGTGTGTAACAGAATGCTAAATATACTCACACTTGGTTTTAAAGAATAAACTTCAACATAGACCAAAGTATGAGAAACCAACTGCTCTAATTGATATGGTACTAAAAGTTATCGAATGATGAGGGAATCAGGTGTGCTGGCAACTGCTTGAAACCAAGATTCAATGGGGTCCACATATTTATAATTTTCCAACTCGTACAAATATTCCACAGCTTGATGAACACTCTTTGGGAGGCATAAGCAATCTGGTGAAAGAAAAAAGGAAAATCCCTCAATTTGAGGCTCAAATATCTTCTTTTCAGATTGACAAGAATGGTTAAGGGAAAATAAAGGGTTTTGAGCTTCAACAACAGTTTTAGAATAGGTTCTAATTTAATATTTATCCTCCATTGGTATTTGAATCAAAGTCTCTTCACGAGCTGAATTTTCTGTAGTGATAGTAGATGTTTCCAAACTCACCTCTTCCCCCAACCTAGAAGATATATCATTACACTCAGTAAGGGATTCAATGGGAAGAATAGGTGTTTTAAATTGTTGTGCAACCTATTGGTTTGGATTAGGGTTTGGGATATTGTTTGGTTTAGGGTTTGCACTAGGGTTAGGTCTAGGGTTTGAATTAAAGTTTTGACTATGGTTAGGTCTAAGGTTTAAATTAGGGTTTGGACTAGGGTTAGGATTAGGGGTAGGGCATGGATGAGGATAAGGGATAGAGTATGGATTAGGACAAGGAATAGAGTATGGATTAAGGTAAGGTTACACGGGTAGCTCAAACCATGGAGGAGAATGAATTGGTGATCCATTAGGTGGAAATTGTGGTTTTTTTTGTTGTTCAAGTAATTGATTTTGCATGAAAGAATTCCCTATGGAAGAGGCTACAAACCATTCTTGAGGCCATGGGTATATTTGACTCTAGGATGAGGTCCAAGGAGAGGGCCACTATGGCCATGAAGTAGGGTATTTAATTGGAGGAGGATTGAAACTTTTCCATGAAACTACATGATTATAAACATGTTAAGGAACCTACTTAGGAGAATAAGCATTTATTCCAAGTATTAAATGATGACGGGATTTAACTTATACCTGGAAATCGATTTGATTCCTTACTTGATTTCCTAAGTACCTTTAGTAATCCTGGCAGTGATGGGAAATGTTCTATTGCATGAGCCTCTTCACAAAGTCTGCAAAATTCCAGGCTATTAAGTGGACACTTTCCAAGAAAGTGTTTCTTTCTACAGTTGGTGCAAAATATTGGCAGTGGTTCTTTATCCTTTTCTATCTCTTCCTGAAAATCATCCAATGTTGAAATCAAAGATTCAGTAATATTATTTTATGTTCAAGCAAAATACTAAATTTTTCACTTGTGAGTTCTTCATTGGATGATTTGTATGTCTCTGTTGCAACATCAAAACTCCTCATTGAATGATTCCTCAAAATACCATTTTCCTGTTCTCAACAAGCCATTTTTGTATTCTGTCAGCATAGTGGTAATGTATCTATATATGTTAGGTTCTTACAACACTCGAGAAATGAAAAACCTGTTGGCATTATGGCTAAAGTGTTGTCCTTGATGGCAACCCATTCAGGTGATAGATCACAGTACTTCAAGTCAGCAGCAGAGATTGATGATCAGCTATCAAATATTGAAGAAAATAAGGGGTACGCTGGTACACCTTACAGAAAGTGTGTACCTGCAGGTACACCATACAGGGACCGCGTCCAGATACGCAGGCCAGCCGTTCAGGAGGTGCGTACCCCCAGTGCACACATTTCAAGGCAGAGAAAAGCACACGTGGGGGTTTCTTATGTTTTACTGTTGGTATCTAGCCGACGGTATTGTGTTATTATGGTGTCGGCTCGTGGTATTGTTCCATGATTTTAGGAGGAGCTTGCCTATATAAAGCAAAGGAGATCATTTGGCTTGAGTATGTCTTTGGTTGAATATCTTATGAGGGCTAGATCTGGTCTAGATCTAAAGAAGGCGAATCTACTAATGGACTGAGATCTCTTCGGCGCATGATCAGATCTGTAGATCTGACTGTCTGGGTTATTCTTGAAGTCTTGAAATCATTTATGCCCGAAGGTACGCAGGTACAGTGAAATAAAAGTGCGCCGGTACGCAGGCCCAGAAGCGCTGCAGGTGCACCGGTACGCAGGCGCAGAAGCGCTGCAGGTGCGTCGGTACGCAGGCGCAGAAGCGCTGCAGTTGCGGAGGTACGCAGGAAGTCTATTTGGCACAGTGCGTGGGGACGCAGGTGCACAGTTCAGAACAGTGCGTACTGTACGCAGGCATTACATGGGTGAAGCTGCGTACTTCTCTTGAAATCAATTTAGCTGCTCATGTTTATCATTGTTGTGTTCTGGGTTTTGAAGTGATGTTTGGTTTCTGATATTATGTTCTGATAACAGCAGTGATTGAGTGAATGATTATGATTAGCTTCAGAATTGATGAATGAATGAATCAGGTTCTTAATGATCTGATGGACTAGATCTGATTGATGACTCTCATTGTATATGTATTGATCTAGTGATTGGGTGTTTCAGAAGGTTCAATGTTGTTGTTGGGTCCAGTATGAAAATTGGATGAAATGTGGTCTTTCATATTATGGGTTGTGCTTCAGTGTATCCAGTATGAAAATAGATACTTGGAGGAGAGAAGATTGTAGGCCGGCGCCTACGTACTAGTATCTAAGCTAGTACAAGAGCTAAAGGAAATCTTTGGAGTATTATAGCAGGTAGTAGCCTGCGTACTAGTAAATGGATCGGCTAGTACAAGAGCAAAGGGGGTTGTAGCTCTCGTACTGGTATAAGACTGCACCAGTACAAATATTGTAAAAGGATTTTCTTATTAAGAAGAAGATTGAGATGACTTGTAGCAGGTGGTTTTCTCCCACATTGGGTTTCCACCTTATATTATTGTGTTCATGTGTGTGCCTTATGTGTGATGATCTACTTTATGTTACTGCATCTGTTAACTGATAATATGGTTGATAATGTTCTAATGCACTCATTGAAGATCGATTAACTTAATCATAAGAAGTTGTGGATGTAGCATATATGAATCTGATTATGGAAATGAAAAATTTTTATTAATGTGATAATATTGATTCACCCCCCCCCCCCCCCTCTCAGTATTATTTCCAACAAAACCTTCAAATAACCAATATATGTAGGAAATAAATAAATTCAAAGAACATAAACGTGTAAGAGAAACTAGGTGAAAATAAAACCAAACTGCAGCAGGTAATCAAGATCTATCCCCTAAGCACCTCCCCGAAAACAACGCCAAAATGTTTGGTGCAATATAGGGCATATTAATGGACCAAAATTTAATTTTCAATCCAAGAGTTCATGAACTTCAAGGAGCAGCACTGGAAATTCCAGAAAGAACCCCCAGCAACTTGCAAATCAAATTCTAGTCTGACTTGCACATCAATATCAAAAAATTAAATTAAATCTTGCACTTCAAAGGAAACTTTAGAAAGAATCAACACTAATCCGGACAATTGGAAACAAACCTCAATATAACATTTGGAAAATAAAAGAAAAACTTGTATTATTAGCAATTGCAAAAGGAAATCATAATTATTGGCAAAGGGTAAATTCTAATTATCGTTTAACTGGAAACCAAGCAATGCCTATCAATTCGAACTGAGGATCATAAGAAAATGTAAGTCTATAAATGATAAAAGAAATTCAAACTCAAGATCAAATCAAACCATTCTTTGTGCAAATCAAATTAAAACAAGTATGCCCTAATTCTACCTCATCTATCTCTATGTAACAAAATCCTTTTAAGAAATTAAAACCTAAAAGCATCATCCAACCTTGGCAGATATATTTACTTTTTAAACAAATATATGAAAGAAATCGCTCTAATATAAATTCTCTTGCCTTCTTTGTCCCTTTGTAACAAAACTAAATCTTTCTTTGGAAAATGACCAAAAGTCTAATGGAAACTACAATGTGGGAGAAACATTATCGATCTCAAACATGATGTAGTTTCCCTTTATCAACGCACCCTCTCCAACATGTAGGAATAACAATTCAAATTGCTAATAACAAAAATATTATATGTGGCCTCTGCTGAATACACAGCCTCTATAAACAAAGTTATTTAAAATTCGATTGATACAAGAAATATCTCAATAGGCTACGATCTCATCATATCCATACACCTCTACTCTAAATCACAGTCATTCAAATAATTAAGGTGAAATTGATCTCGTATTTTGGAGCACAAACCCACAATATTATGTTGGATCTAAACCAATTTAAAGGAGTGGAATTTTGCAATCAAATCCTATAGAGGCAAAGTCTCAAAGCATAATCCGACACCATGAATAAAAAACACTAGGAGAGACATACCCCATGTATGCATGAAATCGACAGAGGTGACACACAATCCGATATACTATTGACTGTAAAGAAATATTTTCAACTTGGAAAACAATTTTCCAATGTCATATTAAATGCAACAAATAAAATGACATGGACTTTGAAAGAAGGAAAGAGATTGTCAAAAGAATAAATATTATGATCTAATCTTACAATTCTCACACAGTAAATGATGAATTAAACGTTCTTCACTCATCACATCACAATCCAACCTAATCGTGAATAATTCAAAGTGGTGTCAAGCTAGTCTGGCAGCCAACCCAGCCAGCTCGCACCCTCTGTCAACGATCTGGTTCACACAGAGATTATAAACATGAAATTTTCAACCAAATTGAAAAGAACCTGACATGAAGTGGTTCAATTAATCTTGAAAGTGTAGTCTTTACATGGTGTAGGAAAAGATCAGACTCTAGTAAACAAAGGGAGCGATCCACAGGTTGACTATACTCGTGTAATACTACATTGGGACCATCTCCTCTCTCCCCCTTGGCTCCAGGACATCTTCCAGTTTATATAGATATTTACATTACAAATCGAGCTATTAACAAGACAATCAAATACAAAAGGAACAAATTACAAATCGTAATAGTTTTCCATGTATAAAATTCGGATCTAGTTTTGGTGCAACTAAATGTCGAATAGAGGAGTTGAATCTAGTACATGAGGGACTATTTTGGTAAATGGATCCTCTTTTATCGGTCTGCAACTCATGGTGAAAACTAAGTGTGATGTTGACCAACAAGCATTTCCCAAAATATCCTCGAACTGATATTCAAACTTCCAGGTAAGTAATGTCCTCCAAATTTGACTAATTGAAGTAGTCTACACATTCTTTGACTCTGGTGTAGGAACTTGATACATGGTGCAAGAATCCTCATGAGTGCAGGAAGTTGATGTGCGGTGTAGGAACCAAGCAGTCTTATAATAAACTGGTGCAGGAATCCTCATGAGTGCAGGAATACGATGCATAGTATAAGAAGGTGAGTGCAGGATCAATGCATGTTGGAATATGTGTAAAAATGTAATCAACTAAGTTTAAACCTGCAAACATACAAACTATTGTTAATGATGCTTTTAATGTTTAAATCTCTTTAAAATAAGGGAATCATGGAAAATAGTAAATACTTACTTTATTGTCTCCAAGAATGCAAAAAATCACAACAATAACCATTCAAACTAAACAAAATCATGATGGATTTCCGAGTAAAAGATGATATAAAGAAAGACAAAATAGAGGCCTAACACGTTCATTTATGGTTCTAGTTATGGACATGTGTTATTGATTTCTCCATTGAGATCTTTATTGTAGGCGCTTCTTTTGGGTGATGTGATTATGCAAGTGAAAACTTTGGTCATAATAAAATGAAATGTGTTTCTCAATTATTTGTAAAGAATAGCATGTTGTTTATAAATAATGGAATTTCCTTAGAATTGGAATTTAATAGAGCTTATTAATATATAGAGTCTGGCCAACTCAATGTGAAGTGTAGTGATTTTTTTAGAAATGCAAGACAATTACTGGACAGTGATACTGAAGATGCCAAAGATAATTTTGTGGATGATATGTGTTAGAGTCGGTCCATACAGCCCTCCATCAGAGATCTTTTCGCTTTTGCATATCATTTTTAGGTGTCTCGCTCGTTCCACTTCGTTGCATTTCGCTAGGGGCATGCCATTGACTGACGAGGGGTCTGGTTGTCTTGTATTTCCTCATGCTTGTCCCTGCAAGGTTAGTCAAAAATTTCTCGAAAATCACCGAAGTACATGATCATTGCATTCATCGTCATAAAATATTAGTTTCGTTAAAAAGTCTTTAGTCCTAGAGTCTAGGGTTGTTAATCCTTTGCATACACATAATAAAAGCCCACAGGCCATGAGGTTGGTTTCAAAACATTCTCATTTAATATTTTTCTCAGAAAGCATTTAAAACATTTTTAGTCCAAAACTCTGTTTTGGAACTAAAAATTGTTATTGTAAATAATTGTATTTGTTTTATCTCAAAAAGTTTCAGAGCAAGCCTCTGATCTTCTCCAAAGCCAAAATGCCGGATCCCTGCAAAAATCAACAAAATATTATCAGTCCAAACCTCAGAAAAAGCAAGAGAAAGTCAAAAAGCAGTATTGTATTAAAAGACCAAAGGTGAAAAAGTGCCAAACATTATAAAGTGGGTTATTGAACCAATTTAAATCAAATCTGATTTGGTGAGATATTTTCTTCACATATAAAAGGGGCAAACAAGTTCATTTGTTCAAAAATCCAAAGGTAGAAATCGTGTTTGAGTTTGTGAAGGCCGAAACCATGTTTGCATACCCGTGGACAGCGTTTGGAGGCGTGCGCTACGCGTTGGGTCTGTGCGCTACGCATAGAGTGCGCGCTACGCACTGGGCCTCACTGGCCAGTGTAAAAAACCACAGGCGCTACGCACACAGGTGTGTGCTACGCGTTGGGTTCGGGCGCTACGCACTCAGTCACAGCACCAAAAAAAATTTGTTAATGCGACCAGATCTTGCCAAATCGACTCCAAAACTTGCAATTAGGTGTTTCATGGCTGCTCAGTCAAATTTAAATTGTTTGTAGTATGTTTGAGGTGGGAAATTTGATGTATTGGGTGTAGAAAAATGAAACCCTATGCTCATACCAAAATCATTCCTTAGGGTTTTTAAAAAGACATGTGGGTGGCTTTGTGAAGATTTTCCCATTCTCCATTGGTGAAATACAGTCCCATACTCATTTGTCAAGTTTTAGCCAACATCACAAAGGGTGCACTTCACACTTTTGTTCATTTGTCAAAATTGTCCTTGTGATCAAAACAGTGATTGTTTCATGCCAATACACTGAAACAGAGTTATTACCATTATGGCTTAATTCTTATGATGCTTCGGTAAACATATTTGGGTTTTGAGTATGCATTGAAATTCTGATTTCACCACCCCTATATCAACATACATATTGCAGACATTGTGTTTTCAAAGCCATGTCAGACACAGATTCAGTTTATGAGCAGGAGAATGACAGTGATTCCACAACAGAGGGTAATGTGCCACGGAGGCCTCGCAGAGGTGGCAAAGGTGGTAAGCATCTCAGGGAAGAGCCCACTTCTTTGGTTCAATTGCAGGCTTGCCCGCTTGCAATGGATTGTTTTCGCTATCAGTCATGCTATCACTATTGTGAGCTAATTTCACAAATCCAGCATCATCGTGAACTAGCTCGCTTGTTTGTTCTACATTTACATGATGGCCATGTAAACCTCATCGGAGTTGATTTCATTTTGTCACCAGAGACTATTGCAGAGGCCACTGGGATACCAAATATTGGAGAAAAATGGAATAAGCGTTAGCAGTTAGAGAAATCCTACTATGAGCCATACATCAAACCTGGATATATGAGGCACACGAGCAGGGTTTTTCCTTTCCAATACCTGAGTGATCAGTTTGCACCTTTGATGAAACTCATCATTCGGTATTTCAGTTGTGAGGGCATATTCTCGCGTCTTTATGCGTACCATGTTCGTTTGTTGATGCATTTCACAAGGGTACGTATGATGAACATTCCATGCTTCATGTTTCGCAACATAGAGAGGATGGTTGTTTTAGTACAAAGGAAGACCCCAGCACAGCAACATAGAAGTATTTATCACTACGCGCTGATCAAGATCGTAGTGGTTCATCAGTTGGCACAGCAGGGCATTACTTGGGAGGATTTTATTTCTCGTGACTTTTTCACAGTGCCACAGCCACCTCCCGAGATAGTTCATGATGAGGGAGAGCCTTCACATCAGTTTGACATTCCTAAGACCGAGCATGTCAATGCTCCAGCATATGTGACATATCAGCGAGGCCACAGGGCATTATTTGCAGCTACACGACGAGTACTATCTCCACATGGTGTGGAAGGGGTCTCGCCTTCTTCTTCAGTATAGGTACAGGTTCAGGACAGAGGAAAGAGGTCAATTTATGAGGAGGGCCATTCAGGTGGTCATGATGTTGATGTTGCATTGAGTGATGTGGATAGGAGCTCTCCTAGCTCGAAGCTGAAAGAGATCATCCAAGAGCAGAAGGTCGAGATTGACAGCTTGAATGAGAAGTTACTGAAGGCATAATGCCTGATCAAATACTTGGAGCAACGCAATAAACAGCTAGAGGATGAGCATACACTTATAGAGCTGCGACAAATCCGTGAAGACCGAAGACTAGCCCTAAAAAGCCCTGGTGATTTGACACCTATTGAGCGGAAATTTTGGCTTGAGAAAGTCAATCGACATCTGGAGGAGTTGTTGGTGAAGGCCAATAGAGACAAAGACATGCTTTGTCACATGAAAAATCATTATTGGGCTCGCATGCATGTCGGCAAAGCAAAAATGAAGATTTTGAAAAGGAGGTTGAGCAAAGCACTAAAACGGCGAAAGAGGTTAGATCCACTTCGAGTTTTGGCTGAGGCTTCGCTGGCTGAGCATGACACATGATGGAGGGTCTTCACTCCAAATTTGAACAAATTCGGAGAAATTTTTGTCATTTTGAAATTTTTGGTCCCAAAAACAGTTTTTTCAGCACTACGAGTAGTGCGTCGGCGCGCTCGCTTTTGATTGGGACACTTGCTGGAGGAAAACTTTGTATTTTTGGGTTTGTTATGGTAATTTATGCATGCTCAGTTATTTCCGAATCATTTCATCAAGTTCTGGATGATCAAAGGGCCTAAAAACACCATGAAAACAACCTTGCTGCCACCTTTTGCAACAGCAGGAAGTACTTCTGGGAGAATGAAATTTTGAGGGGGAAAATGAGCTCCAAATTTGGAAATTCCACTTGGAATGGATAGTAGACATCTAGAGCTTTCCAACCAGCTATTGTGATCTTGATTTCAATGTCGGGAAGTGCCCCAAAAATAGGCTGAAAGGTGCGCTATGCATAGAGGTTTTTGGTCCAGTTTTCATCCTCCAGCTTAGGAATTCGGCCAGTTTTCACCAGTTTCACTTCTTGATGTGATTTTGTACCCAGCATGATGTAATTTGATGTGTATGAGGTAACTTGGCACCTATTTACCTTATTCTAGATGATTCATTCACAAAATAGCAAAAAATTAATGTAATGAATCAGTTTCCTTCTTTTTAGAGGCAGGTTGTTTTGGTCACCTAGATTCTTTCTCCATGTTTAGAATTTGTTCAAACTGCTCCTAGAAGGAGGAGATCGACCCCTATAGGTTAGGGAATGGGTTGGCTTGATAATCATATGTAAATTTTCAGTCAGTAGCACAGGTTGGACTCTTGGGAAGATTTTGGCATACTATTGTACATACTTTTCATATTTTGGCTAAGGAAAGATCAGAGGCTTTGCAGCACCTGTTGGGATTCTTGTGGCTTTCAGTTCTTGATGGTGTTATCTCTCAGTTTATTGTAAGTTTATTCATGTTTAATGTATGCCATTCCCTTCTTATGCTTCTGAAACTAAATGAATGAGTACATGAGGTTGAATTCATTGTTCACAGTGCTCTTCCTTTAAATTTGTTTAGTTTTACATGTTTTCGCCAGTTTGGAGAGGATCCATGTTATCCTTTGCCCTCTTTAGCTCCTTGTCATTCTGATCCATCCATACACCTGATAAAATGCATCAAGACTATTGCCTACCTTTCCCTAACTCGAATTCTGCAAAGATCTGACCTTAATCCCCGGACCCAAAATTGGTTTTCCCGTTTCTCCAACAAAAACCTCAAAAATCTAAATCAAACTTTCCTATCTCTTTACTAGCCTAAAATCAGTATTAATTTTGAGTCATCTCAGCCCCTTTGAAGACCTTTTGCCGAGATAGACTTGGAGAGAGCCCTCTCCTGTCCTCGTAGGGCTAGCTACGAGGCTGAGCATGGTTTGATGTGGCCTTGAGTTTTTCCTTCCTCAGCCTGAGGCAGATTGAGCGCTAACATAGTGGCAACCATACTGGGGAACGAAAAGTGTTATTGTTTGTTGGTTGATGTGTTTGTTTCATGAGTCTTAGACGAAGTCTGAAGTCATGCCAGGTAGCCTTCGAAACGCTTTTGCTATGCATAAGCGAAAGTAGATAAACGCTGCTTCAGTCGATCTCCGATGAGCTTGTGAATGTAGCACTTGATTTGCAATTTACCCCAGTATACTTATTTGTTCTAGACCTTGGATGATTGAATCTAGAAGTTGATAGGCTGAAAAAAAAATTGTGTCCTTTTGATTGTTCGAAACAATTCCACACTAGCTACTAGAAGATACATGAGATTAAATCCTGATCCAGATCCACCTCCATTATATGAGAACCCAAATCTGATTGCGAGAATACACCGACGAGAAAGTCCCATAATTCTTTTGTTTAAGTCTCCCTCTTGTCCTGCAATTTTTACGTATCTTGAAGAACTTGACTTTGATGAGAAGTTTGAATTGTCACTGTTTAAAACCAAATCCGAAAGTGCAGTTGATTCTCTAGTTCCAAATCCTGACTTTGCTGCAGCTCTTGAAGTTGAAAAACACAATAAATTAATTGAAAACTTTATCTTGAGACACCTTCAGAGAAATATTCAGGCTGCAAATCTTGCTGATTTCCTAGAAGCTGCATCTGCAAATATTGGATCTTCTATCACCGATTTCACCTCCAAAATTTCCACTGAACCGCCTTTCATTCCCACTCTTCCCCTGCAACCCATCATCACATATCAAAAGTCTGCAGTAAATTCTCCTTCTTCATCCCACATTGCTACTCCTCCGCATACACCGTCTCAAACAACCGCCAGACCAAATCCGCCAAGAGCAATGGCTGCTCGTTTTGCACCTCTTACTTTACCTCAACAATTGCATGATATGCCCACGAATTATCAGAGTAAGATTCCTATATTTGATGGCACTCCTCAAAGTGTTTCCGCTCAGTAACACATAGATAGAATGGCAGATTTTTGTGATTTACATGAGATTGATGAGGAGGATGTAACTATGTGATTGTTTGTGCAAACATTTGGAGGAGAGGTAAGAAAATGGTTCAGAGGCTTGGGAGCTAGAAGTGTAACTACATTAGCTGAGCTTCATAGACAGTTTCTAGATCGTTGGGAAATGAGAAAGGATCCACTTTAAATCAATGCCTAGTATAACAATATCAAACGCAATCCTGGTGAGTCTGTCCAAGACTATGTTATCAGATTTAATACAGTTTATAATGTTATTCCAGATGATTTAAGACCATCTCGAAAATCAGCTCTTCTTAAATTCCCGGATGGTTTTGATCCGGAGATGGCTTATTCATTACGGGACAGAGATCCGCCTACCTTGGAGGATATGCAAACGATTGTTGTTAGTGTTGAAGCAAATTTGAATGATAAAAGAGCTCGAACGAAAGCTGAAAAGAGAGTGACCATAAAAGAAGAAGCTTCTACATCAGATCAGATACTTCACAAGATAGAGAGGATGTTCGAAAATCTCACTCTTGACAAGCTGAAACCGCAGATCCGCAATCCCAATTTCTGTGGTCAGCAGCAGCCACAATTCAGAATTAAGGAGCGTGAACAACGAACACAAGAGCCGGTAGTTCAGCAGCACGTAAAGACTCCTCTTCAGCAAAATTTTGTTAGTCAAGAATCTGATGATGATGGTGATACTGTAGGGGAGGAAAACCATTTCTTTACTCCTGATGATCTGCCTATCTATATCACGGAAGAGGAAGAATATGTTGAAAGCTCCACCACACACAAAGATGAGGATTTTATTTTATCAAATGATGCGGCACTTGAAGAAGAATTGGAGGAGTACCAAAGAGGATACATGAATGCTTTGTCTGCCCAACAGAAGCAATACTCATTAAGAAATCGAGATGTGCCCATAAACCCCATTCAGAATAAGAAGGAGATTTCAGCAAAAAATGATTCAGCTATACCACAGAAGAAAGGAAAAGAGATAATTGATCCCGCAGCTAGTAAATCATCATCAGCAGACAAGGTAAATCAGCCACCAAACACAATGAGGGATAAATCTAAAAAAAGAGAAGTTCCAGTCAAAGAGGTTGAAAGAGTTTCGGCATTTAGTTTGGAAAATGAAATTTCAAAACTGAAAGCATCTATTCCTTTGACTGAAATCATGAAGAACAGCAGCTACCGAGGTCAAGTCTCCAAAATTTTGAATTTTGATCCAATGTTTGACACAGTAAATGTTGAAGATGATCAGCCGGAATTGATTTTTGTGCCTACTTTAGATGGTGAGTCTCCTGAAAGTGATGTTCCTCCCTTTTATATCAGTTTGAGGTTGCATGAATATGTATTACACAATGCTATGTTTGACTCAGGTGCTTCGCACAATTTGATGCCAAAAGCAATCATGGAAAAGTTGGGATTATATATTACAAGAAAATACCATGATTTGTATTCATTTGATTCTAGCCGTGTAAAGTGTATCGTACTGATCAAGGATTTGGTGGTAAGCTTAGATCAAATTCCAGCTAAGAATGTCTTGATGGATGTGGTTGTGGCGGACATTCCTCCGCGTTTTGGTATGCTGCTTTCAAGATCTTGGGGGTCTAAGTTGAAAGGTACACTACAGTTAGATTTTTCTTATGCTACAATTCCAGTCTTCAGTCAAATGAGAAAGCTATATCGAGAGCAGAAGATGAAATACATGATAACTAGCAAAGAAAAACCAATCAATCATCCTGTAAACTATGTACATATAGCTTTGGAGTCGTTTGTTTTGTTTGTTGATATTTTTAATGATATAGATAGTCAATTAGTTCAGGCAAAAGATATACCAGAAATCACTGAGAATTTTAGAGAAGTTTTGCAGAAAGAAAGAAATGAAAAGCAAGCTACTATGGAGCAATCAGCTGAAAATAATGGGCAGCAAATAGGAAAAACAGAGCTGATACAATTGCAGCACTTGGAGGAGGATGAAGATGGTCTTTGGACCATGGATTTTGATGGCGCAGTGGGTAGTGACGGCGCTGGAATTGATGTGTGGATTCGAAGTCCATTTTCCGCTCAAGATAAGGTTCCAAGCAAGGTGAGAGTATGTTCCTACAAACTAGCATTTGACTGTTCTAATAACGAAGTGGAATATGAGGCTCTCATTGCTAGCCTTAAGATTCTTCGAAAGCTGAAGGCAAAAAGAATTGCAGTATATGGTGATTTAGAGTTGGTGATAAAGCAGGTGAAGGGTGAGTTTCAAGCCAAGAATCCTCGCATGAGGACATATCGAAATGCAGTTTTAGATATTTTGAAACTCTTTTCTGATCATACTTTGACATGTGTGCCTCGCATACAAAATGGTGTTGCTGATGGATTGGCTAAGGCAGCAAGTAATTTAAAAATTCCAATGAATTCCAGCAACAAATTCGAGATTCATGTGAAACACCGCCCCACCGTTCCAGATAATCAGCGATGTTGGCAAGTCTTTCAGGATGATGAAGAGATTAATGATTTTCTGCAGAATAAAGGTAAGTATAAAGATACCTCCATAGATACAGAACATGATGATGGTAATGTTGATATACAAGTAAATCAAATGGAAGTGCTGCAACTTAAAGATAACATTATTCCTAAGGGATTGATTCCTTTGGAGGAGTTGTTTGACCAAGACGATGTGGCCCGCAAACCGACATTGAGACCGACTGAAAAAGGTGTTGAGGAGGTAAACATTGGGACAACTGAGAATCCCAAGATGGTAAAGCTATCAAAGTCATTATCACCAAAGGTAAAGGAAGAGTATGTCAGATTGTTGTCTTCATTTTCTAATGCTTTTGCTTGGGATTACTCAGATCTGAAAACATATGACACTAATATCATTCAGCATACTATCCCTATAAAACCAAATCAGAAGCCTTTCCGTCAAAAGTTGAGGATAATCAATCCTAAGTTGCTGCCATCGATATAAAAAGAAGTGAACAGGTTGTATAAGTCAGGAATCATTGTGCCTATCAGATTTTCCGATTGGATATCAAATTTGGTACCCGTAAGAAAGAAAATCGGTGAGATCTGTTTATGTATTGACTTCAGAAATTTGAATAAGGTGTCCTTAAAAGACAATTATCCGCTGCCCAAAATGGACCATATATTGCAGCGAGTAGTTGGAGCATCAAGGATGTCACTACTCGACAGCTATTCAGGATACAATCAGATTTTAGTGCATGAAGATGATCGTGACAAAACTGTGTTCACCACTCCATGGGGAACATTTCATTATGCAAAGACGTCGTTTGGTTTGAAAAATGCAGGTGCCACTTTTCAGCGTGCAATGGACATGGCTTTCGCCAATGAGAAAGATGTATTTTTGGTTGTTTACCTTGATGATTTAACCGTGTTTTCAAATTCTGATGAGGAGCATTTATATCATTTGAAAATTGTTTTCCAAAAGTGCAGCAAATATGGCATTTCGCTGAATCCAAAAAAGAGCCTTTTTGCCATGGATGAAGGCAAGCTCTTTGGCCACATCATATCAAAAGACAGCATTCGTGTGGACCCTGCACGTGTTGAGGCCATCCAACAGATTGAACAACCCCGGAATAAGAAAGAAATACAGTCATTTAATGGCAAACTGAATTTTCTGTGTCATTTCATTCCAAATCTTGCCGAGCATCTTAGAGAAATCACGAACATGCTAAAAAAGGATAGTCATTTAAAGTGGACAGAAGAGGCAGTGAAATCATTCAATTTGGTAAAGTTAGCTCTTTCTTCAGCCCCTACTATAATTAGCCCGGATTACACACAGGACTTCATTTTGTTTTCATTTGCTTCTGAGCACACTTTGGCAGCTGTACTAATGCAAAAAAGGGATGGAGTTGAGAAGGCTATTGCCTTTTTCAGTCGTATTATAAGGGACGGAGCATTGAAATACAAAATTATTGAAAAACAAGCACTTGCGCTTGTAAAGGCCTTGAAATATTTCCGTGTGTATATATTGCATTCCCACATTATAGCATATGTTCCTAACGCAGCAGTAAAAGATGTTTTGGTACAGGCAGATCCAGAAGGAAGGCGGGGTAAGTGGATTGCTGCGTTGTTAGAGTATGATGTGGAGATTAAACCAACCAAGCTGATCAAAGGACAAGGACTCGCCAAATTAATGGCTGAAACAAATCTGCATGTTCTGGATATAAATTTCATTGCTGCTATGTCCGATGAAGATGAGGAGAGTCTGGTAAATCAGGTATCTGATGTTTTTGTTTCTTCCCCTTGGTATGCTGACATTATATACGTACTTCAAAATTTGTCTTCACCTCCCGGGATGCCTAGAAATAAGAGTAGAACATTGAAATTGAAAGCTGCCAAGTTTTGCATACTCAATTCTGCATTATATTAGAAAGACCCTGGTGGAATGTTGTTGAATTGTTTGGTAGAGGAGGAAGCCAAACGAGTTGTGGAAGATTTTCATAGAGGTGACTGCGGCCATCTGTTTTGGAAAACCACAGCGAATAAGATTCTAAGGGTAGGTTTTTATTGGCCTTCGTTATTTTCAGATGTGTATAAGGCTGTTAAGAATTGTCACGAATGCCAAATTTTTCAAGGGAAGCAGAAACTACAGCCATTGCCTCTCAAACCAATTGAAGTTAGTGCACCATTTCAGCAGTGGGGCTTGGATTTCATCGGGGAAATTCATCCGGCATCGTCAGGACAGCATAGATGGATATTGACAGCTACAGACTACTTCACAAAATGGATCGAAGCAATTCCCACCCGACAGGCCATGGATGCGGTAATTATCTCTTTTCTTGAAAATAATATTCTGTCACGTTTTGGGTGTCCTAGTAAGCTAATCACAGATAATGCAGCGGCATTCAAGTCGAAGAGAATGGTTGAATTTTGCTATAAGTACAATATCAGCTTGGGGCATTCGATCGCCTACCATCCGCAAGGAAATGGGTTGGCGGAATCTTCAAATAAGTCCTTGGTAAATATCATTAAAAAGTTGTTGGAAATCAATAAAAAGGGCTGGCACAAGAAATTAGTGAATGCACTATGGGCTGATAGGGTAAGTCAGAAAAAGTCTATTGGCATGTCTCCTTTCGAGTTGGTGTACGGGACAGACACGGTTTTTCCTACTTCGCTTGCTATTCTGGTAGTCAAATTGCTTCAAGAAGCTGGTAGTGAGGAAGATCCCATTCAGAGGAGGATTAATCAGATGATTCATTTACAGCAGACACGAGAGGAATTATTTCAAAATACTTTCAAGTTGCAGGAGTGCATAAAGAAGATTTATGATAGGAAGGAAAAAATAGATAGGTTTCAGCTGGATGAGGTGGTTTTGAAATGGGATGCCCGGAATGAAGATAAAAGAAAGCATGGCAAATTTGAAAATTTATGGAAGGGTCCTTATAAGATTGCAGCATATCGTCGTCAAAACGCTTTTCTTCTCAAGGAAATTAATGGAGATGATTGTCCTGGAGGGCCGATCAATGGTCGATTGCTAAAGCGATACCACTTTTGAGTATTTTCTGCTCATTTCATCATCATTGTATATATCGTTTTGCTTCTGTTCTATTGCATGTGTGTACTGATCTCTCATCTTCAGTCTGGGGCCCGCAGTGAAGGATATAATTCTGGAGATGAAGGTTAGTTGGTTTGAGATTTGTCGAGTCATTTTTAACAGTCCTTTCAGTTGTAAAATCGAGTGAGTTTGGTCATAGTTGTATTCAGTTTTCAGTCAAATCTATAGTCAATAAATGTGTCAAAGTTTTGTGTTAATTGTTGAAATAATGACTCCATCGCCCAATGGATGAAAGCACTGGTCTGCTCTCCCAGAGATCTGCCGTTCTTGGCATCTCCAAGGAGCCACCATCCCCATTGGAGCCAATGTTAGAGTCGGTCCTTACAGCCATCCGTCAGAGATCTTTTTGCTTTTGCATATCATTTTTAGGTGTCTCACTCGTTCCACTTCGTTGCATTTTGCTAGGGGCATGCCATTGACTGACGAGGGGGTCTGGTTGTCTTGTGTTTCCTCATGCTTGTCCCTGCAGGGTTAGTCAAAAATTTCTCAAAAATCACCGAAGTACATGATCATTGCATTCATCGTCATAAAAGATTAGTTTCGTTAAAAAGTCTTTAGTCCTAGAGTTTAGGGTTGTCAGTCCTTTGCATACACATAATAAAAGCCCGCAGGCCATGAGGTTGGTTTCAAAACATTCTCATTTAATATTTTTCTCAGAAAGCATTTAAAACATTTTTAGTCCAAAACTATGTTTTGGAACTAAAAATTGTTATTGTAAATAATTGTATTTGTTTTATCTCACAAAGTTTCAGAGCAAGCCTCTGATCTTCTCCAAAGCTAAAATGTCGGATCCCTGCAAAAATCAACAAAATATTATCATTCCAAACCTCAGAAAAAGCAAGAGAAAGTCAAAAATCAGTATTGTATTAAAAGACCAAAGGTGAAAAAGTGCCAAACATTATAAAGTGGGTTATTGAACCAATTTAAATCAAATCTGATTTGGTGAGATATTTTCTTCACATATAAAAGGGGCAAACAAGTTCATTTGTTCAAAAATCCAAAGGTAGAAATCGTGTTTGAGTTTGTGAAGGCCGAAACCGTGTTTGCATACCCGTGGATAGCATTTGGAGGCATGCGCTATGCGTTGGGTCTGTGCGCTACGCATAGAGTGCGCGCTACGCACTGGGCCTCACTGGCCAGTGTAAAAAACCACAGGCGCTACGCACACAGGTGTGCGCTACGCGTTGGGTTCGGGCGCTACGCACTCAGTCACAGCACCAAAAAAAATTTGTTAATGCGACCAGATCTTGCCAAATCGACTCCAAAACTTGCAAGTAGGTGTTTCATGGCTGCTCAGTCAATTTTAAATTGTTTGTAGTATGTTTGAGGTGGGAAATTTGATGTATTGGGTGTAGAAAAATGAAACCCTATGCTCATACCAAAATCATTCCTTAGGGTTTTTAAAAAGACATGTGGGTGGCTTTGTGAAGATTTTCCCATTCTCCATTGGTGAAATACAGTCCCATACTCATTTGTCAAGTTTTAGCCAACATCACAAAGGGTGCACTTCACACTTTTGTTCATTTGTCAAAACTGTCCTTGTGATCAAAACAGTGACTGTTTCATGCCAATACACTGAAACAGAGTTATTACCATTATGGCTTAATTCTTATGATGCTTCGGTAAACATATTTGGGTTTTGAGTATGCATTGAAATTCTGATTTCACCACCCCTATATCAACATACATATTGCAGACATTGTGTTTTCAAAGCCATGTCAGACACAGATTCAGTTTATGAGCAAGAGAATGATAGTGATTCCACAATGGAGGGTAATGTGCCACGGAGGCCTCGCAGAGGTGGAAAAGGTGGTAAGCATCTCAAGGAAGAGCCCACTTCTTTGGTTCAATTGCAGGCTTGCCCGCTTGCAATGGATTGTTTTCGCTATCAGTCATGCTATCACTATTGTGAGCTAATTTCACAAATCCAGCATCATCGTGAACTAGCTCGCTTGTTTGTTCTACATTTACATGATGGCCATGTAAACCTCGCCGGAGTTGATTTCATTTTGTCACCAGAGACTATTGTAGAGGCCACTGGGATACCAAATATTGAAGAAAAATGGAATAAGCGTCAGTAGTTAGAGAAATCCTACTATGAGCCATACATCAAACCTGGATATATGAGGCACCTGAGCAGGGTTTTTCCTTTCCAATTCCTGAGTGATCAGTTTGCACCTTTGATGAAACTCATCATTCGGTATTTCAGTTGTGAGGGCATATTCTCGCGTCTTTATGCGTACCATGTCCGTTTGTTGATGCATTTCACAAGGGTACGTATGATGAACATTCCATACTTCATGTTTCGCAACGTAGAGAGGATGGTTGTTTTAGTACAAAGGAAGACCCCAGCACAGCAGCATAGAAGTATTTATCATTACGCGCTGATCAAGATCATAGTGGTTCATCAGTTGGCACAGCAGGGCATTACTTGGGAGTATTTTATTTCTCGTGACTTTTTCACAGCACCACAGCCACCTCCCGAGATAGTTCATGATGAGGGAGAGCCTTCACATCAGTTTGACATTCCTAAGACCGAGCATGTCAATGCTCCAGCATATGTGACATATCAGCGAGAGCATAGGGCCTTATTTGCAGCTACACGACGAGTACTATCCCCACATGGTGTGGAAGGGGTCTCGCCTTCTTCTTCAGTACAGGTACAGGTTCAGGACAGAGGCAAGAGGTCAATTTATGAGGAGGGCCATTCAGGTGGTCATGATGTTGATGTTGCATTGAGTGATGTGGATAGGAGCTCTCTTAGCTCGAAGCTGAAATAGATCATCCAAGAGCAGAAGGTTGAGATTGACAGCTTGAATGAGAAGTTACTAAAGGCAGAATGTCTGATCAAATACTTGGAGCAGCGCAATAAACAGCTAGAGGATGAGCATACACTTATAGAGCTGCGACAAATCCGTGAAGACTGAAGGCTAGCCCGAAAAAGACCTGGTGATTTGACACCTGTTGAGCGGTGATTTTGGCTTGAGAAAGTCAATCGACATCTGGAGGAGTTGTTGGCGAAGGCCAATAGAGACAAAGACATGCTTCATCACATGAAAAATCATTATTGGGCTCGCATGCATGTCGACAAAGCAAAAATGAAGATTTTGAAAAGGAGGTTCAGCAAAGCACTAAAATGGCGAAATAGGCTAGATCCACTTCGAGTTTTGGTCGAGGCTTCGCTGGCTAAGCATGACACATGATGGAGGGTCTTCGCTCCGAATTTGAGCAAATTCGGAGAAATTTTTGTCATTTTGAAATTTTTGGTCCCAAAAACAGTTTTTTTAGCTCTACGAGTAGCGCGTCGGCGCGCTCGCTTTTGATTGGGACACTTGCTGGAGGAAAACTTTGTATTTTTGGGCTTTTCATGGTAAGTTATGCATGCTCATTTATTGCCGAAGCATTTCATCAAGTTCTGGATGATCAAAGGGCCTAAAAACACCATGAAAACCACCTTGCTGCCACCTTTTGCAACAGCAGGAAGTACTTCTGGGAGAATGCAATTTTGAGGGGGCAAATAATCTCCAAATTGAAAAATTTGGGCTGGATAGTAGACATCCAGAGCTTTCCAACCAGCTATTGTGAGCTTGATTTCGATGTCGGGAAGTGCCCCAAAAACAGGCTGAATTGTGCGCTATGCATAGGGATCATGGCGCTACGCATAGAGGTTTTTGGTCCATTTTTCATCCTCCAGCTTAGGAATTCGGCCAGTTTTCACCAGTTTCACTTCTTGATGTGATTTTTGACCCAGCATGATGTAATTTGATGTGTATGAGGTAACTTGGCACCTATTTACCTTATTCTAGATGATTCATTCACAAAATAGCAAAAAATTAATGTAATGAATCAGTTTCCTTCTTTTTAGAGGCAGGTTGTTTTGGTCACCTAGATTATTGCTCCATGTTTAGAATTTGTTCAAACTGCTCCTAGAAGGAGGATCTCGACCCCTAGAGGTTAGGGAATGGGTTAGCTTGAGCTTTATATGTAAATTTTCAGTCAGTAGCACAGGTTGGACTCTTGGGAAGATTTTGGCACACTATTGTACATATTTTTCATATTTTGGCTAAGGAAAGATCAGAGGCTTTGCAGCACCTGTTGGGATTCTTATGGCTTTCAGTTCTTGATGGTGTTATCTCTCAGTTTATTGTAATTTTATTCATGTTTAATGTATGCCATTCCCTTATTATGCTTCTGAAACTAAATGAATGAGTAAATGAGATTGAATTCATTGTTCACAGTGCTCTTCCTTTAAATTTGTTTAGTTTTACATGTTTTCGCCAGTTTGGAGAGGATCCATGTTCTCCTTTGCCCTCTTCAGCTCCTTGTCATTCTGATTCATCCATACACATGATCAAAGGCATCAAGACTATTGCCTACCTCGCCCCAACTCGAATTCTGCAAAGATCTGACCTTAATCCTCGGACCCAAAATTAGTTTTCCCGTTTCTCCAACAAAAACCTCAAAAATCTAAATCAAACTTTCTTATCTCTTTACTAGCCTAAAATCAGTATTAATTTTGTGTCATCTCAACCCCTTTGAAGACCTTTTGCCGAGATAGACCTGGAGAGAGCCCTCTCCTGTCCTCGTAGGGCTAGCTACGAGGTTGAGCGTGGTTTGATGTGGCCTTGAGTTTTTCCTTCCTCAGCCTGAGGCAGATTTGAGCGCTAACAATATAAACAAGAGGAGGTAAAGGAGAAACAATAGAGATTAAAGGATGATAGGCAACCAAGTTTGTTTGTGTTTGTAGAATAGACTCATGGTCGTGCTAAAGGATGAGTCACAAATTGTAATTATAGCAATTCTACATCTCATATATTGATTTGTAATGGTCAGTTGTAGCATATTAAAAGGGAATATGGTTGTAAGACCTAGAGAGACATTCATACCCATTTCTTATTTGTTTCCTAGTGACATCAAGTTGTGAAATCAACCACTCCATAGGTATGAGGGTGGAAGGTGTACTCGTATCTAAGCTTGATATAAAATCGGAGAATTGAGTCTTTGATTAAGGGGGCGGATTGTGAGATGGAATAATTTGTGCGAATAACCAAGTCAAAATGGGTTCATCAAGGAGTTGGATGAACCATATATGTGAAGAACTTACTACTAGAACAACAACTGCGACGGTTAGGTACCCATGCATTCAGGTGGATGGGTGTTCCTTTATATGGATATCAACAATTTGATGATGTAACAATGTAAACTTTGAAACGGGAACTGATATTGTTACCCGTTTCATATAGATAGCAAAAAAGTGACCTGATTTTGAAAAGGGGTGATGCAGAACGAACATGTGTTTTTTAGAGCATAGTTTTTGGCACTTTAATTTTTTTATGTACATTACGTTTTAGAATCGTTTTAAAATGGTAGTGATTTTCATGTTGATTTAAAAAAGTGAGTATTCTGCATCACCCCCTTTTTTTAAAAGACCTGTTTTTTGGTTTTAAATTTTCTATTGTATAAAATGTAAATAATTATTTTGTAAATTTGACCATTTTTGAAGTGGTCGTTTTCTTCACATTTTCTTGTTTTTTATTTTAATTTTAACTTTTTTTTTAGTGAGGTTTTTATTGTTTTGCATTTTTAAATTAGGAGGTCAATATTTAGAATTTTCGATATTCTACATATTTATGCATCCTTAATTAATTTTTCAATCCACATGAAATAATTGTTTCTAAAAAACAATATTTTTTAACAATGGACATAAAAATAACCATTTTTAACATAAATATAGCTAAAAAAAATACATGTTTTGATAAATTTTTGCTAGAATTGACATGTCAAAATCACAATTTTTATACAATAATTTTAACTAAAAATGGTAAAATAATAGCTTTTTTATGAATTTCATGTCAAAAAAATAATAATAATCACTTTTTTTTTCAAAAAATAATGATTAACTTAAAAATCAATGCGAAAATCACATATTACAAATATTGAACGTATAACAACCCTAATTGAGTGTTTATTCTTCTCATATTATGTCAAAGTCAAAACATTCCAAATCTTGATTTACAAGCATAACTTAAATTTAATCAACAATGTCACGTAATCCAAACTCTTCGTCCTCTAGAGTTTCATCATTGTCTTCTTCCACAATATTTTCTGTTTCATTTTGCTCATATTCCTCTTCTAATGGGTCTTTGATGTCTGCGAATCTCCCAATGTATGTCTTTCCAAACATTCCATGTAATGGTGGTTGGGGTTCCTTTGCCTTTTTTGCCACATGTGATTCACTAAAGTCCCATTTCTTCAACCCAATTTCTTGCATTACATCTGGAATAAATTGAAGAGCATTAATTCTTTGCTGAATGAAATTGCACTGTACTAGATCTTTTTCAATTGCAATGCAATTTCTTCCTTTTTGAAGGGAACATGCTAGTGTTGTACCTAATTATCAAGCACAAAATAAATAATGAACTAAATTAGTACAATGACATATTAATTAAAAAATAACATACTGGAACTCAATTCCATATAATAAAACTTACCAGAGCCAGAAAATAAATCCAGAACCCAATATCCTTCATCTGAACAAATGTCTATAAGATAGTTAATCAATAATTGTGGTTTTTGATAAATGTTAACTATCTCTCCTTTTGCTTCTTTGTCTTCATAAATTAGTTTTCTCACAACAACATCATAAGTCAGTATTTGGCTATGACTCTTTCTGTCTACCCGATTAAAAATCATAGACATATGGCTATCAACTTTTGCCCAACTATCAATATGAATGAACTCACAATCATTTATAAATTGTTGATCTTCATTGTTAAGAAGATTTGGCTTTTTCTTGTAACATGAAATAGTAAAAGTTCAATTAACTTGTACATAAATAAATTTTTCAACATTAATCAAATATACATTTTAAACGTCTTACCATGTAAGCTACGTCCTTGAATTTGTTTTCCCCTTGAATCTTGACAATATCAATGCCAATTGTGTGTCTGAATGAAATGTCACAAATCTCCATAATGGTGATGACGTGACTTCTACAAATCCCGCAACCACTTTACTAAAAGCTTGATAAGTATAAGGGTCACTATCTTATTCAATGTTTGGAATATTGAAACCATGGGGAATATCTGCAATGACTAGGGCATAATCCCTTTTAGGTATGAGTTTAGCAATGTCTTCACAGTCGCCTTGTATTACTTGATATTGAATAGTGTCTAGCCCATTCCAAATGAAATGATTAAGACTTGGATCAAGTTGAACATTCTTAATACATTTCTTTTTTATTCTTTCAATCTTTATTTTTCAATAAAGGTTTTGAAACTATCTGGTGCTCCATTATCATCCTTCCTCATATTTTATAAAATAAAAAAATATATGTGTAAGTTATAAATTAAAAATAGTACACACGTGAATAAAAATGAATGTATAAATCAAGATACCTTTTTAAATGCAAGATAAAAATCTTTTAATGTTGATGTAGAACTTGAATCTGGATAGTTGCATACAACATCATCCCAACTATCTTCATTCAACAATCTAACCATTTGTTCTTGAATTTTCATATAAACTTTGTGACTGCATAGATAAAGTAACAAAAAGTTAATATAATGATATGTATAACAAGTACTACCAAGAACAACATGTTTTATTTAAAATATAATTATAATCTATAAGTAAATAAAAATAATTCAACAAACTTACTTTTGAAATTCTTCAGACATTTCCTCCAATAATAATTCCCCTGACCTCACACGAGATAATATTGTTTTGACAATTTTATCATCTTTCACTCTTTGCATCGCCCTCCAAGGTGTGATAGTCATATCGTCTGGAAGCTGCTTCATTTCAGGAGCTAATTTACTATTGCCACATATCAATGGCTTAGACTTTTTGACCTTCTGGTTTTTAATGGCAATGTCTTCCCACATGCTAAAAATCTCATCAATCAACTTCTAAACATCTCCAGTTCTAAATGCCAATTGGAAAATGTTATCAACACCTCTGGATAAATCACTATTTTTGTTTCCTTTTCCACCTTTTGAATTTGTTTTCTCTTCAATTTGATATCCTATTTCCATAAAACATTCCTTTCGGAAATCTGCAGTAACATTTATCCTATCCCCACCACATTTTTCTTCAAATTCACTATGAATAAATCTAAACCTTTGGATGAAATTCATAGACATCCTATATTCATTATCTGAATTATGATCCCATGCCACTAACTTTGCTTATGTATCTGATAAACCAGCATAAATGACACATTTCATTGTTTCAAAACGTGGGTTATTAGAATATTCATCCATCAATTGTCTTTGAGCTTCTACAGAATGGTTCCCCCCAAGCACATAATAATTGTATTCAAAACATTTTGACTTATCAAATGCTTGTTTGTTGGGAACTTGAAGTGGATAAACAAGAAGCAGATAACTAACCACATGAGCATATGGATTGTACCTCATCAATGTATTCAAGTTGTGAACATGCAAATGATGTGGCTTTCTAACTTGATATTGACATTGTCCTTCACTTGCTTTATAGGTTTGCCTGACATTAAGCTGAAATGTGCGACCGCCATCAATTAGGTTTCTCTTTGTCAAATTCTCTCAATTGACATTTTTTTTTGTTTTGATAATGCCATCCTCTAAATCAGCTCCTGGTGTAATGATTTCTCTGCTTTCTTTTGAAGTTTCACTAGGTTCTTGACTGTTGGTAATGACTGCTTCAAAATTTTCAGCGTTGCTTTTCTTGGTCATAACATTCCCAATAGATTTATTCTTGGGCATTGTTACTTTTGGTTTTTTATGGCTCTTCTCAGTTCCAATGTCATCTTCAGTAATGACAACATATGCTTCGCTGTCAATTTCAACTTCATCGTTCTCAAAAGTAACTTGTTTACCCTTGCTAGATTTATCCACCAGAGGCCTTTTTTTCTGATTCTTTGGATGTAGTTTTGTAGCATCATCAATTACTACATTTTGCCTATTTTCCATATCTTCTTCTGACACTGAGTAAAAACTGTTGACAACTTCCATGATATCATGCTCTATGAAATGAATGCCTCCCAACCTAATTGAACAACTTTCAACAAAATTCTGCCAAACAAAATATCATATGTCAATAAATAACAAAGCTAAAAAATATAGTGAGACACTTTCAAGAATGCAAAATACAAATATAAATAACAATACTTATGATGTTTTGTGTCATCTCATTTACGATTTGTTTACACAACTTTGTAGATACCTCTCTTGTGTCATACAATGAATATGATAGTCGATATTTAATCCTTTCATGTGACTTGGGAGCCTTTGTAAGTATGTAAACAACTTCAGTGCCCGATACCGAACACATATCTATGACTCTTCCCATCACCTCAAAAATTCCATTATCATTCTGTATGTCAATATATAGATATATATTCACATTTGTCCTTTATTTTTCTTTCACATACCAGACTCTTGATGGAAATTTCACTTCTTTTGAATTCTTCCAGTCTGAAATCATCTTCTTATCACTTGAAATATTTGTAGTCATGAGCTCAGGTGCAGTTCGTTCACCAATGTTTCTTGAAGATGCACCTTTAAGAGTATTTGGTCTAGAAAGATTCACTGAAATTATCATTGATGCCATTTTCCTGAAAAATAGAAACATATAAATCAGTAAATAATAAAAACATATTAACTTAAATTAACAACGAAAATATATCATAAATTTTTTAGTTGTATGATCAAAAATCGCCCCACCGACCGCCCCTCACATTCCAAAAGGGCATGCATTAACATTCTAGTGTAAAAAAGGTAAATCACGAATAAAACATTTCAAAATTAACTATATATATATATATATGAAATGTCAATTTTTTTTAATAAGTACAAAAAAAATATGTAATAGCGCCTCACCCCAACCCCTCAGCGCCCCAGGCGCGCCCACCCAGGCCCCCCTGTGGACGCCCACGGAGCCCCCCCCGCCGGTGCCCCTACGGCCCAACCCTCCCACCACACCCTTGGGCGCCCTCACCCACCCCCCCACCTGAGCGCCTCACAACCCCATGCACCCCAACCCTCCCAAACCCCCCCCCCCCCCGCCCAGCCCGGGCACCCTCACCTGCCACCCCGCTCGAGCGCCCTCGCAACCCCCCCCCCCCCCCCCCGGCAGCCCAGGCGGCCCCTACCCAACCCCCCCACCCAGTGCGGGTGGCCACACCCACCCGCCCCACTCCACCCCAACCCGCCTAATCCTCCCCCCCAACCCTCGGCCCGGGCGCCCTCACTAGCCCGCCTGAACGGCGCCTTCACCCGCCTCACCGACCCGGGCGCCCTCACCCGCCCGCCCACCTCCCCCGCCCGAGCGCCCTCACCCACCCGGCGCCCTTGCCCTCCCCACCCGCCCGGCGCCCTTGACCGCCCCACCCGCCCGGCACCCTCGCCCGCCCTCCCCGCCCGACGCCCTCGCCCGCCCGCCCCGCCCGGCGCCCTCGCCCGCCCGCCCCGCCCGGCGCCCTCACCCGCCCGCCTCGCCCGGCGCCCTAACCCACCCGCCGGCCCGGCGCCCTCGCCCACTCACCTGCCTCACCTGCCCGGCGCCGTCACCCACCCGCCCACCTAGCCACCCTCACCCGGCCCCCCGCCTGGCGCCCTCACCCGCCCCCCCCCCCCGCCCAGCGCCCTCACCCGCCCGGTGCCCTCACCCGCCTGCCCCCCCCTGCACGGGTGCCCTCACCCGCCCGCCCTCACCCACCCTCCCTCGGTCGCGCCCCCGCCCGGTAAGCGGCAGGGCAATTCCAGGAATCGCCCTGCCGCCTATCGGGCAGGGGCAATGGCTGCCCTGGTGGCGCAGCCGAGGCCAGCGCGACCCTGGCGACCCTCGGCCTGCGTGACCCGGGCGGCCCTCGCCCCCGCCCGACAGGCGGTAGGGCGATTCACGGAATCGCCCGGCAAGCGGTAGGGCGATTCACGGAATCGCCCTGCCGCCTGCCGGGTGGGGCCGAGGGCCGCCCGGAATCGCCATGCCACCTACCGAGCAGGGGCGAGGGCCGCCCAAGTGTCGCCGGACTCGGCCGCGCCAACCGAGCGGCCTTCGCCCCCACCCAGCAGGTGCCAGGGCGATTCCCGGAATCGCCCTGCCGCCTGCTAGGCGGGGCGAGGGCCACCCGAGTGGCGCCTGCCTCGCCCGCCCGACGCCCTCACCCGCTCGCCCGCCCGACGCCCTCACCCGCTCGCCCGCCCGACGCCCTCACCCGCTCGCTCGCCCGCCCGGCGCCCTCGCCCGCCCGGGTGCCCTCACCTGGCCCCACGTGTCACGCCCCCAATTATTTTTTCATTTAATTGGCCGGGTGCGGCACCGCCTAAGTTAATAACTTTATCCATCGTTAATTAACTTTACGAACTATGCCTTCAATAATTCATAATAAACATGAATTTAACATTATTAATGTGCGGAAACCATCAAGAATACAAGAATGATAATAATAACCCAATAATATGCAAGAAGTAATCTTTTTATTATAATAGAGAAAGATTACAATGACCGGGAGCCACGCTCCATCGGCGTTCATAAACAAGGAGGGCGCCCGCCCGTGCAAGAGCGCACGGCGATCTGCCTCAACCTTCAACCGAAACAATATACAACATACACAAGCTTCTTCGTTGAATGGGTGGGCGCACCCGTGCACGACCTGTGCCCAACCCAAACCAAAGCTTCGTGTATCCCTTGGCAGGCGGGCGCCCATGTGCTCCACCGCCCACACTACAACCGGCACTCCGCAAGACTCCGTCGCCCGACTCAGCGGGCACATCCCATAATGCGACCTGCGGTTACTTCACACTTCTTCTTGTGCGCACTCCCAATTGTGCGAAAATGTGATGCGAAGGTGTGATGCTCCAAATGAGCACACATCCCATGTGTATATACGCTCCCATGGTGCGACTTCTCTCTCGGCCGACTCTCCATTCGTTGCGTCGTTCTCCATATGTCGTCGCTCTATGTGTGGTCGGCCCGCCCATGGTGCGGGACCGCCCCACCCAACGCGCCTATCTCATATGTTCACCCATGGTCGGTTCATTTAGCAAGTTTGCCCGACTTGCCTATAAATGACGGATCGCCATTCGCCCCTTCTAATATATGTGCACCTTGGTTCACCATCGCATTTTTCTTACCTTAGTCAATTTCCGCGTCGGGAGGGCGTGCGCGCCCGTGCATGAAGCCGCAGGGCGTTACATCCTCCCCCACTGGAAATCATTGTCGCCCTCGACAATCCTGCTCTTCTCATCAACTTCCTGTTGTACTTCTCGATCTTTTCCTTCCATCTGCAAAGCGAGTCCTCCGATTCCCAACTCTCTTCCTCCGATGCATTCTTCCATCTGCAAAGAAATTCCCTTCTCATGTGGCAACCAACTCCTGTAGTTCTGAGCCTCAAAATCTTCTCCAACTCCAGTCCTGGCTTGTCCACAATCCCGGCTGGTCCTCTCGGCGGTTCAACTCTCTCTGGATGGTCTGAATCAAGTCTACATCTCTTCAAATGACTCACATGAAAAACTGGATGCTTCATGTGCATATGGCGTGGAAGCTCCAGCTCGTAAGCAACTTCCCCCACTCTCTTCTTCACTCGGAATGGTCCCTCATACTTCCGTGTCAGTTTGCTCGTAGTCCCCTTGGCTGGCTGAAACTACTCCCCGGTAATCCTGAGAAACACCATATCTCCCACACTAAAGTGTGCCTCCCGTCTTCCATGATCATCATAATTTTTCATCCTTCTTGCAGCATCATGCAAGCGCAACCGTGCTAACTCCAAGGTCTCCTCCCAAGCCTTCATGAACTTCTTCACATGAGTACTTCTCAAGAAGCCTCCCGTCACTACGGTATGCGGTGAAACCAGCATCTGTCCATTCACCAACTCAAATGGACTATACCCCATCGCAGAACTCTTTTGAATATTGTAGCTAAACTGAGCAATATCCAAGATTTCAAGCCAATTCTTCTGATCAGCCGTCACATAATGTCGCAAGTAGTCCTCCAGCAATGCGTTGATCCTCTCGGTCTGCCCATCTATCTGCGGATGGTAACTCGAACTCATCAACAACTCTGTCCCGACTAGCTTGAAAAATGTGGTCCAAAATCTCCCTGTAAAACGCGGATCTCTATCTGACACAATGCTCAATGGCATCCCCCAATACTTCACTATGTTCTTAAAGAACAACTCCGCAGTCCGCTCAGCTCCACAAGGTATCTTTGTAGGAACAAAGACAGCATACTTGGAAAAACGATCAACCACGACCATAATCCCATTATACCCCTGAACCTGTGGCAATTGAGTGATGAAGTCCATTAAGACACTCATCCATGGCTTCTCTAGAATCGGTAAAGGCTGCAACAATCCTCCTTGCCTCTGAGTATCTGATTTGTCCTGCTGACAAATGATCCACGTATGTACATACTCCTCTACATCCTCCCACATCTTCTCCCAAAAGAATTCTCTCTCCAACAATGCCAAAGAACGATGCATCCCTGGGTGGCCAGCCCATGGCAAGTCGTGGCACTCCTTCAAAAGGTGCCTCCTGAGCCCAGATGACTTTGGAACATAGAGTCGGTTTCCAAAGAACAAGAACCTGTATCGTAGAAAGAACTTTCGTGTCTTCCCCTCCTTTATCTGCTTCACTATATTCTGCACCAAAGTATCGGTTTCAACACTTTCCTTGATCTTATTCTGCATCTCTTCTGACATCTGAACTCGACTCCTACTCCTAGCTGCCCAGTCTTCTCCCTCTAATGTTGCAAGTTGTCCCTTTCTGCTAAGGGCATCTGCTACCGCATTATGCCTTCCCGGTCTATACTCGATACTCATGTCGAACTCTTCCAAGAAGTCCTGCCAACGAGCTTGCTTTGCAGAAAGCTTCAGTTGTGATGCAAAATAACTTGCTGCAACATTGTCAGTCTTGACAACAAATGGCTTCCCAATCAAGTAATGCCTCCATACATGAAGACAGTGAATGATCGCAGTCATCTCCTTCTCATGGACGGATACCTTCGTTCTCTATCCTGCAACTTCCGACTCTCGTACGCCACTGGATGCCCATCCTGCATAAGAACCCCTCCTATAGCAAAATCTGAAGCATCAGTGTGCACCTCAAATGGTCTCTCGAAGTCAGGCAACTTCAGTATCGGTGCTGTAACCATCCTCTTCTTCAAATCATCAAATGCCTCTTGACATTTGTTCGTCCAACTCCACCTCTTGTATTTCTTCAATAAGTCTGTCAGTGCCGATGTCACCTTGGAGTACCCCTCTACAAACTTCTGTTGGTAGTTGGTCATGCCCAAGAACACCCTCATCTCATGGACATTCTTCGGTTCAACCCAGTCCTCAATCACCTTTACTCTGCTCGGCTCCATCCATATGTACCCTTGACCAACAATATGCCCAAGGAACGGAATCTCGGTCTGAGCGAACACACACTTGGACTTCTTCAAGAACAACTGATTTGCCCTCAGTGCCTCAAACACCATCGCCAAGTGCTTCTTATGATCCTCCATGTTGTCACTGAACACCACTATATCATCCAAGTACACTACTATGAACGAATCCAAGTATGGTCGTAGAACATTGTTCATCAAAGTGCAAAATGTAGCAGGAGCATTGCACAACCCGAATGGCATAACAAGGAACTCAAAGCTACCATACCTTGTTGCTATCGCGGTCTTCTTCTCATCTCCTTTAGCTATCCACACCTGATAATACCCATGCCTCAAGGCTAGCTTGGAAAACACTCAGGCTTTTGCAAGCTTGTCAAAGCAATCAACAGCCAATGGCAAAGGATACATGTTCCTTACCGTCTGCTTGTTCAATGCACGGTAATCATAGCACATCCGTAGCTCATTTGAATCCTTCTTCCACTGGAACAATACCAGAGCTCCATAAGGGGACCTTGAAGGTCTGATGAAACCTGCATCAGTTAACTCCTTTAACTGTCGTTTCAATTCCTCCAACTCAGGCCCTGACAATCGATAAGGTGCTTTAGCTGGGGGTTGCTTTCCTGGCTCAAGCTCAATGCTATGGTCCACTGCACGCCTTGGTGGAAGTTTCTTCGGGAGCTCATCAGGCATCAAATCTGCATATTTGGTCAGCACATCAGATATCTCAGCTGGAACAGGCATCCCCACTCCATCACCTTCGACATCCTTGAACATCACCGCATATGTCTCCATATCTGACTCCTTCATAGCCTTCTCCAAACTCAGTGCCGAAACATGTTGCACCTTGACTTCCCTCCTTTGCCTATGAGTGGGCAAAGTCCAAGTTTGTGACTGTCCAACCAGCACCACCTCATCACAGAAGGGGACAACAATAGCCTTGTTTCCCTTCAAGAAATCATGTCCGAGTATCATATCAAAGTCATTCATCTCCATCACCGTGAAGTCCAACTGACCCTTCCAGTCTTTTATCTGCACAGGTACTTCGTGTACCAAACCCGCCACTTTAGCTCTAGAGTTCACTGCCTTGACTTCCACATTCGATGGGAAGATCATCAGTCCAACCTCTTTTGCCAACCGTGTCATCATGAAGTTATGAGTGGCCCCCGTGTCCACCAGAGCTTGAATGGTCTTGCCATGAACCATCAAGTCCACGAAACCCAGACTGTTCATCCACAATTTCTCCATAACTTTTCCTTGTTCATCAAGCTTCTTCAACCCTAAATCAGCTTCACCTGTCATGAGCAACCCTGCTCTATCAAGCTTCATCAACCCTAAATCAGCTCTGATACCACCTTCACTTCGGTGAAGGTGTGTAGCAGCTTCAATACCCAGATCAGCTGCTCTGATACCAACTGTCACGCCCCCAATTCTTTTTTTGTTTAATTGGCCAGGTGTGGCACCGCCTAAGTTAATAACTTTATCCATCGTTAATTAACTTTACGAACAACGCCTTCAACAATTCATAATAAACATGAATTTAACATTATTAATGTGCGGAAACCATCAATAATACAAGAATGATAATAATAACCCAATAATATGCAAGAAGTAATCTTTTATTATAATAGAGAAATATTACAATGACCGGGAGCCGCGTTCAACCGGCGTTCATAAACAAGGAGGGCGCCCGCCCGTGAAAGAGCGCACGGCGGTCTGCCGCAACCTTCAACCGAAACAATATACAACATACACAAGCTTCTTCGTTGAATGGGCGGGCGCACCCGTGCACGACCCGTGCCCAACCCAAACCAAAGCTTCATGTATCCCTTGGTGGGCGAGCGCCTATGCACTCCACCGCCCACACTACAACCGGCACTCCGCAAGACTCCGTCGCCCGAATCGGTGGGCACATCCCATAATGCAACCTACGGTTACTTCGCACTTCTTCTTGTGCGCACTCCCAATTGTGCGAAGATGTGATGCGAAGGTGCGATGCTCCAAATGAGCGCACATCCCATGTGTATATACGCTCCCATGGTGCGACTTCTCTCTTAGCCGACTCTCCATTCGCTGCGTCGTTCTCCATATGTCGTCGCTCTAAGTGTGGTCAGCCCGCCCATGGTGCAGGACCGCCCCACCCAACGCGCCTATCTCATATGTTCGCCCATGGTCGGTTCGTTCAGCAAGTTTGCCCGACTTGCCTATAAACGACGGATCGCCATTCGCCCCTTATAATATATGTGCGCCTTGGTTCACCATCGCATTTTTCTTGCCTTAGTCAATTTTCACATCGGGAGGGCGCGCGCGCCCGTGCACGAAACCGCAGGGCATTACACCCCGCCTGGCGCCCTCACCCGCCCCCCCACCCAGAACCCTCACCCCCCTCACTCGCCCGGCTCCCTGACCCACCTGCCCCGGCGCCCTCACTCTCCCGCCCTCACCCACCCTCCCTCAGCCGTACCCCCGCCCGACAGGCGGCAGGGCAATTCTAGGAATCGCCCTTCCACCTGCCGGGCGGGGGCGAGGGCCGCGTGGGTGGCGCTTGCCTCGCCCGCGCCACCCGGGCGGGCCTCGCCCCAGCTCGACAGGCGGCAGGGCGATTCTCGGAATCGCCCTGCCACCTGCCGGGTGGGGGCGAGGGCCACCAGGGTGGCGCAGGCGAGTCTGGCGCCACCTGGGTGGCCCTCGCCCCCGCCTGCTGGGCGGGGGCGAGGGCCGCCCGGGTGGTGCGCCGACTGTCGCACGATGGCGCCTGCCTCGGTCGTGCCACCCGGGCGACCCTCGCCCACTCCCGGCAGGCAGCAAGGCGATTCCGGGAATCGCCCTGCCGCCTGTCGGGCGGGGGCGAGGGCCACTCAAGTCGCGCAGGCCTCGGCCACGCCACCCTGACGGGGGCGAGGGCGGCCTGTGTGGCACGACCGAGGGAGGGTGGGTCAGGCCGCCAGGGAGGGCGGGCGGGTGAGGGCACCCGGGTGGGGAGGCAAGTGGGTCAGGCCGCCGGGCGGGCAGGCAGGCGGGGCGGGAGGGCGGGTGAGGCGGGTGAGGGCACCAGGCGGGCGGGTGAGGGTGTCGGGCAGGTGGGCGGGCGGGAGGGCGAGGGCACTGGGCAGGCGAGCGAGCGGGTGAGGGCACCGGGCGGGTGAGCGGGGAGGTGAGGCGGGTGGGCGGGTGGGCGAGTGAGGGCGCCGGGTGGGTGAGGCAGGCGGGTGAGGCGGGTGAGGGCGCCCGGGCTAGGTGGGGGTGAGGGCGTCGAGCGGGTGAGGCAGGTGAGGACGTCGGGCGGACGAACGGGGGAGGGCACCCGGGCGGTGAGGCGAGCGAGAGTTCCGGGCGGGCGGGCGCGGGCACCGGCCGGGCGCGCGAGCAGGCGGGCGGGCGGGCAAGCGAGGGCGCCCGGGCGGGTGAGGCGGGTGAGGGTGCCCGGGCCGGGTGGGGGCGCAGTTGAGGAAGGCGGGGGGGCAGGTGAGGTGGGTGAGGGCGCCCGAGCCGGGTGGGGGCGCGGTTGAGGCAAGCAGGCGGGTGGGTGAGGGCACCCGAGCGGGTGAGCTGGGTGAGGGCGCCCGATTCGGGTGGGGGTGCGGTTGAGGGTGGGTGAGGGCGCCCGGGCGGGGGGGCGAGTGAGGGCGCCCGGGCCGGGTGGGGTGGCGGGTGAGGATGGGTGAGGGCGCCCAGGCCGGGGGGCGGGTGAGGCTAACTGGGCCAGAGGGGGTTGGTTGAGAGGGTTGGGGCGCGGGGGGTTGTGTGGGCGCCCGGGCGGGGGGGCGGGGGGGGGGGGGGTTAGCAAGGTGCCCCGGCCGGCAGGGGGGGTAGGGAGGGTTGAGGTGCGGGGGTTGTGAGGGCGCCCGGGCCGGGCAAGGGGAAGGGTGAGGGCGCTCGGGCGAGTAGTGGGTTGGGTTGGTAGGGATTAAGGGGGCAGGGGCGCGGGGTGTGGGTGAAGGTAGTGAGGGTGTCGAGAAGGGGGTTGGAGGTAGGGGACGAGTCGAGCTGTGGTGCCCACCCTAGCAGCTCACCCGCCCGCCGAGGGGATTGGGCGATTCTGAGAATCGCCCAACCCCACGACAGGTGGGCGAGCTGCTGGGCCACCCCCACACCCCCTATCCCCCCCACGCCCTCACACCCCGCCCGCTCGCCCGACCTCCCCGACCCCGTGACACCACGGTGGTCCACCCACGAGTATTGGGCGATTGAGTTTGATTGGGCCCACCATGCTTACAACGGATGTAATTTTTATTTTGGCTCAGAAAAATTATTAATAAAAAAGTAAAAAAAAATAAAAAAAACTTTGAGGAAAAAAATTTAACTTACCTTTCAATTGCGAGAATTCTTCGTTGAATATGTTGTTGATAGCGATGTAGCTGCTCCACAAATTCACGAGTCTTTCAACGTTTTTCAGAAAGCTTGTATGTGATGTGAGTAATAGTGATAATGAAATTTTAATATATAAGTGAAATTACGGAGATGTTTTACCGTATGGTTAATGTGGGATAATTTGTTTTAAAATATTATAAAGCGAATATTGTAAAATTGTTTTACAACAGGTTGAATGTGGGATAATTTGTTTTAGAATATATTATAAAAATCTAAAAAATAAAAGATCAATTGTTTGGTAAATATTATATACTTTGACTATTAAAATAATTAATGTAAAAGTTGTAGTTTACAATTTTAATTTTATTGATTTATTTCATAAAAAAAATTAGTTTACATTTTTCAATAAATTGTAGAAAAAAATAATGAAGGTAAATAAATCTAACAAACTTTTTGGAGGGAATTATTTTCGTGAAAATTTTTGGAGCGAAATATTTTCGCGAAAATTTTTGGAGGGAAAATTTCATTCTTTAAGCTATATAATATCTTTAGGGGACTCTCCATTTGTATCATTCAACATCTTCTATTTGAAAGGGATGGATTGTTCTGATAGTGAAGTTTCGATTTATACACCATCAACATCTTCATCGCGTAACAACTCTATTCATATCGATGAATATAGCGGGAATTCTTCCACTATGAATAGAAAGTCAATTCTTCCACTTAGTCCTGATTCTAAGGACTATGAGAGCAACACTGATGAAAGAGGGGATGAAGAATTTCAAATAAATAAAGAGTCACAGATTCCACTTAGTCCTAATTCTGAGGACTATGAAAGCCGCAGTGATGAAGAGCATGATGGTGAAGTTCAAAAGAACGGAGTGTCACGATGTCCACTTAGTCCTAATTCTGAGGACTATGAGAGCAGCAGTTTTGAAGAGCATGATGGTGAAGTTCAAAAGAACGGAGTGTCACGATGTCCACTTAGTCCTAATTCTGAGGGGTATGAGAGCAGCAGTTTTGAAGAGCATGATGGTGAAATTCAAAAGAACGAAGTGTCACGGTGTCCACTTAGTCCTAATTCTGAGGACTATGAGAGCAGCAGTTTTGAAGAGCATGATGGAAAATTTCAAAAGAATGGAGTGTCACAGTCTCCACTTAGTCCTAATTCTAAGGACTATGAGAGCAGTAGTGATGAAGAGCGTGATAACGATTTTCAAAAGAATGGAGTGTCAAAGTGTCCACTTAGTCCTAATTCTAAGGACTATGAGAGCAGTAGTGATGAAGAGCGTGATAACGATTTTCAAAAGAATGGAGTGTCAAAGTGTCCACTTAGTCCTAATTCTAAGGACTATGAGAGCAGTAGTGATGAAAAGCATGATGTTGAATTTCAAAAGTATGAAGTGTCACAGTGTCCAGTTAGTCCTAATTCTAAGGACTATGAGAGCAGCAGTGATGAAGAGTCGGATGATGAATTTCAAAATATTGGAGTGTCACAGTGTCCACTTAGTCCTAATTCTCTGGACTATGAGAGCAATAGTTATGAAGAGTGTGATGATGAATTTCAAAAGAATGGAGTGTCATTGTGTCCTCTTAGTCCTAATTCTAAGGACTATGAGAGCAACAGTGATGAAGGACAGGATGATGCACTTAGTCCTAATTGTAATGTATAAAGGTAGCAGTGACAAAGGATAGGATGTAGCATCTTCAATAAGTAAACAGTCACATTTTTGATGTAGTCCTAATTCTATGGACTATGAGAGTAGCACTGACAATGCACATGAGGAAGAATATCCATTAAACATCGAGTCAGATTTTCCATTCAGTCCGAATTCTAAGGACTACAACAGTAGCACTGAAGAAGCAGAAGATGAAGAATATCCTCCAAGTCAATATTTGAAAATCAGAGTTGATCATAGTGTGGATAACATTCCTCTTAATGATGATGAAAAGCCTTATACAAATGATGATCCAATGATGGAGATGTTGCCAAGAAATATTGTATCGAGGAGTAGGAGCAGACCTTTTCATATCAATGCAAGTTGTTCTAGTTATACAAGGGGTAGAGCAGAATACCTGACGAGAAGAAGTTCTATCAGTGCTCTCATTCAAGTGAATGTTGCCAAAAATATTGCTTGAAACATATGGATTTCAAATTTGCATTAGAAGGAAGGAAGAGATATTTGTCAATGAATAAAAGCATGCAAATTTCATATTTAGTTGGGTGCATGCAATCTACATTGTCATGTTATGATTATCATATTGGGACTTTATTTAGCTGTAGAAAAGGTTTCAAAATGTTTCATTCCATTGGGAGTTTTCATCTCTCGAGAATTCAAGAAAATTTGGAAAAGGATCCCACATTTTATTTAGAAGTACGTCATAAAAGACAGTTTGGGCCATTATCAAATACTGCAATGTCATGGATGAAGATTTCTTTTCAAAGCATGGAGAGTGTATGCCAAACAGAGAGACAATACATATTCCAGATAATTTTTCAAGATGAGAAATCTACAACTTATACAAAGAATATGCAGAAGGTGCCGAGGGACATGGCCAGTTTATTACATATCAATATTTTGTGAAGGTAAGGAAGAAAGAATTCAACAATGTCCATATTCCTAAGAAGACAAGGATGGGGATTTGCAGTACATGTGCTTCTCTTAAATCAAAAAGGGACAAATGTGAAGGGTCAGAAAGAGGTAAGCGTTCATAACTTTAACTTTTAAAATTGTATAGTCATCAACTATGAAAAAATATTTCTTAATGAATTTCTTTTATGTTGTGTAGATTTAATTGTCAAAGAACTTCAGGAGCATCGCGAACAACAAACAAACGAAAGGAAGAAGTTGTAAAAGCATCGAAAGAAGTGTTATGATAATCCGAATAAATATTTGGGTTTGATAATTGATGGTATGGACCAGAAGAAAACACTTTTACCACATTTTGTTCGCACACCCAAAAATTTACAGGAGGAAAATTTTATTCAGTTTCACTTGGTTGGTTGTATGGTCTTCAATGGGAAAATGTTGCCAAGGGTGTACTTCACAGCTCCAAATATTCATAATGATGCAAATCTGACCATAACCATAATTCATGATGTGATTTCTCATTGGTCTGGTAATCTTCCTGAAGTTTTGTATCTACAATTGGACAACACTTGCCGTGAAAACAAAAATCAGGTTGTTTTTGGATATCTAAACATGCTTGTTGAATTGAGAATTTTTCAAAAGGTAAAGGTTGGTTTCCTTCTTGTTGGGCACACTCATGACCATATTGATCAGATGTTCAATCGTTTTTCAGTCACATTGAGGAGGAAGGAAGTTGGGAGCTTGCCATCACTAATTGAATGTATTAAGAAATCATACATGCTAGAGCCTACTTTTGATGTGTTGGAAGAAACTGTTGACATGCGAAGGTTTATTCTGGGATCATATGGTGAGGGGAAATGCATTGAACAACTTAATGACATTAGCTTCCAACATCAATTTCATATCAAAAAAATTGATGGGAAAACACTAATATGGGGCAAGAAGTATTCAACTACCGCAGAATGGGCACTGTCATCAGGTTTGCAATTTTTCAAGTTCATTCCAGATCATCCAATATTTGCATCAAAAATATTGTTATTATAATCAGCTGGTGAAGTTCAGAATGCACGCAGACGGAACAGAGTTATAAATTATTCTGATTGCCTGGAAGAAATTAAAAAATGTATTAGATATACATATGAGTACTTTGACATTGCTGATTCAGTTTGGTGGGAGTCATTTTTCAATAATCAAAGTGATCTCATTTCAACAACAACAAATGAAGATATACCTTTGAAAAATCCATTTATTTGGCCACAAAATGTGCCGAATGAACATGAGGAAGTAAACATTGTTGAACAGCAACAATCTCAAGGTATTATTAATTCTTCACATGCAGCGGAAAGAGAGATGTATATTGGTTCCAGAAGATCTCGTGCACAACGTGAAGCCATGGAATACCTTTATAGGGGTTCAGTACATGATATTGAGGGTTGCATGATTGCAGTGCTAGCAGATGGAGATCCCAATGGCTATCCATTTTGGGTTGCTAAAGTTATAAAGGTCTTTACAGAAAATGAGGATGTTACAAGTGTTGAAGTACATTGGTATGCCACAAATACACACCCATTCAATGGTGTGTATAAGCCAGAGATGGTAGTTGACAAAAAAAATGGCGGAAAAAGAAAAAGAAAGGGTACAAATATAAATCGCCGCCGCACAGACATATTAAAATTGGAGGATGTTGACATACTTGTTTATGACTTCAATTTAACAAAGAGAGGAACTCTTCGCTTCAAGACGATAGAGATTCTAAAAAGGTTGTTACCAAAAGGAACAGTGTTGACATGGGAGTCTGCTGAAACCAGTCGTAGATCTAGAAGAATTTTGAAACCTGAAATGTTGGGCATGCATGTGGACTCAGATGGGGCACTAGTTGATGAAAGAGAAGAATATGGAACATCTTCGTCAGCATCCAGTCAGTCATCTGAAGATGTGAATTTTGATGGTGTGAAAGAAAATATGAGTGATTTTGAATAATTGTTTAAGACAGTTTATATCACTGATGTATGCATTGTATCTTTTTCCATATGGTGTTAAATGAGAAGTTTTGAGGCATTTTTATGTTGTTGGATTATATGTCTTAATTATGATAAATTTTCTTTTTTAAAATATCTACAATGCAATATTAAATTAGAGATATAATGTATGTTTTATTCAATATACAAATAATGACTTTTGAATTCATTTAGTGATGTAATTTGTTCATAATGTCATGGTTTTTTAATTTTATAGTTGAAAAAGTTTCAATTTCTTTTGTATCTAGCATGTTATGGTTGAAAACATGTTAAATTTATACTTAGGAAAGAAAAATGATATTCTACCAAAAACATTAATGTGTTTTTTTCCTCATAAACAACTTTGTTTGACACATAAAAATTTGGTTTTATTAGCATTTTTTTTAAATTTTGAAAATTGGCCCTAAAAAAAAAAATTCATTATTCCAGTATCATCACTTTCATTTTGAAGTTATATTTTGCACGAAAATTTCATAGTAAATTTTGTAGTCACTGCCATTTTTAAAACATGTTCAAAATTAACGCCTAAAAAATAAAAACATCGTTCCAGTATACACACTTTTCGTTTTTAGCACTGTTTTTGATGTTTTTTTTGGGTTTTTTGGCCAGAGTTCCCATTTTGAGTTTATAGTTCCCGTTTCAAATTTTACATTGTTATGTCTGCATGAACAAGGTACAAGGTGTAATTTCCATATTGCACCAGATGTAGATCTTGCTTATTGAGATTGAGACAAGTAGTCATTAAGGGGGTGACTGTAAAAATTTTGAATAATTTAACACATATTCAATGGAGATTATCTTGATCATGTACTATTGCGGAAAACATACACAATACATAAGCTCCTCTACGTTGATCATCAATATAGCAGCATCAATAACAATAAAACATCAAGAGCATTCACACATTAACACAGTATGTATCCCGGGGAAAGCATCTCGCTAAAAAACCCAACTATCTGTATATTAATGATTGAGTCATGTAACATTACACAGCATAATACTTCTCACAAGTATCTCCACCTCTGTTACGCACAATACAGCTCAGATCTGATCTCCAAATCTCTTCCACTGCTTGCTTGCCTCCACAGCTCAATACCTGCTCAAGAACTGATGAGAATGGCTCACCAAACTTGTTTTTCACCTGCAAAATAGTCACTCACACTTTTTTGGACGTGAGCACAAGCTATAATGTGGGAAAATACGTGAGCAAACTCATTGGCATACTCAATCCCTTGATTGTGCAAGATCTGGTGCACAACTATAGTCACAACTGATAGCAATCTGATTCTCTACCACCTGTCCCTGTTGAACTGAACATGCACTGACATGAAACTGAGTTAACTGATGTATTCATTAGTTGTATTATGAGTTAATAACTTGTGAATTAATTATAAACTAATTCACCCAACTCATCTGTAGTCTATTTGCCAGTTAGACTAAATACAACCAGTTTAACAAAGCTAAACTGAACACAACTCCATCAACTCCACAATCAACTCCACCAAACTCAACTGATTGAGTTCTAACTGAAGTCATGCATGCAACAACTCAACTGACTCATAAGAAAAGCGTATTTCCTTCTGATAGCTGCATGTGCCACCTCTGTAGCTCAAACTGAAGTGCTCCAAGAGAATAAGATTAAGTTTATAGTCCAAATATTATTGTGAGATAATAATATTTGACTTTTCTATTTTTGACAGCCAGTCTAAAAATAGACTTTGATCACTCACACTGTGATCACTCACACTTTCATCAAAAATAGAAGTCCATCTATTTTTTCCCAACTTGATCAATCATCCATAAACAGCAACCTGCAATCCATAGACATGATCCATATGTCTAAAAATAGACATAGTCTAAAAAATAGACTTGCGCCAAAAATAGCCTACGGGCCCACTTAGTGAAGGCGACTCTTTTCACTAAGCTCCATCATCTTGTTGCAATCTCAACAGTGACTTGGAAAATATAATTCCTACTTTTCTTAGTTGTGATGTTTTCTATTTCTAGGAGTTTGTTCCTAATATTTGGGAGTTTGTTGAGGTCTAGTTGGTTGAGAGATTTTCTCCAACTGGTTAGTTTCCTAGATTTGTGTGTGGTCGAAATATTCACTCAACCAAGAGATTGTATGTCCAAGATAGATTAGCTATCTCTAGACATAGCTTCTTGTATTGATATTGTATTATTATTTGATGTGAATAACAGAGTTTTTGTGCGCCTTATGAAAACTTAACTATATAAACTTAATTTTTTTAACAATATATAATATATACATAGTTGACATTAAAATAATTTACATAACATGTGCATTGAGACATTTTATCTATGATTGTTTTATCCACATTAAAATGTTCTTTTATTAATATATTTTAAGTATACATCAATATTATTTAACGCTTCATACTAAAATACTTTATTGTTGAACCACAATGGAATTTTTTATTATTATGAATATTTTTAAATGTGACATTAATTAATTCAATTCCTCTTAGTTTTATTACGAAGTATTTCATATTTTTTTTTTTCAATTACTTTTTTCTTTCGAGAGTGAATATTTTATTATATACAACATTGAAATATTTTCTTTAAAAAAAAATCTTTATATAGACATATATGAAGTTGATATCAACATAATTTAGTTAACATAGATTTTCAAATAGTTTATTTAAATCCTTTGTTGAAATATTTTTAAAAGGTATAACGTTTAAACACCTTACTCGCACTTTCTTTCACTTCTAATTAGTTCATCTCTTTTTAAAGTTGATATGAAAATATATTAACTTATGTGGACATAGAAATATTTTTTTTTTTTTTACAACAAGTGAAATATTTTTACTACATTAGGTTGTAATATCAATAAGAAATTGAGGGATGGTAATGAGATTGGAGTTATTGATGTTTTACAATGCTTTTAACTCAAACTAGTTAAAAAAACATATTATTATTCATTTTTCATTATTGCAAACATTGAAAATATTTTATTTTTATTCTAAGAGGGAAACATGTCAACTCCATAGTTGAGCACAAACGGAGTGACACATCGCCCTCATACTGGCATGTAGAATGCACCTCTCATTGCAATTATTATTATTATTAAGAAAATTAATATATGAGTTGAATCTATATAGATTAAAAAAATCAAAAAAATGTGTAACAAGATTTTTAAGCATGTAGACTCACCCACACTTACCATGGATATTATTAACCTATAAATAGTATTTTTTACGGTAACACCCTCCTCCCACATTTACCTAGTCAACCGGTATGTTGGGGGTAAACATGTGACGAGAGGCTACTACAATTTGATTCAAATCCCCATATACAGTTAAGGAAGTGGAACTCGCAAAAAATAACCAATTTGGCCTTTTGCACCTGTCACGGAACCTACAAGAGCCAACCAACCCTTCTAGGTGATCAACCCCTGAGACAACTTGACACTTCACTACCCTAGATCCTTAGTCTCTCCCATAACATGGGCATGCATGTGATTGGGCCTCTCTAGTCGCTCTCACAACATGGGCATGCAAGCACCTGGGGTCTTTTTCAGCTAGTTCTGAGCCTGCGACGCCAGATTTTGTGCCACTTTTTTAGGGCCAGGACTCAAGCCACTGCGTAGAACTCCATGAAGCTTTCAGGAATGAAAAGTAACATCGAAACAATGATATAGATGTAACTACTTGAACAAATACTTAGTTGGACCCCTATTAGCCATGACAAGCATTTTGTCAAACATGTCACAAATATGCATTCTATAGGTAATAACAACATATTTGAGCATAGGTGTCTCATACTTATCTGATAATTTCTAAGAAGAATTTATGCCTTATCACATTAGCTGCATTATCATCTATTAGGGCATATATTCATTGTACAATCACTTACAAATCAAAACATGATGAGAGCCATACATCATCATTGTCATAAACATTCTCATAACCAACATATAACCAATATAAATAACAAGGATACATCAGCCATAAATTTCCCATATGAACCAATACACTTTCTCATAAAATACCAAGGATAAATAGTTTTTATTAATGAAAGATTAGGCCAACCAAGTTCGGGACTTCCACGTACCACCCGACCATAGATTGGCTTAACTAAATATTTCTTTTAGCTAATAACCCTCGTGCCTTATTCTAATCATGAATGTGGGACTCATAACCAAAATCAACTAGGTCTTCCCAAAACTACACCACCTCACCCTCACCAATAAAACCAGGATTCACTGCAATCCCCACCGGATCACTAGTTCATAAACAATAAACATACAATACCAGGATTTACCGCAATCCTCACCGAATCACTAGGCCAAAAACAAGCATGGATGTCACTGAATCTCTCCACCTACACTGTGAGGGATTTGTCCATCCAAATATCTTGGCTTTACCGTGCCATTACCATGTCTCCAGCCTCTGGGCTTTACTGTGTATCCCATCCCAAGATTCTATGCCCAATAAAGGGTACTCACCATCGAGATTTACCATGTATCCTGCAATTCACCGGTCAAGGGATTCCTAGGCTCAATCGAGGTTTTCACATTCAGGATTTACCATGTATCCCATCTCGGGATTCCTAGGCCTTGTGAATAATCCTAGGACCACCCCACTCAGTGTCGAGTCCAACCGAAAATCTAGCTCAACCACATACAAAAGAAACCACCACACCATGGCTATCCGATAATGGTAAGTCTAGGCTGAAAAACATTGTCACACCTGGAAAAACCCATGCGCATGACAACAAGAGAGTCAAGAACACACAATTTTTTTTTTATTTTTTTTTTATTTTTTTGAGGAAAACCTGTGAACAGATTTGAAACCAACGTTTCGGACTAGCTTAGTGAGTCCATCATTAGGGCAATGAGATTTGTTTTTTGAGAAGAGAGAGCGTGAAAATTACAGAGCTTATTAATAGTTATTTGAAAAATATTGTTGTTGTCTTCATTAATAGTCGGCTTATGAATGGTATTTTCATTAATACTTATTTAATTAGATAGCTATTTATTATATTTATTAATATTTATTTATTTAGTTATAATTTTATTATATTATTCTTTATTTATATATATATAATTTATTATTTAAATTTCAAATAAAATAACTTTATTATCTATTTATTATTATTTTTATTATTATTATCATTATTATTTATTTATTGATTGATTTATTTTTATTTATTTATTACAGATAAAAAATAATTTAATAAATACCTATTTATTTAGATAGGTGTTTATTTTATTTATTATATATTATTATTGTTAATTTACTTGGTTATAATTTTATTATATTATATGTATTATTATATATATATATATATATATATATATATATTATTTATTATTTATATATTTTTAATAAAATAAATCTATTACTTGTATATTATTATTATTTTTAATAAGTACATATTTATTTAGATAGATATTTATTATATTTATTATATATTATTATTATTTGTATATTTAGTTATAAGTTTATTATATTATTGTTTATTTATATATATATATAGAGAGAGAGAGAGTTTATTATTTAAATATCAAATAAAATAAATCTATTATTTATTTATTATTATTATCATTGCTATTATTTATTAATTTATTAATTATTTTTATTTATTAATTATAAATGAATAAAAATAAATTAATAAATACCTATTTATTTAGATAGGTATTTATTATATTTATTATATATTATTATTGTTTATTTGTTTGGTTATAATTTTATCATATTATTGTTTATTTATTTTTATTTATTTATTATAAATAAATAAATAATTTATTTATTTAGATAGGTATTTATTATATTTATTATTATTATTGCTTATTTATTTGGTTATAATTTTATTATATAATTGTTTATTTATATATATAATTTATTATTTATATTTTTAATAAAATAAATCTATTATTTATATATTATTATTTATCATGAGTACCTATTTGTTTAGATAGATATTTATTCTATTTATTATATATTATTATTATTTATATATTTGGTTATAATTTTATTATATTATTGTTTATATGGTTTTTTATTTAAATTACAAATAAAATAAATCTATTATTTATTTGTTATTATTTTAATTATTATTATTATTGTTATTATTTATTAATTTATTAATTATTTTTATTTATTTATTATAGGTGAATAAAAATAAATTAATAGATACCTATTTATTCAGATAGGTTTTAATTATATTTATTATATTTTATTATTGTTTGTTTATTTGGTTAAAATTTTATTATATTATTGTTTATTTATATATATATAATTTGTTATTTAAATTTTAAATAAATAAATCTATTATTATTTATTTTTTTTATTATTATTATTATTATTATTATTATTATTATTATTATTATTATTATTATTAATTTATTTTTATTATTTTTATTTATTTATTATTTATTTTTTATTTTATTATTATTATTATTATTATTATTATTTTATTATATTTATTATTATTATGATTATATATTTATTAATTATTATGATTATTGCTTTTTTATTTTATTTAATAGGGGTTTCCAGGTATCACTTAACTTTAGACTGTCGTCTCTATTCATATTATTGGAGGATTTTTCGATTTCAATTGCTTCTTTTACTCTTCTTTTTAAATAATGGTCTTCTTTATGAATTAATTTTGCTTGTTCCATGCAAATATAATGCTCAGCTAGCCCAGATTTTTCTGACCTATTTCTTGAGATGTCATTAATATGCTCTTTTAGCCTAATGCCAAAGGATCTCCCTGTTTCACCTATATATACTTTGCCACAAGAGCAAGGAATTGAGTATACCCCTTTGTGATTTTTTGGGTCAATAAGGTCCTTGGCAGAATCTAGCATGTTTTTGATGGTGTTAGGGGGTGTGAAGGCAACCATAATGTTATGCTTGGTGAGAATTCTAGCGATTTTGTCAGTGGTTCCTTTAATATAGGGTAAGGAGATTCTAGGGTTTTCCAGAGTCTTCCTTTTTTGGTTATTGGTTGTGGATTCTTTGAATATCTTTTGGATAATGTTTTTTTGATAGCCATTGTTGATGAAGACTTTGCAGAGATGGTTAAGTTCTTCTTCTAGATGATCAAGGTCAGAGATTCTTGACGCTCTAGTAGCTAGGGTTCTTATGACTCCTACTTTTTGCTTCGGATGGTGGTGGGAATTAGAGTGAAGATATTTTTCGGTGTGAGTTTGTTTTCTGAAGACCTGGTAGCTTAGTTTTCCATTTTTCTTGGTAAGGAGGACATCTAGGAAGGGGAGCTGGTTGTCTTTTTCAATCTCAATAGTGAATTTTATGTGTTCTGAGAGACTGTTTAAGTGGGATAAGAATTCATTAAGTTTATCTAAACCATGTCTCCATTTAGCGAAAATATCATCTACATATCTTTTCCACTCATCAGGAGTAAAGGGGAAAGATTTGAGGGCCATTTGTTCAAAATGTTCCATATATAAATTGGCAATCAGAGGAGATAAAGGAGAACCCATGGCAACTCCATGAGTTTGCTCATAGATTTTACCTTTGAAGCTGAAGTATGAAGATTTTAGGCAAATGTCTACTAGATCTACAGTTTCATGGTCTGTAATATTCTTTAAAACTTCTATGGCTTTATCTACAGGAATCATAGTGTAGAGAGACACTACGTCAAAGCTAACAAGGAGATCATTGTCACTGATTTCTAGGTTTTTAATCCATTCTAAGAAAGAGGTAGAAGAGTGTTACCTTATAAAGGTCTAAGCTTGTTTGCAAGGTATTTTGCTAACGAGTAAGTAGGTGATCCTATGGTGTTCACAATGGGTCTGAGAGGAATTCCAGATTTATGGATTTTGGGAACTCCATAAATTCTAGGGATGATGGCACTATTAGGTATTAATTTGTTCTTAATAGTAGAGTCAAGAGATGAGTTTTTGATTTTGTTACTAACTAAGCGGAGAATTTTGTTGCTGGGGTCCTTGTTAAGAATTCTATAACAACCACTCTTGTTAAGGTGTTCTTCCATCTTATTTTCATAATCTGACCTATTCATAATAACAACGGCATTTCCTTTGTCTGCTTTTAAAATTATGATGTCCTTATTCTTCCTGATGTTTTTTAAAGCTATGGATTCTTCTTTGGAGATGTTGCTGGGAGGAGATCTAGCATTTCTGAGAATTCTAGCCACGTCTTGTCTTATTTCTTCAGCAACATTTAGATTAGTGTTTCTGATGATCACTTCAACGTTGCTAATGATATCATATACAGGTATTTTTGCTGGAGATAAAGCAAAATTCAGGCCTTTTTCTAGCAGCATTTTCAAATTGTCATTTAATGCCAGATTTGAGAGGTTGGTGACAGTTTCTTTTTGCGTATTATTTATACTTTTCGTTGTCTGGCTATTTATTTGCCTGAGAGTATTTTTAACCTGCGATTTGTCATCTATCTGTTTATAAATAACCTGAGTGTGTCTGATGGGAGCGCGGTGCTGGGTATTATTGATGTCATTCTGCTTAAGATCATCTGCAACAATAGTCCTCTCTTGCACTGTTTGATTGTTTAATTTATTGAGACGCACATTGGTTTTGATCCACGAATTCTCGTTGTCCACTAGATTGATGCATTCTTCCTGCGTGCTGTTGGACATAATGATTTGTGTGATGGGGCTGCTTACGATGTTAACTGCGTTGACAGCTTGACTTCCTTGTTGTACATTATGCTGGAGAAAGTTTTTTCTACGATGTTAGCACCTGTCTGCACTTTCAGAGGGATTTCCTGTATGTCAAACTGCCTGATGGTGGCATCGTACTGCTGGTTAACTGCGTTGACAGCTTGACTTCCTTGTTGTACATTATGCTGGAGAAAGTTATGCGAATTGCTGCCTTTTTCTACGATGTTAATTGCGTTGACAGCTTGACTTCCATGTTGTACATTATGCTAGAGAAAGTTATGCGAATTGCTACCTTTTTCTACGATGTTAGCATCTGTCTGCACTTTCAGAGGGATTTCCCGTATGTCCAACTGCCTGATGGTGGCATCGTGCTGCTGGTTAACATTGTGCTGGCGAGTATAGTTGCATTCCTTAACAATTTTCTGTGTTTGAGAAGATTTGAAGCAGAAGTTAGCGTTACCCAAGATTTTAAGTTTTCTGGATTTCTTTGATAAGATATAATTGAAGATCCTTTCAGCTTTGGCGAAGGTGAAGGCATCCAAGATTTGCCAGAGATCAGAACGAAGAGCCGATGCTAGCACGAGATGCAATCTCAGAAGTTTTTCAGAAATTTTAATTAAAAGGACTCTGGTAAATTTGATTTCATGTTTGATGAGGGTTTTACTGAGATTATTGAAGACAGAGATGTTCCTACCTCGTTTAAGGGGATGGTTACATTTGGCGAAGTTTGGAATGAGGTTTTTATCCCTACATTCTTTTAGAAATATGAGATTTGACATTCTTCTAGCTCTCGAGATTCTCATCTTCTCAAAATTTAAAGCATTGTTCATTATGTCCCTTCCATGGTGGGACTTAATGGTGTTAAAGAGGGAGTCCATACAGGTTGATAGAATTTTTTATTTTGAGGAAAACCTGTGAACATATTTGAAACCAACGTTTCGGACTAGCTTAGTGAGTCCATCATCAGGGCAATGAGATTTGTTTTTTGAGAAGAGAGAGCGTGAAAATTACAGAGCTTATTAATAGTTATTTGAAAAATATTGTTGTTGTCTTCATTAGTAGTCGGCTTATGAATGGTATTTTCATTAATACTTATTTAATTTATTTAATTACATAGCTATTTATTATATTTATTAATATTTATTTATTTAGTTATAATTTTATTATATTATTCTTTTTATATATATATATATATATATATATATAATTTATTATTTAAATTTCAAATAAAATAACTTTATTATCTATTTTTTATTATTTTTATTATTATTATTATTATCATTATTATTTGTTTATTGATTTATTTATTTTTATTTATTTATTACAAATAAAAAATAATTTAATAAATACCTATTTATTTAGATAGGTGTTTATTTTATTTATTATATATTATTATTGTTAATTTACTTGGTTATAATTTTATTATATTATTGTTTATTTATATATATAATATTTATTATTTATATATTTTTAATAAAATAAATCTATGCATAACCATGCATGCTAAATCTAGCAAGGAAGTCACATATGCAAATCAATACCTATAAATAATCATGTTGTAGTTACTAGATCTTTCTCTTCCTTGCTTGATGTTTGCTTCCTCTTGCCTTCTTTGCCTTTCTTGATCCAATGCTGAAGTGCTCCAAGAAAAATCTAAGTGTCTGAGAGTGTGAGAGAGAGAGAATAGAGAGAGAGCTCCAAAATTAAACTAACAAAAGGTACCAACTAATCCTCATAAGACTTTTTATTAATGAGGCCTCTATTTTCTTCATTTTCCATTATTTTCCTTCATTTTCTTCCTCACATGTAACCTTTGACCTTTCACCTTCATTTTTTCCTAATTTCTTTTATTTTTACAAAAAAATGGCAATTAATGCCATTTTTACAAAAAAATGGCAATTAATGCCATTTTTCCTTTCCAAAGCCTTTCCTATTGCCTTTTCCAATTTCCTTAGCCATAATAAACCAAATGAACACCCACACTGGGATGTCTTGCCCAACATTCAGCTTGGAATAAGTGTCCCATAAACGTGGTTATTATTTTTCCTTTATTAACTTTTATTACATGGAATTTTTACTAGGGTTGTTACAGAACCCTCCCCCTTGGGGGAACACTGTCCTCAATGTTCAATGACACCTACAAAAAACAAGACTATTGAAAGCAAAATGCATTGCCTATGGAGCTTTATAACTTAGCTCGATGCAGTATTTACAATGATCAACCTAATGAGAAGCAAACCAACATGAAAAAATAACTACATGATAACCATAATGACATGACACCCATACCACTTATTGGAGCTTTATAGCATAGCTCATGGGGGTATTTACATCCATATACATATACATACACATACCAAAAAAATCATACCAAAAACATTCACTCAACCAACAAATAGAGAAGGATACATAGCCCACATTTGAGCAGCCATCTTCTATGTAGCTTCACCGGACCCAAAGTGCTTCCATTGAACTTTAACCTACCCGATTGCTCAGTTTCGGAGCATGAGCATCTTTCTTTCCAATATACACTGCGGTTCTGGCTGGAATTTTCCTTCTGGCTCCACCTACAATACAGACCAGTCAATCACATGATAAACATCTTTAACATACCTATTAAGCAATGACACATGGAAAACATCATGGAATTTCATTGTCGGAGGCAGTGCAAGTCGATAGGCTACTGGTCCAATCCTTTCAAGTATCTTGAAAGGTCCACAAATTTGAGGTGCCATATTGGCACACGATTTAATCCGCAAGGAGCTCTTCATCAACTTGATACACAAGTACACATGTTCCCCAACCTGAAACTCCTTACACAACCTATTCGAATCTGCATAAATTTTATGCATGTCCTGTGCTTCCTTTATATTCTTATTTATTACCTGCATTTCTTGCTCCATCTTTGCCAACACATCTGGTTTGATCAACACCCTATTCACTGGAGCACTCTAACTAATGGGAGTATTGCAATTCCACCCATAGAGTGCCTCAAATAGACTCATCCTCAAAGACCCCTGGTAACCATTATTATAAGCAAACTTGACCAACGGAGGATACTCCTCCCATCTCCTTTAATGGTGCATCACATACATCCTCAACATGTCCTCAACTATCTCATTGACCCTCTCTATTTTTCCATATGTCTACAGATGATAAGTTGTGATGAAGGCAAACTTTGTACCCAAACCTGCAAAAAACTATTCCCAGAATCTACAAGTGAACTTAACATCCTTGTCTGACACAATATTATTCGGAACACCATGCAATCAGACCACATCTGTTATGAAGACCTATGCTACATCACTCACCTAATAAGTGGACTTAACTGGAATGTAGTGTGCTACCTTTTTCAATCTGTCCACCACAACCATGATGGAATCATGTTGTCTAGATGTCCTTAGATATCCTATAATGAAATCCATAGAAATTACCTCCCATTTCCACTCTGGGACTAGAATCGGTTGTAGTAATCCACCTGGGTGCTTACACTCTTCCTTCACTTGCTGACAATCCAAGCACCTAGCCACAAACTCTACCACATCCTTCTTCAAATTTGGCCAATAATAGAGCTTATTCCTTACGGTCAATGTCTTTTGATATCCTAAGTGTCCTGAATATGATTTCGCATGAAACTCCCTCAAGATAATATTCTTGAGCTCACTATTGTCTGGCACATATATCATGTCCCTAAAATTGATCAAGCAATCTACTAAGTCATTATAGTCCACATCCTATGCATCTATACCACTACATGTACCTATACTCTACTATAACCTATGCCTGAACTCCATGTACATGTTATCCTATTAACCTACTTATAAGATCTGATCTTGTAGCTTTGTCCCATAAGAACTCATAGTTGCAATGTGATTTACCTATACCTGCCTTCTAAGAGCATCTGTAACCTTGTTCTCCTTACCCTTAATGTACCTTATCTCAAAGTCAAACTCACTAATCGTGGCCAACCATCGAGCTTGTCTGGAATCCGATTTTGCCTAGTCAAACAAATATCTCAACCCACTATGATCACTCATCAATACAAACCTCTTGATAAAGAAGATAGCACCTCCCCATATTTAACGCATGAATGATCGATGTTAACTCAAGATCATGAGTCAGATATTTCTGCTCATTCTCTTTCATTTTCTGTTACTCATAGCACACTAACTATCCCTCCTACATAAGGAATCCATCAATTCCTCTCTTACAAGCATATGTACATACCACAAACTCAACGAAGTCCTCATTATTGATGATTATCCTTACGCAAGGATGGATTTCCCTGATGATCTCGAGCTTGAGTTGCCTGAGGGTGAGAAAGGGTATGCTTCAAGTTAGATACTTTGACCATTAAGTTTTTTAAATTTCTACGATTTTTTTTGTATTTTTTTATGTTCCCAAGACTAAATTATTTGATTTTTTCATGCAGATGTTGGACCTCTTCAACTAGTATGTGCTACATATATTTGTCGCATAGAGACACAACTGTAGGAGGAGGCAGTGAGACCAGTACAGGTCACTGCAGTAGGATGGGATGTGCTACGAGATCCTAAGGTAGTTGAGATCCTATCATAGGTGGAGCGTCACATGGAATGAATGACATATGGTATTGATGAGACTATGGTCAATCATCTTCCATTGCAACTTCAACGGCACACAATCAAAGTGCCTAGTCATATTGGTTGATTACTGTGCAAGATAGCTTGTGTAATGTCATTTTATCATGAGCACCACTTATTTGTCTACTTAGATGTTTTGAATGTAGTTTTTATATGGGTGATGTAGCCATATGTGTCTCATGGGACACATTTTGTAAAACCAAACTTTATATATATATCAGTGTTTCCTAGTTCCTATTTCGCTTTCAATATGATGTGATGTGAATTGGAAGTTATTTACCTTTGTTGCAAATGTTGATCTAAAACAAAATTAGCTAAGGCATTTGCTAATACATTCTGATTTCTAGAAATATGTGCATATCTTATGAAATCAAAATGTCTTTCCAGAAGAAGCACTCTCAAAACCATGTGAAGGATGGCGTGATTTCTCACTGAATAGATATTAGTGAGTTGTAGTACTATGAGCTGTGAGACAAGCCTGATGACGATACAATAGATACGATGTGAAATAGCATCAAATAGTAGCTCAACCATTGTGCTATATTCAACAGTGTTGTTAGTAGAGCGACCAATGCAAATCCCTTGCATACTCACTAGCTCACCATTTGGAGAAAAGATAGCCCATGTTGTGGAGAATAGGTCTCAAGTACTACAACTAGCACCATCACCATAACCAATATACGATTCAAGAGAGGTTGACATCTGCAATGCAAAAGTAAACAGAATCAACAGAAACCATGGGAAACTTTGAAAAACACACTACAAACACACTGAACACACCTATAGATAGTATTTACATAGTGTACTATGCATGGGATCAAGCATAGTATTTTTTGAGGTACAAGCCATTTCTAGTCTACAACATTGGAACTCCATCAAGGTCTACTAACTCATAAGCCCATTTTGTAAGGAAACGCTTGAAAATGTATGGGCCCAACCACATAAGCTGGAACTTTGCTCGACCTAACTTGCCAACCTCTTGGTCATATAAGAGAAGCGGATCTTGTTCCGAGAAGACTCTAGGCTTAACACTTTTTTCATATTGTGCAGTGATGTGTATTTTATGGCCTTCATTAAAGCTAACACGGCATCGCACTGGGTTTCATCCAAATGAGTTAGATGTAAAAGATGCTCCTCCTCTGCAAAAGTAGGAGGAAGAAGTTCAATAGCTAGTTTCAGCGGTGGAATTTGGAATTCGACGGGGAGGATCGCTTCCAGACTATACACCAACTGGAAGGTTGTGAATCCATTAACAATCCTAACTGAGGTTCAGTATGCCCACAAGGCATCAAAGAAAAGCAATTTCCAGTCCAATCTGTGGACCCTTATTATATGTTGAAGCATATTCTTAAGAACTTTTTTAATTGCTTCAACTTGTCTGTTAGCCTGAGGATAATATGGAGTGGAATTTTCATGTGAAAGTCCCAATTTGAAAACTAATTTGTTCATCATATGATTCTGAAAGTGCTTCCCGTGATCGGTTAATATTTCTTATGGAACACCAAACCTAGAAATCACATGGTTGAAGAAAAAGTAAGCAGTCATTTCACTGGTGTTATTGAATGTAGGCATTGCTTCAGCCCACTTGGTAAAGTAGTCAACAATAACAATATTATAGCCATGCCCCTCAGTCGAATCAGGGTTACATGTTACAAAGTTGATACCCCATTTTCCAAAGGGACCAACAACAATAATGGGATGTGACAAAGAAGGTGGAGTGCAAAATTTTGATCATAGATCTGACACGCGTGACATTTCTAGACTATGAGGATACAATCGCGCAAAACCAGTACATCTTTCAAGGCATCAAACTCTTTCTATGCAGCATCATCCTAATGGAAGGGAATCTCTTTTTCAGTAAGTGAGTAAATCCTTTTGCCAGTTCAACATAGTAAGGGACAAACCTCCTCAAGAAGTTGGTTTTCCCTTGGAGGCTTTGTAACTGAATGAGGGATGAAGATGCAGTCAAGTCAATGATTGCATGGACTTTTAAAAGATTAGTATGAATTCCTTGTTTTGAAATGACGAAACCAAGGAGTTGATCAGAACCAACACATAATGCACATTTGTGCAGGTTAAGTCAAATGTTATAATGTCTACAATGGAGAAAAATGGCTCGTAAATGCATGGGGTGATCAACCTGATTCTTGGAGTGAGCTGGGAGATCATCCAGATAGGGTTTCATAATATCCTTGATGTCAGGGACAGTGTAATCGATTGCACGTTGAAACATGGCCCCTATGTTCTTTAAATTGAAAGGGAGCTTTCTATAAGAAAAAGTACCCCAGTGACAAATAAGTGTGTTTTTAGGTTGGTCCATCAAGATAATGTTGATTTGATTATAGCCTGAGAATCCATGCGTAAATGAATAAATCTTGCATCCAGTGCACTCATCAACAATCTGGTCAATAAACAAGGTTGGGTAGTTATCCTTCGGACAAGCTCGATTTATGTCCCGATAATCGACACATACTCGAAGAAGGTTTGATACACAATCAATTAAATAAATGGGGTATATGAAACCAGCCCAAAGAATCTTTTCAATTTCAGCTTTTATCCGAGTAGCCTTCTTGGGATGGACTGGATAGAGGCATTTCCAGACGGGTTTGGCATCACAATACGTCTTGATTTCGTGCATTACTATGTTTGGGTCGATACCTGGAATTTCTTCATATGTCTAGGAAAAGACATCTTTGAACTCATGAAAAAGGCTTCGATAAATCTCGATTTCAGATGAAGAACAAGATGCTCCAATATATAAATTTTTTATTATTCCTAGTTTAATCAAAATGTCGAGAAGAATGGTTTCTTTTATAGTCGAAAGGTTTTTTTTAGAGTTAATCTCATGAATGGAAACTAAATTCATAAAGGGTTCAAAAAAATTAGGTAAGTACACACCACTGAGATTATCTTCAATGGTATATGGGAAGGAGGAACGATTATTATGTTCATTCCGCTATGCATCATTTGACATCATGATCTCTGTGATGATTTCTTCGTTAGAGAATGTACGCAAGAAAGGATCAGAGGGTGTGCCATGATCTAGTGATTGATCTACCCAATTGATCAAAGAAAAAGTATGGGCCACACAAGCCGAGTAGATGGATTCGTAATCTTTCTCAACAGGGATAAGTGGCATTCGGTCGCCAAAAATTTTGATGTTAGTTTCATCAAGTATAATACATGGATCAATTAGGATCCTAGAGGATGATATCATGTTGATATAAGAAACTGGAGGGGAGGAGCTGGGAAGGGGAGGGGGAGGGAGCGAAAAGGTTCCCATAAGCGATGAATCCTTCAATAAACCAACTCCAACATGTTGATAGGAATGTAGGGTTTCCCCTAAAAGAGGGACACTTCCAGTAACATTGGAATTGTAGGCGAGAAAGGTGAGTTAATCTATGGCCACAATCCCGCCTTTATGAGGAAAGGCAATCATTTGGAAGTACATTGAAATGATGACAGCCATAGCATAAACCTATGTACGTCATAGTAGAATATTATAATCCATAGGTCCATTGATAACTTCTATTTCAATAGATACGACTTTTCCTTGTATTTCCACTTGGAGGGAATTCAAAATCCCATAAGGTTTGTATGTCCTTCCATCAAAGGCTTTTATTGTGGTGGTCGATTGACTCAGTTGGGGTGAACCAATCTCCTTCCAGCAAGACAAGGACATGATGTAGGTGGAGGCTCCCTCTTCCACAATAGAATGATGTATGTTCAGACCATGGACAACGACCTGAATCATGAAAACTAACTAAACCGAAAGTCGAGGGGTATATTTTTCATGAGAGAAAACCACTAGGTTGGAATCTGATGGATCCACACATCCAATAGCTAATAACAAGGCCTTATTTTAGGTGGGGAAGTTTTACAACACCTCAAGAGTCGACATAGCCGAAGGAGACTGAGCCAAGTCTTCAACTACATTGTAATTTGGGTGGCTCTCGAATAAGCGTTGAAAGAAGAATTATAGATAACACCATTTGAAGGATTGATAGTCAATTTTGTAAGAACCATAAGTGGAACATGATCAGATGAAGGTGGTGCTAAAATGGCAGGTTGATTAGTAACCTGACCATTTGGTGGATTCACATTACCAAAGTCCTTGTTCCGAGTGGCCACCATGACATCAGATTTCAGCTTTGAGGAGAAAAGCATCAAAACTGCATTAGAGGAAGAGGCATCCCGGGCAACCATATGAGTCTCTTGATTGGATATGGGTCGGTCAACACAGTAGGAGAACTGGATTATTGAAGAAACTGATTCACTTCAATGTGGTGCAGGAATTCATGTGTAAAGTGATCCTCGTTACCAATCAAGCATGGGTATCGAGGCTTTCATTTCTCATCGGAAGACGAATTTGTTTTTTTATCCTACATTGAGGAATCGTTCTTCTTCTTAACTTCACCTTTCTTCTTGCTTCCAATTTGTTGTTGATACTTGCCTTTATCATATGAGATGAAATTTATCTTGGAAGTGGAAGTCGTGGGAGGATAGGATGGATGGTTTTGTGCAGGAGTGGTAAGAAAAATACCAGATGGTTTACTCATCGACTGAAAACTTACAAAACCTATAATTCCATCAGCAGCATGAGATTCTTTACCAAGTGGAGGAGGAACAATATTTGAGGGTCTAGGAGCGTTTGGTATCTTAGCATAAAGCATGCCCGATTGGATATAACCCAAATCTAACTATTAAGCATGAGCAATAACATTCTCTTGTTGAATTGAGGCTTCTGTGATCCATATTAAGTTTATGAGAGATTTTTTGGCGTAAATCACAAGATATTTCATTTGTCGACGCTTTTCAAACCATAAACTCAATAACTTTCTCTTCGATCACAATTCCACCTTTGGCCACATCTTCTGTTATGGGAGCTAACGTAGATTTGACAAACCATTCTACTAACAATTGATTGGGAACATAAGTCTTGACTAACTGGTGATGGCGCCTCCACTCAAGAATGTGATCTAAAATGTGAGTAAAGTTTGATTCTTTAAATTTAGTCAATAGTTTCATTCCAGTTTTGTATCTGATGGGCAATGGGGAATGTGTGTGGAAGGTAGTGGCTAAAGTGCTGAAGTCATGAAACAACGCTCTAAGTAACTCAATATACCATTTAGTTGTGGTACCCTTAAGCATTCATTAGAAAATACGCAGCCAAATGGAATCATCATTAAGTGAAGTGGATAAACACCATAGATGATATGTCATAACATGCGTTGACAGGTCTTCTCTAGGATTCCCATTGAATTTTGGGATATCAGAAGGTAGCTTAGTGGTAATAATCGGCCACCATGGCGAATGAAAAATGGGGTCATTAGTAAGCCGAGTTAAATCCGGTAATTCAAGAGTAGCCACAAAAGGCAACTTTTGATTAAGTTATGGAGGTGGATGACGTGGATAAGAAGGGATAACCTGGTCAAGGAGGGTTCTAATAATAAGGAACTTGATTACCAGAAAAAGGAGGGTTCTGATAACCAGCATACAAGTGAGTTTGTTTCCTAACCCCAGGATGGGGATAAAGATGCTGGAATGGTTGGGTTTGGATTTTCTGGCCTTGAAAAGGTACTTGATGTGATCCATATTGTTTCCTGATAGGGGTTTGTATTTCCCCTTGGTACGGGTTCAACTGAAATTGTGCCAAATTTTGAAGAATTTGACCTACCGAAACTTGAGGAGTACCTTGCGCAAGTGATTGAGAAGGTGAGGGACCATGTACAATTTAACTAATCGGGATCTAGGCAGAAATAGACACCATTGGAATAGGCTGTAAAGTTTGGCTCACATGTATCTGAGATTGTCGAGTTACTGAGGGATAGGTAGGAATTTGTGATGAAGACGATACAATTTGAGGATTGAACAATCGATCCAAAATATGAACCAAGTTGAATGGGTAAAGTAGGTTTCCAAACACTGGAAGCCATTCCAGGATCAGGAGGAATATAGCAAGGTGGATTACCATATGGATTTATACCAACAATAGGTTTCCCCCCTACCATGGGATGAGGGGATGATGGAGGAAATTGTGATCCAAATGGAGGGTACCCAACATAAGGAGGGTTGGGTTTTTGAGGGTAGCTTTTCCCATTGATAGAAGGGCCAGCATACTACTATATTGTAGGTGTGAATCAAGGGAGAGGAGAAGAATGTGTGGCATTCATAGGAGAATTACTAGACGTTATTCTCGAATTGGATGACATGGGAGAGGTCCAAGGACTGGAAGCCACATCAGAAAAGGTACCAGATCATAATCATTGATAGTCGGGCAGGACAGACGGACCACCATATAAATGAGCTTATGTTGATGATACAAACGTAAATGAGGATGTGACACTTTATGTATCAACCATCGTGGTGGACACATGCTGGGACTTTGAATCAATTCCAGTCATGGCTAAAAATCCCAATGAAGATTGTCGTGCAAGATCCGTAAGTAGGCCCAAAGAATCAAGTAAAGGAGATTGTGTCTTAGGTTGAGGAGAGGGAAGAGGATCAGTTTGATAATAATAAAGTCCTTCCTAATGAACAAGAGTAGAAGGACGAGGCTCTTGTTGAGGGATCTCTTCAATAGTCATAAGTCTGTATGGAAGAGGTTCGTCGTCAAGCCCAAGATATATTGGTTCTGCCTGAGATAAAGGAAGAGAGGAGGAAGGTCCCAAAGAATTAGGTAAAGATGGCTGAGGCTCCTCGAGTTCAATAACCTTAGGAAATAAATTTTCTAACTCAAGGAGAACAAATTCATTGACCTCGGGTAACAAAGTTTCAAGCACTTATGTTTCAATTGTGTCAATGCCACCAACATGAATAGATGTAATCTTGGGTTTGAAACTCAAAGGGAGAGATGATTATGGCTGATAAATATTGGGAGGAGGGCTAGAATTAGTTCCCGATGTTCCTGATTCAATAGTTTGCATTTGCCTATGCCTTGGACGATGTTTAGGAATAGCCTCTACATGAAGTGGATGTTTATTTTGCATTCTACGTGAACGACGGGGAGGGGGGTTTTTTTCTTCCACATTGGGCAATAAATTTTATTAACACAAAGAAATAAATAAAAAAGAGGATAATCTAGGCATAAAGGATTACCAAGCAACCATGAACTGCAATATACACCATGTCGAACCAAGGAATTAATGTACGACAGCCAATCTCCCTTAATTATGTGTTTGGTGTATCATGGCAAGGCAGTAGACTCGGTTACCTATGGATGGATAGAAACCTATTTGGGACTCCCAAAATATACGCAACAATATGTGGGAGTGTAGTTCGTAGTAGTGTTGTTTAATGTGTAACCATTCGATGAGAACATTCCCATATACTTTACATACGTGGAGTGCCACCAATATACCCAAATGTACATGGAGTACAATCTTATACACTAACATACTAATGAGCCCCAAAAATGGATAATTATATGGGCTCATTCAACCTCCTAATTTGACTTAATCCACCATTCTCATTAGTTTATTGCATGTTTTTTATTATATTTATGCTAATAGAGTGAATTGGGTTAGTCATTATGCCAACAAGTCTAATGGGTGCTTTGTGCAAATTTTTAGTCAATTTTGAGACAAAATCAAAGGTTTTAATGAGCACTTGGCAGCCAAATTCGTGGAAGAACAAGGGATAGGATTTGTAGGAAGGTGTCCCCTTCATTTATGGGCCCTTACCTCAAATTCTCCACCATCAGCTCAGAGTTCAAGGGCCACCAAATCGATTATCACAAGGGCAGCCGAGCAAAGGCTAGTAAAGGTGTTGTTAACTACAAGTTTTGGCAGCCGAGTTCCTAAAGTTTAGGAGGGCTATTGGGGTCCTCAATTTGTATAAATAAGAAGGCTTAGGGCCTCATTTCAGTTAGTCACTTTGTAGGCAGAAGTTAGCTAGTTTGTAGTTCGATTTTAGTCATTCTTTTAGTCATTTTTTAGGCAGTAGATTAGCTCTGCATTTCAGCACACTTTCAAGCTTTCCCTTGTGGACAGTTTTTGATGTAACTATTATTTCTTGCTCAATAAAGATGAATCCAGCTTTGCACCAGCTCTAATCTCTCTTAGGAGGCTGTAGCTCTTGGGGTTGGGCCCAACCCAAGTGCCCAGTACCTCCTTTGTTTACCTTTATGTGTTTTTGCTGCATTCTTAGAATAAAATCTGCTATTTAGATTTAATCTTGTTTTGTTATTTAGGTTTCTTTTGATGATTAAGAAAGGCTTTTCATGTTCATATTGATTTGATAGGTTAATAACATAGAATATCTTTAGAAAAAGGCTATCAAGCACCTCTGATCTCACCTCTCCCTCAGTGGGACCATGAGCTGGGACAAAGGTGTCCTTGCTTCCACCAAAAACACTGTCTTTGCTTCATCATGCAATCATTAGTGTTCAATTTTTATTTGCAGAAGTTGGTTACATGTTCGGATTCTTGATTGCTTCGTTGCATAGTTATTATACATGGTTTCATTGCAAATAAACTTATGTTCATTCTCTTTACTGTTAGCTAGATCAGATTAGGTTAACGTAACTAGGTCTCTGATTTTCCAAGTCTTCGTTGGTTCAGTTGGAGAAACAACTTGTATAGCACCCGTACCACTTCTCTATCTACCCATACTCCATCAATCCCATCTGCTCCATCCCCTAATGTGGATTCTTGCCTCACGTTTGCCACATTTTCTCACATAACCCTAATTTTTGTGCAACATTGCTTCACTCCTCCTTGAACAAATCCAGCCATCTTCATCTCTCCTCAGCTCCATCCACCAAGTCCTAGACCCCCTTACACCCTTATCCTACCTCCATACTTACTTCTCCGCCTTTCTCCCTCCATCCACCCTCCAAAATCCCATTTCTGAACATCCTGTAGAAAATACAGAACATCCTGTAGAACCCCTACAGACTTCCTGTAGAAGCTCACAAACGCGGTTTCTTGATAGCCAAACTTTGTGAAACTCTTTGGAAGGGTGCTAGGGCCCCCTTAGGCCCTCTTTGAACCTTCCCAACCATCTGCAATCATTTCCTCTTGCCAATCCACCTCTGCACAATCAAAACAGTCAAAGCACATGCATGATAATTCTGACAACTTATTCAAAAATACAAAAAGATGTTTTTTTTCAGATGTTACTGTAGAAGTAGCTTAGACACATGCATTTTACCTTCCTAGAAGTCAATGGCATCTCTTTCAGTAGCTTGCATCCTCTTTCTTGCATCAGTAGGGCTAACTAGTAAAATTAGGGTTTGTTAGGGTTTGTGTTTCCTTTCAACTTTCCAATTTCTTTCTGCAAGTAGATTAGCCTTCTTTGAGTTAGCTTTCGTCCATCAGTTAAAAAGATTCTTCTAAGAGCTCATAGAAGTTGGCTTAAGCTCCTAGCGGACTTGTGCCAACTGACCAAGTGACAGCCACGACAAGAGCTAGTATTTGTGCATAAAGCACCGTCGCTTCCAAGTTTGTTACGAACTACCGGTTGATAAGAGTAAAGAAGGGAGTCCCAGGAGTTGTACCATTATTGCTGCAATACTGGAGCCCACCATTCTTTTTGGCGCTATTGACGGGGAAGCATTAGAGTATTGGTGATTGTTGTTTTTCTTCTATTTTCTACTACAACCTTATGCTAAGTAGTTTATTTCATTTCCATTCTGCAATTTCATTTCCACAAAAGTAGATTAGACATTTCCTGCTTTCATTTCATTTTAGCAAGTGTAGATTAGATATTTCTCACTTTCATAGATTAGCATTTCAATTCCGCAATTTCAATTTTGCAAGCGTAGATTAGGATTTCAATTCCGGAATTTCAATTCTGCAAGCGTAGACTAGCATTTCATTCTTGCAATTTCATTTGAGCAAAATAGATTAGTCATTTCCTACTTTCATTTCAATTCCGCATTTTCATTTCAGCAAGATAGTTAGTTGCAGTTCAATCTATTTTAGTTTTGTAGGTACAAGCATAAAAATGCAAAAATCAACCAAAAAGATTTCCTTTCATGCCTTGTAGGAGTAGAGATAATTCACAAAAAAGATTGCACAACGCCCCCACTGCTTCACACAGCCAACCTTCTCTCTTCTTCGATGGCTGTGATTAAAGAACCCTTAGGTGGACAGCAAGACATATTTGAAGAACCTCAAGGGAAGAAGAAGAATAAAACATTCCTCTGGAGCAAATGGCTACAAATAGAAATGTTGGGAGTAGTACCTTGTCCAAAAATGAATTTGCAACTCAGATGGAAGATTTCAAGAGTGATATGAGGCGGTTTCTTGCCATGCAACTGGATACCTTGCAGATCCAAAGGAAGCAAGAGGAATCCAAGAGGGCTTTGGACATCTTTTGTCCTAGGTGCACTAGAAAGCATCCTAGGAACAAATGTCCAATGCACTCCCTAGAAGTGTGTTTCGTCTATGAAGAATACCATCCTACGAATCAGTGCCCTTCCTTGCCTGGACTTAAATCTGCATATCAGAGGGCCAAAAGAGTCACTGAAGCACTCTATTTCATGAACCAAAGGAGGTCACATGGACCTAGAACTTACCAGGAGGGAATGCAAGAGACATTCCAGACCTATTATAACCCCTATCAAGCCACTTCCATGCCTTCTTGGGGTCCCCTTGCTCATCCTTCCTGGTCCACACCCCCTCTTTGGTCGTATCCTCCTCAATACCATGCTTCTCCAGTTGCTCATTCGTTTCACTCTTATGCTTAGCCACAGCCTCAATGGAATGCACCTCATCAGTGGTGGACGCCCCAATACAACTCTCCTCCTACTTCTTTGCCTCCACCACCTACCCAACCACAACCCCATCCACATCCATCTCAAATATACACCCCCACTCAACTACCCATACCACCATTTCCAAACCCACACATTGGAATAGCTCAACCCAATTGCAAAGCTGAGGCACAACATGTCCAAATGACTCCTCTTGAGCTCAAAGATCTTCACCATAGCTCAGGAAGAGTATTGCGAAAAAGGGATTATCCTGAAAGCATTGAAGGACCACATCCAGCAAAAGAAGATTCAAAAGAGGAGATCAAAGAACCATGGGCTGCACTTGATGAAGAGAAGACATCAGAATCAGAGATTGAGAGAGTTCCCTCATGGTTACCATCAAATCCTCCATGTATTCAAGAGAAAACTCAGCAAAAAGAGGAAGATTTGAAGGTCATGATAGAAGAAGATATGGAGAATGATCCAGATCAGAAAAAGGACCAAGGATATCAGAGCTATATTGAGATATGGTTTCAGACGGTCACTAAGTTGCAGCAGTACTCTCTTCTTCAGTTATGTTTGATCCCTTCAAAGTCAAATCATTTGGTCTCTGAAATCTGGATAACTGTCAAAGCATGCATTTCAAGCCTCCACAACATCTTGTCTCTAATATTGATGTGCACATGGCTCCATTGGAAGTATTCTTATACTTGAAAATGATTTTGTTTTTCAAGTAGGGTAAGGTAGAAAAAAGAGAAAAGAGAAAAAATGAAAATAAGAGGAAAATAAAAATCTAAGGTGAAAACCTCCTCGGAGGCGCCTTAGATTGGCTCATTGATTGAAAACCTCCATGGGGTGGTCAATGGGTTGGAAAAAAGATAAAAGAGAAAAAGAATAAGATCCCTGGGTGAAAACATCCCTTGGAGGCGCTCAGGGCAGGCAATTAGAGTGAAAACCTCCATGAGGCGCCCTAGTTGTTTCCAAAAAAAAAAGAGAAAAATGAAAAGAAAAATAAACCTAATTTCCATTTGAATAATTGCAGGTTGTAGCAAGGACATTGCAGATTAGGAGGATCGCTTAAAACAAAGACAGAGGAAGTTTTGTGCCTTCTACAGGGAGTTTTGTGTCTTCTACAGGAAGCCTACAAACAAGCCAAAATTGATCTCTGAAAAGGACCAGAAGGCTAGGAATATGTCCATGAGGCCTGCAAGCATCCATGTTTCCATCCCTCACCCTTCTCCATCATTTTTTCCATCTCATTGTGCTTCTTTCCTAAAAACTGTGTGTTCTACAGGAAGTTCCTGTAGAAATTACAGGATTTCTACAGGAAGCTAGAAATGGATTTCAAAAAGGCAGTTTGGCGAACATCATAGCTTCCTCACGGGTTCATATGTCCTCCTAAAATCCTCAAGCCTCTCTCCCATCAATTCCATGCCTGCATCACAGCCCAAGCTCATTTTTTCTTACCATGCAAAAAACTGCAGAATGCTTGGAAGCAAAAATGCATAGTGCTGAAATTTGTTTTTTTCCTAACTTGAAAACCGTGCATCCATTTACAAAAATGTTACAGGGGGAGTTGTATAGGGACGATGGAAACATGCCTGAGCAATTTTAGCCAATTCCGGTGCATGGTTTCCAAGAAATCAACCTCCATCACCATCAGCCATTTTTGCATTTTCTCCATATCCGTGCATCCGTTTCAAAACCTATTTCATGGGGAGATGCATATAGGTGATAGTAACCTATGCAAGCAATTTCAGCCGATTCTGATGCACAGTTTCCGAGAAATTGATCTTTGTAATCTTCAGCCATTTTCCATTTTTCTCGAAATCTGTGCATCCATTGATCGCAATTTTGTTATGGGAGGTGCATAATGATGATAGGAACATGCTCAAAAGTTTCAGATCAATCCGGTCTATCATTCAAGAGCAATGGAGAAAATAAGTCGCTGCCTTGTAAAAATTCAACATCAGCAGCTTGAGGGTGCAAGTCTGAACGTGGAAACAAACTCCCGCAGCTTAGATCTGGCTAGAGGACACCTGCACAAGGAAAACAGCCATGAATCAGCAACCAAACCATCATGCAACCACAAAAACCAATGCATGCAACAAATGAAAAGCCACAACACCTCATAGCAACCACGCTCGACTTCCAGGTACGTGACTAACCTCGTTCCTCTGTTGCATGAATCTAATTCAAGAACTGCATGAATGAATGAAATGGTGGGATTCAGCTAGAAAGCTAGCCAGTTCGATTGCACTCATCCAAGGATCACCAGCGCACGTGTGTAGTCATTCACGGGAAATTAAAAAAAAAATAGACAGTGGTAGAGATTTTGAACTCCAGCGCAACTAATGGTAAGGGATTCTAGGTAGAAAATATCCAATCCCATAATAGCACTGCAATCTGCATGTGGCCACGTACACCTAGCCACTTCACTCCCTCACCACGAATCACACCGCAATTAAAAAATGCTCGGCTGAAACCACCTGTTGTTCATGTGCACTTGCAACGTCCTCAACTGAAGTATGCATCCTCCGCTACCACAAAATGATTAACTAGTCATCCTCCACCAGTTTTTCTACCTGTCTTTGAGATTTTGTTACGTATCGGGCTCGCTCAGAGGCACAGTGGCATTCTACAGGAACCGGGAGGGTCTTCTACAAGAAGTACGGCACAGCCTTCCAGAGCAGGGAAGCCTGGACTTTTCCACGTTGAATTTGGAGCTTGAAAAGAGGTAGGCTCAGGAAACTGCTTTGCATATGATATATTTATATAAGGTGGAGGATTAAAAACACAATATTTGGTTAAAAGAAATGAAAGTGAAGCTTAAAATACTGCCTGTGTGTTTTTTTTTCCTTCTTTAGGTTATACACGGTCTCTCCATTTTCCTGCTCTGCATCCAAAATATGCCTTTTTCTTTCTCACATTATTTTGAAAAAGGATGCAACCATAGAAGCCAACCTATGAGAAACGAAATTTGCAATAATGTCCACTCTTTGAAGCAAAACCTTATGTTATAAATATTCTCTGTTCTGTCAAAGGTATTGATTTTCCTCAAAAACCGAGAAGCAAATTCAAGTTGGAAACAGTTTGAAGAAAAAATGGTAAATTGATGTTGTGAAAAAGAAGAACATGAGAAATTCCTGACTCCAGAAAAACAAACCTCAGCGATTTCTCTATTTCCGGTTTTGAAAGTTTGTTTCCTCCCTCCTCACCTGAACATTTCCAGTAGTGACCACACATCATGATAGGGAGATTTTTAGAAATATGACAGGGGAAGATGAGGAGGAAATAGAAAAATAGGAAAAAACCAAAATGGAGAAAGAAGAACTTGAAACAAAGGAGGGAATCAAAACAGAAGATGAGAAGGAAGATCCAGAATAGAAAAGAAAAAGACTAAAGCAGAGAAGGCAGAAACTAAACAAGATGAGAAGAAAGCCAAAACAAAGCATGAGGAAGCAAGCTAACAAAGGCAGAGAAGATCAAAGAAGAGGAAAAAAGGAGGAAGAGACACACCATGAGATATCAGTGACAGTAGAGCGAAACAGCTTCTACAGGAAGCATGAAAACAGTTTCTACAGGAAGCACGAAAACAGAACAGCAAAAGGAGAAATCACCTGAAATATTGGCAAGGGAGGCAGCAGCCGTGCTTGCCACCTTAAGCACACCTCCAAAACCAAAAAGGAAGAGAAAGAGGCAAACCTCCATGTACTTTAAGGAAAGAAGGAGCACACGGATAAAAGTGGGTAGACCCAAACCACAGTCAAAAGAGCCAATTACTATTGAGGACACAACAGCTAAACAAAAGGAGGAGCCTCCTTCAAAAATATCCATCACCTATGAATGAGGAAGCCACAGACCTTCACTTGAAGAGAGAGAATTTAGATGATGGACTCAAAGACAGCTCTACAAGACGATGAGACAGTTCTACAGGAAGCTGAGAATTCTCTACAAGAAACTTGGGCTAAGCTAAGAGAGACTGAGCAATTGGAGGAAAAGGCGGCCAAACAATCACAGGAAGAAGGAAAGACAAGGAAGCATCTAATGAACAACAAAGAGATGACAAGCTGCAGGCTGAGGTTGAGGCGCTAACAAAACTGCTACAAGAAAATGAGCACAGGCAGTGGGAAGAAGCAGAGAGAAAAGCATGGTTTCATGACCAAGAAGAGGACATCACTTCATAATCTTGGCGTGACAAGGAGGCCACCAAGGCCATCAAAGATGAGGAGATAGATTAGTTGCTCAGAGGATGAGCAACACTTTCAGTAGGGAGGTGATGATGAGCCCCAAAAATGGATAATTATATGGGCTCATTCAACTTCCTAATTCGACTTAATCCACCATTCTCATTAGTTTATTACATGTTTTTTATTATATTTATGCTAATAGAGTGAATTGGGTTAGTCATTATGCCAACAAGTTTAATGGGTGCTTTGTGCAGATTTTTAGTCAATTTTGAGACAAAATCAAAAGGTTTTAATGAGCACTTGACAGCGAAATTCGTGGAAGAACAAGGGAGAGGATTTGTAGGAAGGTGTCCCCTTCATTTATGGGTCCTTACCTCGAATTCTCCACCATCAGCTCAGAGTTCAAGGGCCACCAAATCGATTATCACAAGGGTAGCCGAGCAAGGGCTAGTAAAGGTGTTGTTAACTACAAGTTTTGGCAGCCGAGTTCCTAAAGTTTTGGAGGGTTGTTGGGGTCCTCAATTTGTATAAATAAGAAGGCTTAGGGCCTCATTTTAGTTAGTCACTTTGTAGGCAGAAGTTAGCTAGTTTGTAGTTCGATTTTAGTCATTCTTTTAGTCATTTTTTAGGCAGTAGATTAGCTCTGCATTTCAGCAAACTTTCAAGATTTCCTTTGTGGACAGTTTTTGATGTAACTATTATTTCTTGCTCAATAAAGATGAATCCAGCTTTGCACCAGCTCTAATCTCTCCTAGGAGGTTGTATCTCTTGGGGTTGGGCCCAACCCAAGTGCCCTGTACCTCCTTTGTTTACCTTTGTGTGTTTTTGCTACATTCTTAGAATAAAATCTACTATTTAGATTTAAATATTGTTTTGTTATTTAGGTTGCTTTTGATGATTAAAAAAGGATTTTCATGTTCAGATTGATTTGATAGGTTAATAACAGAGAACATCTTTAGAAAAAGGCTATCAAGCACCTCTAATATCACCTCTCCCTCAGTGGGACCATGAGCTTGGACAAAGGTGTCCTTGCTGCCACCAAAAACACTGTCTTTGCTTCATCATGCAATCATTAGTGTTCGAATTTTATTTGCAGAAGTTGGTTACATGTTTAGATTCTTGATTGCTTCGTTGCATAGTTATTATACATGGTTTCATTGCAAATAAACCTCTGTTCATTCTCTTTACTGTTAGCTAGATCAGATTAGGTTAACGTAACTAGGTCTCTGATTTTCCAAGTCTTCGTTGGTTCAGTTGGAGAAACAACTTGCAGAGCACCCGTACCACTTCTCTATCTGCCCATACTCCATCAATCCCATCTGCTCCACCCCTTAACGCGGATTCTTGCCTCATGTTTGCCACATTTGCTCACATAACCCTAATTTTTGTGCAACATTGCTTCACTCCTCCTTAAACAAATCCAGCCATCTTCATCTCTCCTCAGCTCCATCCACCAAGTCCTGGACCCCCTCACACCCTTATCCTACCTCCATACTCACTTCTCCACCTTTCTCCCTCCATCCACCCTCTAAAATCCCATTTCTGAACATCCTGTAGAAAATATAGAACATCATGTAGAACCCCTGCAGACTTCCTGTAGAAGCTAACGAACGCGGTTTCTTGATAGCCAAACTTTGTGAAACTCTATGGAAGGGTGCTAGGGCCCCCTTAGGCCCTCTTTGAACCTTCCCAACCATCTGCAAGCATTTCCTCTCGCCAATCCACCTCTGCACAATCAAAACAGTCAAAGCACATGCATGATAATTTTGACAACTTATTCAAAAATACAAAAAGATGTTTTTTTCAAATGTTACTGTAGAAGTAGCTTAGACACATGCATTTTACGTTCCTAGAAGTCAATGGCATCTCTTTCAGTAGCTTGCATCCTCTTTCTTGCATCAGTAGGGCTAACTGGTAAAATTAGGGTTTGCTAGGGTTTGCGTTTCCTTTCAGCTTTCCAGTTTCTTTCTACAAGTATATTAGCCTTCTTTGAGTTAGATTTCGTCCATCAGTTAAAAAGCTTCTTCTAAGATCTCATAGAAGTTGGCTTAAGCTCCTAGCGGACTTGTGCCAACTGACCAAGTGACAGTCGCGGCAAGAGCTAGTACTTATGCATACAGCACCATCGCTTCCAAGTTTGTTATGAACTACCGGGTTGATAAGAGTAAAGAAGGGTGTCCCAGGAGTTGCAGCATTATGCTGCAATACTGGAGCCCACCACATACGTGGAACGAGATTTCACCCCGGGGATGCAACGCTAGCAAACAACGATAGCTCCTACATTCAACGACGCCAAAACACATCTTAAGCCTCGACCACTAAATGTTTGTGTTAATGTTACAAATGCTCCTTTGGTTGATTCAATAAATTTTAATTTTTATCTTTGACTATGTTTCAGTTTTTGGGTTGACCACGAATGTCACCTAAATATCCTAAAATGCAAATCTAGCATGAGAAAATAGAAGTTATTTCTCTTTTAATGAAAATCTTGCTAAGGAAGGGAAGGAAAAATCAATATGCAACACACAATATGTAGCAAACAAAACGAAAAATGCAATTTCCTTTTCGATGCAACTATTCCTATGCTAATGCACATGTAAAACACTAAATACCGATGAAAAATAGTTCTTTTCACCACACTTAGTTTTCGAAATGAAGAAAACTAAGATGCAAATGTTCAATTATTGATTCAATTACACTTTTCAGAATGACGACTAGAACAAAAATTCATCTAAGCGATCAACAATCAAACGAAAACAGTTTGCAAGCGACCAAGTGATAAGAACAAACAAAAATCAAAACCAATTCTTACCAAAGGAAAACAACACAAATGCAAACCAAACAGAGGCTTTAGAGAGACCACAAGACACTAAAGACTCATCTAAGTTCAATTGGAAGTAGGATGACCAAAGATATGCTCAAGAACCAAGGAAAATTCATGCAAAAAAGGGGCCAACGCTGGTGCAGAAGAGGCACTAGTGTGTTGTAACGTTGGTGCAGAGTGGGGCAGGGAGGTGCAAAGCTCTATCAAAGGCACAGGGGGTCCATTGTGCCTGGGAAAGAGAATTCCGGCACAAAAATTGCAAAAATGGTTTAATGAAATCACTTCCCAGGTCTGTTCTTGGTTGGATGATACAACAATGGTCTGTCAAGGAGGAAATAGAACATAATGGATGAGGAAACACCAAGGGAATACTTCATTCCCCACCAGAGTCGCCAATTTGTTATATGGGATTTATGATTGTGAACAAAAGTATATCCCCTAGGTCAGTGGCTAACTTAGAACAATAGAGAGACAAGGAACTCAATGATTTTCCTTAATGTAAATAAATGATGGAGTGAGGCCTACCTAGAATCCTTCACACACTTCGCTCCTTCTTTAGCTTGGAAGCTCCAACTCTAGCTCTGAATGCCAAAATTAGAACTTGCACAGTCAGATAATACAAGCCAATAAACTACGAAATCTATGGAGTATCATCTAAGTACTTCAATCAATAGATAAACATGGTAATGAAATAAGTGAAATAACAACATCACATATAGGAAAACAATGAATTATTTGCATTAATATAAATGGAAGGAGATTACAACCATAAGTAGTAGTTGATCTTGTAGAAGAGCTCCTCCAAGTTGTTGACTTGTCCTTTCCTTGTCACAATATGCACCTCCAATCACCCTAAATGCATGAGATGATGACCACTCACTACAGCAGCATAAGTGTAGAATCACTCTCCAAAATCCAACCACCAACCACATAGGAAACTGGGAATATATAGAGAAGTAGGGTAAGTTGGTAGTTATTATCTAATTACCAATCTAGGGTAAGAGATCCACCTTTGATGGAACGATAAGATCAAAGGATAAGTGGTGAAAACTCCAAAGTAGGGAAGGATAGGATCTGAATATTTTATCCAAGGTAAGTAGTTGAAACAAATTCTGGAAACTCCTAGAAGGGGAAGCTTCCGGAATCCTGATCATTCTCCTAGATTTCTAGAACCAACATAGGTGAAAATGGGAGCAACCTATTGGTGACAAACATAGGCCACAGTGGAGCAACATGTAGGTGATCGCACCCCTATATTCATCTAGGACTTTAGAGAATCCTTTTTCCACTGTATGCCAGAGATTTAAAAAGAAGGTTGTAATGTATTGATGATTATGGTTTTGTTTTAAGCCTCTTTATTAATACATTAAATGGATTCAACTATGATTTGATTCTAGTTTTTCGAATTTACGTGGTTGTTTACTTGTTCAATCGTGTTGCAAGGATCTCGTTTGTTATTTTTCACTTCTTTTGAATTCTACTTTCACTTAAGGCTCACATACTTTTCATTTCATTCATCTAAACACTATTGTAATGGTTCATAAAGATTATTTGGATTCATAACTTTCAAATTGAGCAAGAAGTAACATGGAAAGTGTTGAAAAAAATGTGGTAAATAGGGGAAGAGTGTTGAATTTATGAATGTGTCTGACTCTATACAAACTGAAGATTTGTTTGAAGGTCTCGTTGAGTCATAAATACCTTGATCCAAGTGGATATTGGTGGCAACCCGCCTATTCCACTTGGACCCCCAAGATTGTCTCTTTCATTTTTTTGGTTTCCTTAATTGTAGCACAATTTACTAATGTTGGCATTTTTTCGGGTCCTGAACTTCCGAAGCCGTTTTGAGTCCCTAAATGACGTTTTTAGGGAAAATGGAGAGACCGAAAACATACCATAACAACTTGCCAATTTGTTTTTGGATTTCTCTTCGAGATCTTTGAATGAGGTATTATGATAGCCAAACGAAGATCGTATGCCAAAGTTATGACCCCGGGAAGTTGATGTACCAATTTACCCAAATGGGGCCCACAGTTTTGGCGCTTCATCTCCTAGGGTTAAGTTTTTGGATGTTTAGGCTTTTCCATTATTTCTCAATAATAAATAGGCCTTTGAGCCTCATTATAACACAGTTCAAAGGCATGTAGCCGCCATAGCTCTTCTCAGAGATAAGCTACCATCGCCTGAGCTATCTTATTTCCATTCTGTTTGTAAGCATAGCTCAATATTTTTCTATTAATGAAATGAAGTGTTTTTCTGTTGCATCTCTGTATTTATGATTATATCTAGAAGTTGTTGCGTTCCTGTTTAAGTTCGGATCAATGGTATCAGAGCGGTCTGCTCTTTCTCTATTTTTCTTTGCATGTCCCCAATGAGGTCAGGTTATAAGTAGTTAGGGCTCGATCTGGTTGAACTGTTGCAAGATCAGCCTCGCAAAACCCGACAACCTCCCATGGAAGAAGAAAGAAAGATGAGGGAGAAAGAGATCCTTTCAAAATGTTGCTCGAGGAAGCCATCCAGCGACAAAGGGACGCAATGATGGATAACTTTTCCCAAATCCTTCGATGGCTACCCATAGACGATGCATCTTCATCCATCAGCCACTTTGGGGCACCACTCCTTTTAAGGTACAAGTTAACTTCAATATTCCCATATTTTAAGGCCTGATAGATGCAAACTACGTAGATAAATGGTTAAATCTGTTGGAAGGATATTTTTCAATTCGTGACTTTTCCAATTGGGAAAAGATTACTTTTGCACTTCTTAAAGCCGCCCCACACATCAAGGACTAGTGGGAAACCTACTATGAACAAAAGGACGAGAGTGAACACTCACTGTTTTCAGTCGCACCCACTTGGGATTCTTCCTGAGACACCATCAAGGAACAATATTACCCTGTCAGGAGCTATGAAGATAAACACATAAAGTGGACCATGCTACAGCAGGGAAGGGACCAAGATGTGTTGGAGTTCACAAATATTTTCCATACCCTTCACACGAAGCTGGGTATCAAGGATACTAAGCAGAATTTGGTGCTCAAGTACCGCAACTATCTACACAAGTACATCCAGGACGTGATGGAGTTTCTGGACATTTTCTTGCTCATCATGGTGTACCGGTACGCTGTCAAGATTGAGCAGAGGTTTAAACAGAAGAAGTGGGACTTTGGATCTGCGAATCCAAAGCAAGGAAAAGGCACCCCCAAACCACATAAGAAAGGACCAAGACAAGGCGAGGCTACCCAGGAGAGCACGTCGAAGCCACAAGCAAAGAAAAACACCACGAAGACAAAGAAGGATATAGGAAAATGGTGTGAGTTCCATAAGAGATCCACTCACAATATAAGTGAGTGGCGGGCCAAACAGTCACTGGTGGCTGAGATGAAGCCTTATGAATCAGGCGCGTGTTCTAACTCTAAATCAGAACTCGATAAGGGAACCAACAAAGGGAAGCAGATCATTGATGCGGAGTACACTTCCACCGTGGCCACCACCAAGATCTAGAAGATAGAGCCTAAAGATACAAAGGAGGGGGAATGCCTCTTCCACTCACAGATGTGGGTGAAGGGTTCTCTGTTGCAGTTCATTGTTGACAGCAGGAACCAAAAGAACCTCATTTCATTAGAGGTCATGAAGTTGTTGGGCCTAAAGACTACAACACATCCACAGTCGTACACCATTGGGTGGCTTCACCAAGGATGAGATCTTCGCGTCAGCTAGCAGTGTCACCTTCCCTACAACATCAATACCTTCACGGATGAGGTACTGTGTGATGTTTCTCCTCTTGAATTTTGTGATGTATTGTTAGGAAAACCATACTTGTGGAAGCGACAAGTTGTATATGAGTCTAGACCTCGCTCTGTGATTATTACATTGGCCAACAAGTTGTATAGGATACCAAAGGTAGCATCACCTACACGGCTTCTAGGCAGGGCTCCTCTGCACAACAATAGCAGATGGATAAGTTTGTGGAGGAGTACAGGGATGTTTTCGCCTCACCTATAGGGGTACCTCTGCACTGTCAGATCAAGCACCCATTGATCTAACCCCGGGTGTGTCATTTCTTAATGGGTCGATATATCAATGCTCTGTTTTGGAGAATGATGAGATCAAGAGGCAGATTCAGGAACTATTGCAGAAAGGGAACATAAGGCTAAGCTCAACACCCCATGGGAGCCCGATTGTATTGGTACAAAAGAAGGATGGGACCTGGAGGCTCTGTATTGACTACCGAGCTTTGAACAAGATCACTGTCCGAAATAGGTACCCAACCTATAGATTTATGACCTTCTTGACCAGCTTAAAGGGGCCAAATATTTCAGCAAGATTGACTTGAAGTCAGGATATCACTAGGTGCCTATCGAACCCTCTAATGTGTGGAAGACTTCCTTCAAATTTGAGGGTCTTTTGGAATGGTTGGTCATGCTGTTCAGATTGACGAACACCCTTGCAACCTTCAAGAGACTGATGGAAGACATCTTGTGACCCTTCACCAATGAATTCATGGTGGTGTATTTAGATGACATCTTGATCTTCAGCTAGAGTTGGGACGAGCACCTCCACCATATTCGACAGGTCCTTCAAACCCTACGACAACACAAGCTGTGTGCCATCTTGGAGAAATGCAGCTTTGGCCTGACCCAGGTTCAATATTTGAGGTACATAATTGATGAGCAGGGTGTACACGTGGACCCATCCAAGATACAAGTCATTCGGGCTTGGCTAGCCCCAACCACTCTAACAGAGATCTACAACTTTTTGGGTCTTGCCAACTTCTACCCTTGGTTCGTGTTGGTTCTCTCATATCACTTGGCCTTTAAGTCAAGTCACCAAGGGAGTAGCAAAAGAAAAAAAAATTGGTCTAAAACCCAACAACAAGCATTCTCCAAGTTGAAGAATTGCCTTTGTTCTACACCAGGGCTCACATTAGCAGACCTGCAACAACCATTTGAGATTGAAACAGATGCCTTCGACTATGCTATTGGTGCGGTTCTTACTCAGCATGGGCATCCAACGGCTTACCACAGTGAGACACTTTTAGACATAGTCCGAAAGTACCCCACTTATGACAAAGAAATGTATTCCATTGTGCATGCATGTCATCAATGGAAGCATTGCATTCTGGGGAAGGAAACAGTCATCCCCATAAACTACTGGCCTCTTCAGTTCATACAGACACAAGGGAAGTTGTAGAATGATCACCATCAGAAATGGTCCACCTACCTGCAACAGTTCCATTTGAACATTAAGTATAAGAAGGGAAACACCAATAATGTCGTTGATTGCCTCAGTTGACCACTGGTCATGGCGTTGATCACTGTGCTTGACTCTTATGGGGATGAGACATTGGGGTGGTTGCATATTTACAAGAGTGATCCAGAATTCAGTAGCACATACCAAACATTCCTAGAAGGCAAGAAATTTCCAAATTTTCACCTTCAAGATGCATTGTTATGCCTCTAAGGACACATATGTGTTCCTTCAAGCAAGCATGCCAAGATGATTTGGGAGGCACACTACAGTCGAGTTGCTAGACATTTCAGAGTAAAGAAAACAATGGCGGTATTTCAGAAGTATTTTTATTGGCCGAAAGTTTGTGAGGATGTTGGGAAGTACATTAGATCCTGCACCGCCTGCGTCATTTCCAAACCAACCATCAATAAGCAAGGTCTGTATACTCCTCTCCCTACTCCTAGTCGGCCTTGGGAATCTGTCTCCATGGATTAAATGTCGAGCCTTCCTTCTACTAAGCATGGCAACAATTGCATTTTCGTGGTCGTTGACAAATTCTCTAAGATGGCCATCATGGCGGCTTGCAAGAAGAGTATCACAACAGAGGCCATTGCTAAGCTCTTCTTTGAGCGAGTGTGGGTACACTTTGGGATCCCACAGTCCATTGTCTCAGATCGGGACAACAGATTCCTAAGTGCATTTTGGTCAAGTCTTTGGTCGATGCTGGATACAAAACTTACTAAGTCCATGGCTTTCCATCCCCAAACTGATGGCCAAACAGAGGTTGTCAACAGGATGATCGTACACATTCTATGCATGTACAACTCGAAGCATCCACACACATGGGATGAAAGCCTCCCCTATATCCAATGCAGCTACAATAGATCTCTCCACAACTCAACGGGCCACAAGCCCTTCAAGTAGGGTTTGGATTTTAGCCATTATGTCCAATTGAAGTGGCCATACCATTTGCATCTACTCAGGCAGATTCGGCTCATGTCCAGTCCGAAACCGATAGGGCTAACAGCTTCATTGAGCACATTCAATACATCCGCCTACAGGTCCATGATATATTGGACAAATTCAATGCTAAGTACAAGCAACACCATGATCAGCATCGAGTGTTGCACAAGTTCCAGGTGGGTGACAAAGTTTGGCTACATTTGCAGAAGGAGTGCCTCACTGGACCCCACTGCAAGCTTTGCCTTCTCTGATATGGGCCATACACCATCACCAAGATTGTAGGGGACAATGCCTTTGAGCTTAGCATTCCATCGTTCCTTGGTCTGCACCCATTGTTCAATGTAGACTGCCTTTGGCCATACTTTCCACCATTGTTAGACACATCCGACGTTGCAAAACAACTCACACCAATAGAGCTAAACCCAAACTGCATGGAACATGCCACCACTAATCGGATCATGGACACAGATCAAGAACACTCGATAGAAGAAGATCCAACTATATAGGGTTGTCAAAGTTGGCCAACTCCTTCACCAAGGCAAATGGCTCACCAGGGACCAAGTTCAGTAGAAGTTTCCCCATCTCATGGAGGCACTCAACGCAATGGGTACCATTACTTCCTAAGGGGGGAGGAATGATCCAAGTGGATTTTGGTGGCCACCTGCCTATTCCACTTGGACCCCCAACACTGTCTCTTTCTGTTTTTTAGTTTCCTTAATTGTAGAACAGTTTACTATTCTTGGCAATTTTTTGGGTCCTGAACTTCCGGAGCCATTTTGAGACCCTTGCAATGTTTTTAGGGAAAACTGAGAGACAAAAATTGTCTCAAATTGGCTTGCCAATTAGTCTTGGCCTTGTCTTTGAGTTTTTCAAAACTAGGTATTATAATAGCCAAACGGAGATCGTATGCCAAAGTTATGCCCCCGGGAAGTTGATGTACCAATTTACCCAAACGAGGCCCACAGTTTTGGTGCTTCATCTCCTAGGGTTAGGTTTTTGGATGTTTAGGGTTTTCCATTGTTCCTCAATAATAAATAGGCCTTTGAGCCTCATTATAACACAGTTTAGAGGCATGTAGCCGCCACATCTCTTCTCAGAGATAAGCTACCATCACCCAAGCCATCTTATTTCCATTCTGTTTGTAAGCATAGTTCAGTGTTTTTCTATTAATGACATGAAGTGCTTTTCTGCTGCATCTCTGTATTTATGATTATATATGTCATTCATGTTTAAGTTTGGATCATACATAGACTCCATTTCATCCTGATAGTGCCAGAAAATATTTCCTACAAGCACTCAGTCTTAAATGCCTACCTCAAAGGGGACCTCACTTAAGGTGGAGTTCGATGTGGGGTATTTTAGCTCATTAAATAAGGTGTTTAGTCACTGACTACTCTAACTTTTTTAGCCTCTTATCTACAAAATCATTTCCTCCCTCTCGTATGTAGTCTCGCAACTAATTATTAAGCTTGTGATGCACTAATCGTGATCATTCAACCTACAACTTTTGTACAACCCCATACTATTACACAAAATGATGTATGAACTATTGTCTTCCACATTCCCTCACTCCTCCTATCGACATTCATTTGTACCTCTTGGTGCATTGCTAGTCAATAATCGAAAGTAAATAATATACATCTCATGTGTCATGAATAATGGAGAAGGTATAACCTTCTTCATTGGTTAAAGCACACTCTTTCACCTCCACTAAAATTATTAAAAGGGTTTTAAATAGTTCAATTTGAAATTTGGTGTCATGGTCGATTAGGTCAAAAGATTATATATATAAAAGAAAAGTATCGTTTGTCACACGATCTAAACCATCCATAAAGTTTTGTACAATGATCAACATAATGTCATCGTTACGTTCATACAATATAGGAATATCAAATCTAAAATACCACTTACACAGTTTTTGCAATTTAAGTCTTTGTTTTGATCTTTTTAACCCAAAAAAATGTATATAGGCAAGGAAAATTTTTACTCTATTTAACAGGGAAATCACTTTGTGATTTTCAATTTGGGCATCATATTCCACCGCTACTCACCATAAGCATAGGCCAAGTAAAGCACAATTGACCCATATCTTGAATCAATGGATACTCTAGATAATAAAGAGATTGTATTTGAAGGGCATCAAATAAAGTTGCAATTGATATTTATAGTGTGAAATTGCAAAAACCTTCGAATCTATATTTTCAATTACTCTGAAGCACATTAGATCAAATTGCAATTGATATTTACATTCATAAAATGAAGCTACAAAAACCACCCTACTTATATTTCCAATTAAATTTCATATATAAATTAATGTTTAGCTATTCAATACATTAAGAATATTAAAGCTACATGAACGGTGAATCACAATCAAATTATAATCAATTAGTTTATTGTATATATACAATTTTTTTTATTTTAAAACATTTATTACCATTCACTCAAAATATACAATTTTTTTTATTTTAAAACATTTATTACCATTCACTCAAAATATACAATTTTTTTTATTTTAAAACATTTATTACCATTCACTCAAAAAACAATATTTATTGTATATATACAAAATTTAAATATTTTATTTTTTCACTTTAAAACATTTATTACGATTCACACAAAAAAACCAATAGGTCTTCATTTGAAATACCGGATTTATTGCCACTCACTCAAATAACAATAGACTTTCATTTGAAATGCCATTTTAATACATGAACATATAATTAAGTTTTCTTCCATCATATAAAACTAAATTGTAATTAAAGATAACATCCAAATTTATGTTTGAAATCAATTCTAGATGTTACTAAAATTTAAAACTACCATTTACTTTCTTTTCTTAAAGCATAAGTAAACAAATTCTCTAAAACTCGAAAAATATCTAACACAAATAGAACTTTACCCTTTAATAACCACCCATAAATAAATATATTATAAATTCAATGAGCTAATTTGAATACTTAATATTTATATATTAAAATCAATCAACTCTTTTTGGATACTTTTTAGATACACTTCTAGGTGCTACTGTTACTATTTTTTGTTCGTACAATATAACTTTAACCTTATAATCTCACAGTCAACCACGATTATCGAACACAGTCTACCGTGATATCAAACACAGTCCACCGTGATCAGATTCGTTACAAATACAAATTTTATGTTTGTAATATATAATTTTTTTATTTTTTAATTAATTATATCAAAAGTGTTTTTATGTTTTTTAAATTGGTTCCGCTAGAGATGTGTTTACCTTTTTCATTTTTTATTTGACATATGTTTATTTATTTTTTTATCTTTTTATCTTCATTTAACATGGTTCTATCTATTGTTTTGTCCATTTTATAAAATGACATTTGTTGAAAATGTTTTGTCCATAAAAATAACCTATCTTGTTTTATAAAAATAATATTTTTATTTATTTTTTCATCTTCAATTGACATTTGTTTGTAAGGTTTTTTGTTATTATGTTCAAAATGTTTTACCAGTAAAATGACATCTGTTTAAAATTTCATTGAAATGAGATAGGTGATATTATAAATTTTTAGAGATAATGAAGAATATCCTAGAATAGTGAATTGGTTCAAGGTACCTCAGGATAGGAATTAGTTTCTATTTCTTGGGTATAGTTCTAACTTCCCTAAAACCATGTGTGCTATTTAATGTGTGATGTACATGGACAATGTAGAGCATTCTGCAGTGCCAAACTCTCCTGGTTTAGACTCTCTGTCATAGTGTTATCACTTAGAACTAAAAATTTGATGCATATAATTCTCTGTCCTAAGTCCGATGACAAAGGTCTGTGTTAAGTTGATTTCATTTTATTTTTCCTCACTTAGGATTTGGAGTTTTAAAAGTTTTTAACTCAAACCATACTCGACTCCTATTGGTTCTCCTCCACCCATCATTGTTCCATAGCCATGTCTTGTCTTATCCGAGTCACCGTGTCTTTTAGTGATTTCGCAGCGTAATCCCATTTGCCAGTTTCGCAGCGCAATTATGGTTAAGCAATTTCACAACGCGTCATGATTAGGCCGTTTCGCAGCGCATCATTAGAATTTAAAACTAACAGCGCTGCGAAATCATGGATTCGTGCATTTCGCAGCGAATCTTTCCCGAAATGTCAAGTCCGATAGGTGAGTCACCAGTTGTGTCTACTCATGTCAGTTTATGTACCCCTCGTTTCACGTTTGAACGCTCATTTGCCACTACCTCACCAATAGATCTGTTAATATGCATAGAAATATCATTCCCAAGAGATTTTACCGTGCATAGACCTTAATGATGGTCGTAAGTGCTGCATGAGCGACAAATCTGCCTGATTATGAATTAAAGCGTTTTAATGAAAGAATTTGAATTTCAAGCGAGGCTGATTTCAAGCGAGTCTGATTACAAGCGAGGCTGAATTAAAAAGGAGCGGAATCACCATTTCAACCGGAGCTGTTAGACTTTGTGTGTGAAGATCCCGAAGGAAAAATGGAGAAAAAAGAGCACAGATCCGGTAAATGCCAGAGGACTGAACCTGAGGGCCTAGACATAGCGTTGAGGGATGAAGGCGTGAAGAAAGCGTTCAAAGATGCCGGGTGCTGGAACTTTTGCAAGAAGCTACAAGGAGGACATGCGCAGGTAACTAAAGAATTTGCGCTAAACTTCACTGGTTTAAATTCAAAGGTAGCTATGCTAGAAGTACAGGTTTCTCCAGAAGCAATATCTGCTGTGACAGAGATCCCAAGAGGACGAGAAGAATGGTTTAAAAATTTTAAGTTTGATATGAATCCTTTTAAGGAGTTTTTAAAGGAGGCATATGTAAACGAAGATTTAACTAAAGCAATCCCCAGGAATTATGTCAAGGAACATTATGCTCTTCTTCTCACCTGCATATAGAAATATTTGACCTGTGAAGGAAGGTACAATAAAGTTTATTCTTACCATTTCAAACTGCTTTTGCATTTCACTGGGAAAGTCTCCATAGACATTCCTTTTTATTTATTTCGCAGTTTGAGTAAGATGTGTGACAAGGTGCAGTTGAGGAAAGAGGACTGTGAAACCTCTTTGTTTCATCATGGTTTGATTAAGTTGCTAATTTTAGATGGCCTCCAAAAGATAGGCAGAGACTGGAATTCGTTTATTTTCATGGCTGGATTCCAAAGCAAGACTGGCCTTACTCCACAACCAGCCAAAGAATTCACAATAGCTGAGCTCCAAAAAGAAGCAAGAGCTAAAAAGAAAATCAAGTCACAGCAAAGGAAACCAGTGAAGCCACTAATCATTCAAGATCAACCTCAACAATCAACAAAATAAAAAACTCAAGATAAGAAGACTATACCTGAAACAAGCAGATCTGAAGCAGTCTCAAGGGTAAGGACAAGAAGCCAGATAAATAAGGAAAAAGGTAAAGCCATAGCTGTTGAAGAGAGCCCAGTGTCTAAGGCAAGCTTGAATGATTTATTACAGGCCATTGAATTCGAGCAGTCTGAACCAGTCCATATTGATTTGAAACAGTCACCGCAAGAAGGTACCAAGAAGTCTAAGGCCTCAAAAAGGCTTAAATTTGATGAGCCAGGTGAAGAATTTATTTTTAAACCCAGAAGACCTATTACAAGGAAGCAAGTAAAGGAAGCGCTGTAAAAAACAGAGGAAACCGGGAAAGTTAGACAAAAAGATACAAGCAGAACAGTCACTACATCTCAAGGAGATAATATAGCAGTCATAAAGAGCCAATTAGAAGCAGCTAAATATGAGATTTCCAAATTGAAGAAAGCCGCTAGAGAACATGCAGCCGTGTATGCAAATTATCGTAAAGCTCTGTGGAAAGGGACTGAAACCTTTGAAAACCAGTTGAATTCAGTAGTTGATGGCCATGCACAATTTCACACATGGACAGTACCAGCAATCAAAGAAGGTAAGTACATTAGAAGGATAAATATGCAATTAAGAGCTGGGAATAAAGCTATGAAGAAGAAAATTGAAGACCTGAAGGCACAGCTAGGCCAGTTACCTGCTAAATGAATTTTCTTTTCAAGAAAAGTTTTGTTCCAAATTTTGTCAAATTTGCTTGGTCTTATTGTTTTGAAGAACTGTAAATCCCTGTTATACATATGAAAAGTCGAAGGGTGTTTTTGGCAATCAAATGTTTGGGTGATAAAGATCTCGGGTCAAAAGGCAAGCTGTTTCAAATAATTCAGCAGTTTCGTAGCGCGCTACGAAACTGCTGTAGGTGATGATTTTAACGCAGACAGGCAGTTTTGTATTATGAGCGGGAATTTTGAAAGGGAAACGCCAAAAGGGTATGCAAGACATCAGCTGGAGCAACAATAGTCAATCAGATCAAGACAGGTGGATGCTTTAAAAAGGTGGAATATTTCGACCCAATTTTAAATTTTTGTTGTAAAGTCCCTTTATCACCGTTCAAGAGGTATCAAATGATTTGCATACAAGGAACTTTTGCCTGCACACATGTCCATCGATGCAGCTTACAACACATCAAGAACGTGGCAGTGGTCCATATTTTGGGTTATTAAAGGCTAGAAGACATACTTCTGTACATTCGAGCAATTTGAGGAAAACTGGAACCGAGAAGTAAGGGAAATCTCCTAATACTTCTGAGCAGTTAAAAGATTCAGTGTTCAAGGTCGATATGGAGTATTAAACATCCAGCTCAGCCAAATCGAAAAGAAGACCAGGTGTCAAAGAACAAGGAGAAGCCATATGCATGGAAAAAGGAGTTAGAGTTATAGTTAATTTAGAACTCTTTAAAAACTCCAGTCAGCACTTTATTGTATTTATTAGTTGGTTAAATAGCTGATAGGTGTCATTAGAGGTAGTTATCGAATTCCCCTCATGCTGGAGGAGGAAGCTCGAATTAGTTAGAATAAGGTTTCTATATATAGCTGAAACAGCAATGTAATGAGGGTTGGAAATTTTATAACAGAGTACTGTTTTGGCTTATGTAAAGACAGAGTTTCAGTAATATAATTTGGCTGCTTTTCTTCTCAGGATTCATGAAGGATTTCTATGTTCAAAATGTATGATTTTATCTTTTCCTTAATGTCTTTTACAGTTGCATACGTGTACAATCACTCAGAATTCACTGATTGTGCTCTGATTTCCTGTGTGCATTTATGAGCTGTGGTTCCATATGTGTTGTGTTCTGAATATTCAAATGCTAAGTGCCCTGACTTCTATGTAAAGGCGGTATCATTGTTTATCGAGGTCTTGTTGACTCCATGGGCCCAATGGAAACTTGTTTAATGTATTTCCAGCATTCATTTTATCATTGTTATTTCACAAAGAGTTAGCCATCTTGTTTTAAGCAAAATCATTAACCCATCCAGAGAGAGCCCTCTCAGGTTGAGGAGGCTAAGCCTCAACCTAAAGTAGGTCTGAAATAGTTACTTGAAGTCTTCCTGGTCAGCAGCCTTCCAGGGCCTGATTTTGAGATAACACATAGAGCTGACCAGTGGATGTTTTTTTATTAATTCAAACATTGTTTTTTAACATGGTATCAGAGTGACAGGGCTGAGAAACCTATTCACTGAGTGAAGAATTTTCCCATCGTGCATGAAGCGAAATCGTCACATGGTTTGGGGAAAAAAGCGTGCCAATCCCAATGTGACACTCCTCACATTTTATTTTGGATGACCGTCGCGAATCCGTGTTGGCAAATTGCGTCGACCCTATTTTTTGAAAGGAATAGGTGGTTGCGTGCTGTTTGAAAAGCCTACATGATTTGACAAATCACTGAGAGCCTCTTGGCATCATTGCGGATTGCCGTGTGAAGGTTGCAAGCAAAAGTGTTGAGATCTGCACGGAGGTCGCATCGTGGAGGAAAAACGTGGAGGAACATCTACAGAGACCTGCCATGGAAGAACATTCGTGAAGGACCGACGTGGTGAGGGCGTGTAATGTGGTGAAGATTGCATGGAGGAGGCCGCGTGGTTGAGGCTGATAGACCTGCCCGAAGTCTGCGTGTAGGAGGCCGAGAGAGCAATCCATTTGACCGAGGGATTGGCATGGAGCGTTGTGGGATCAACCCGTGCAGGAGGCCGAGAAGCAATCCACATGCAGGAGATCAACTCTTGCATGGTATTGAGAGTGGGAACCAACTAACTCACGCATTTTAAAGCAATAGAAATCAGTAACTCTTGAGGCTAAGCTGTCGATTGGAGCGTCAAGAGATCGGACTGGCCGTGAACCTGATTGGTATATCAAACATTGTCTTTGACTTAGATTTGGGGTAGATCTATTTTTTTTTCATGTCAATTTTTTTTTTTTAAATCGTCAAGATGAATAATCAAATGATTGAAGCATACTTGAATGAGCATAACAAGCTCGATGGCTCTAATTATGCGAATTGGAAAATCAAGATGCAAACTCTGCTAGAAGTGCAGAGTGCTTGGACGATTGCAAATGGGGATGAGCAGTAGCTAGTAGCTAGATCAGCATCGATCCCAGATTGGGAGAAGTGAGAAGGTAAAGAAATGACGTTGTTGAAGATGTCAGTGAAAGACTGCATCATACCACATATTAGAGAATGTAAATCAACAAGCGAAATCTAGGGAATTTTGAAGGATTTGTATGAGATCAAGAATACAAATCGTCTTCTATTCCTGAAGAGCAAGATCTTATCCCTGAAGATGGAGGAAAATGAAACAGTTGCTTCCTTCATAGCGAGGATCAAAGATCTGAAGAACAAATTGGTAGACATTGGTGAAACAGTTGCAGATACAGATCTAGTAACCATTACCATGAATGGTGTGACCGATGACTACCAAATGTTTATCACTGGGATAAATGCGAGAGAGAAAATCCCAAAGTTTGAAGAACTGACAGGAATATTAATGCAAGAAGAAGAAAGAAGATTGACTCTGAAGCCCTAGAGTGCAGATCTTGCATTGATGGTGAAAAAGAACTTCTTCAAAGGAAAAGGAAATCTGCAACAACAAAACGGAGGAAACTCACAGAAAAGACCAAATTAGACTCAAGGTATGCATTCGAATAGAAACAACTCTGAAATTAAATGTTTTTATTGCGGAAAGATTGTTCATATTGCTAAGGAGTGCAAGAAGAAGAAATATCATGAACAACAACAGAAGCGGAAACGACATGCAAGTCATCTCGCAAATGATAATAATGAGCTGAACTTCAGATTGTTCATGGAAAACTTTGATGAGAATGTCAATGCAAACATCTGGTATGCAGATTCGGGAGCATCCACACATATGACGGGGAACAAGCAATGGTTCGAAGATTTTAAAGAAATCAACAACGAAGCACAAATCTACCTAGGTGATGATAGAAGTCATCAGATCAAAGGGTGTGGGAAAACTTCTGTCATTTTACTCAATGGTACTGTAAGACAAATTCATAATGTCATGTATGTGCCCAGTGTAACAAAGAACTTGATTTTTGTATCCATGATTACAATCAAGAACTTAAAGTTGAATTTTTAAAATCCAACTGTTATATTAAAGATCCATTGAATGGCATGAAGACTATTGCTATAGGAATTCGAACAGGAGGCCTGCACAAATTGGATGTAAGACCAGCACTAGTTCGAGCCTTGACAACAGCAAGTTTGACTACAAAAGAGCTGTGGCATCAGAGATTTGGTCATATTAATTACAATGATTTGTTGTTACTTCAGAAAAAGGAATGGTAAGATATCTTCCTATGTTAAAGCAAGTGCATAATGATTGTGATGCCTGTACAGAGAGGAATTCCCTGTTCGAGTAGAGAAGAAACAGAGAGACATATTTGAATTAGTGCACACAGATCTTTGTGGACCCATGCAAACAAAGTCATTAGGAGGTGCACTATAATTTTTACTGTTTATTGATGACTGCACAAAGTTTTCTTGGGTATATTTTTTGAGTAAGAAAAGTCACACATTTGAATACTTTAAGTAGTTTAGAAACATGATTGAAAAGCAAACAGGGAAGCATATAAAAATTCTCCGCTCTGATCAAGGGGGAGAATATAGGAAGGATGAACTTATCAAGTATTGTAAAGACCAGGTGATATTACAACAATTCACAGTACCCCATACTCCTCAGTAGAATGGAGTAACGAAAAGAAAGAATAGAACATTGGTGGAATGTGTTAGGAGCATGTTGAAAGGTAAGGATCTTTCGAATGGTTTTTGGGCTGAAGCATTGAATACTGCAGTTTATTTGAAAAATAGGAGTCCTACAAAAAGTCTTGAGTTTAAAACTCCCTATGAAGCATTATATGGATTTAAACCTGCAGTAAAACATTTAAGAGTGTTTGGTATTAAAGCATTTGCCCATATTTCAAAGGAAGACAAAAGAAAACTAGATTCAAAAGCCATCAAATGTACCTTTATAGGGTATTGTTCACAATATAAAGTTATAGATTATTTAATCCCTCTACTCACAAGATTTTTTTTAGTAGAGATGTCATATTCCATGAGCAGGATCATGAAGAATCTCATAAGCGCAATGGGGAATGGGATATTCCATTCTTGGTGGAAGAAAGCGAAGAAACAGGAAACAACCAGGATCAACAGACAAAGGCAGAAGAAGAGAATTCAGATGCAGCAATCAAGCCGAGTCCAACAAAGGGAACTCATAATGGGTTAGAAGCTACACCAACGCTCAGAAGATCAGGTAGGCAGACTCAATTACCTGCTAGATATAGGGAAAATGCTTTCATAACTAGTATGATGAATGTAGTTGAACCTTCTAGTTATAAGGAAGCAAATAAATGTATTGAATGGAAAACAGCTATGGAACAGGAATACGAATCTATAATTAAAAACAACATTCGGGAGCTAGTTGAACTTCCTAAAGGGAAACAAACCATAGGTTGTAAATGGTTGTATAAACCCAAGTTTAATGCAGATGGAACCATAGATAAACTAAAAGTTAGATTGGTAGAAAAGAGGTATTTACAAAAAGAAGGCATTGACTATGAAGAAACCTTTGCCCTTGTAGCTAAACTAAATACCATCAGAATGTTAATTTCTTTAGCTACTAAGAAACATTGGATGATTCACCAACTAGATGTAAGGTCTGCATTTTTAAATGGAGAATTAAAAGAGGAGGTTTATTTAGAGCAACCCGAGGGGTTTGTCCAGAAAGGGAAAGAACATTTAGTCTGTAGATTAAAGAAAGATATTTATGGACTAAAACAAACACCTAGGTCCTGGCATGAAAAGATTGATTCATTTTTTCTGCAACTTCGCTACAACAAAAGTAAAAACGACCATAATCTGTATACCATGAAAGATGAACAAGGGTGCATAGTGTTGATTTCTTTGTATGTAGATGATTTAATTATTATAGATGATGCTATTTCTCTAATCAAAGAAATCAAGCAACAAATGTCACAGGTATTCGAAATGAAAGACCTTGGTGAATTAAGATATTGTTTGGGTCTTGAGATCTGGAGAGATTCAGGACAAACTTTTCTGTTCTAGGGTAAGTATGTCAAATGTCTACTGGAAAGATTCAGAATGGATTAGTGTAAGGCTGCAGCAGTACCATTACAACAAAACATTAAACTTCAAAGTGAGGATGGCTCTAAAGAGGCGGATGCGACACTTTATAGACAGCTGTTTGGGAGCCTAATCTACCTGACGACTACTAGAACAGATGGCTTATGCAGTTAGTGTGCTAAGTCAATGCATGTCCAAGCCACTTGAGAGTCATTGGAATGTAGCAAAATGTGTTTTGAGGTATGTACAAGGTACTATAGACTATGGTATTATTTATATTGATTCTTTTGATAAGATATACAGATTCCGACTGGGCTGGAAATGTAGACGACCGCAGATCCATAACAGGCTATGCATTCAGCATTGGATCTGTGGTGATTACATGGAGCAGCAACAAGCAGAACACAGTTTCCTTGTCTTTAGCTGAAGCAGAGTATCAAACTATGTGTGCAGCAACATGTGAGGTAGTTTGGTTACGAAGACTTTTCCAGGATGTCGGGGAAGAACAAAAAGATGCAACAACAATCAGATGTTACAATCAGAGTTCAATCAAACTTGCTAATAATCCAGTGTTTCACAAGAACATGAAACACATTGATACACAATTCCACTTTTTCAGGGAGAAAGTACAATAAAAAAAAATCCATCTTGTATATTGTAATACATGTGATAATGTTGCAGACATTTTCACTAAGCCTCTTGGCAAAATTAAGTTTGAAATGTTTAGGGAGATGTTAGGCATATTTGTGAACCCCTTCTCCATTAAGAGGGAGTGTTAGAGATAATGGAGAATATCCTAAAATAGTAAATTGGTTCACGGTACCTCAGGTTAGGAATTAGTTTCTATTTCTTAGGATATGATTCTTTCCACTACAAAGTGGAGTGTACATTTACATCCAACGTCCAAATTAGTTTCTATTTCTTAGGATATGATTCTTTCCACTACAAAGTGGAGTGTACATTTACATCCAACGTCCAAGAATTTCTCCATTCGAATGGTAAACAAATAGCATTATATCTGGAAAATATCGTTATTATAACAACTTTGATCCTTAAATATCTCCAACCAAATTGAATTCGAGCTTTAAATTCTGTTAAATGTGGCTCTTAACCATTTAATTCTTTGACAAGCATCAGTTTTCTTTGACATTTGCATCGGGAGATGAATATCTGAGCATGCATATTAGAAATTTGGGAGATTGGACTCAAGACATAGGGAGCTTATTCCAGTAGGCAAGCTCAGAAGTGTACAACATAAAAGATTTCCCGATAAATGAAACTTGACAACTATCTCGGCTGACTTTCATTTCGTATTTGCAAGCTTTACACGTGGCATGGGAGGATGGGGTACGCGATTCTTCCAGAGACTTTGCCACCTTATCAAGGTTTGCAGTCGAGCTCTCTATTGTAATTTTATCTCAAATCTCCGTAAACTCGATTCCACCAAAATTTGAAGAATTGAAAATCTTGCTTGGTTTTGTATGAATAAATGTTTTGGTAGGTTCTCCAAAATATATATCGATGGTCCTTACGGGGTGCAAGACCACAATAAATATGACGTGATGCTTTTGATGCATCAACGCGACACTGTTTATTATTTTCTTAAAGACATTGTTAATGATGAGAAGAAACTTTGCAGCCATGTAATTTCGTTATTTAATATAGCTGTAGTTTTGGTAAAATGATCCCTCAATGCACGAGTTTGTCGATTTGATTTAATTTCAATGCAGATTGATGACGAAGAAGCGGGAAAAATTCGCAGGTCGTCCAAATCTTATTTTCACTGGGTTACCAAAGAACAAGGCTAGTTTGAGTGGTTTAAAAGCATCACGAACGAGGTTGCAGAATTAGACAAGAAGGTAAGAACGACCACACATGCATGCAGATTTCCATGTGGCATTCAAAGTTCAGATTTTTCTTTCTTAAATTAAGTCTGTGATAGAAATGCACAATTATCTTTCAAGCATTTACGAAGAAGATGATGCTCGATCTGCCTTCATAACGATGGTCCAAGCTTTACATCACACGAAAAGAGGACTTGACATCGTCTCCTAAACGCCGGTAATCAGGGTTGGTTTTGACTGCCACTTTGCCTTTCAAAGGGCATTTTGACTATTAAAATTGTTTCTTGCGATGGGTTTCGAAGCGTTTAGACCCTATTTTTTACTGTTCATTTTTTAATGAAAACGTCATTAGTGACAGTTGCAAGGCACTTGCACCTCTAACAGGGCTAGAATTTGATGGCACTATAGGCATTATTTACTTGTGAAATAATATATTGACACATTAATAATTAAGTGTTATGATATTTCGAATTTATTCATAATATTTGTTTTTATTTAAATAACTTAGGTTAATGTTAAAAGATATATGTGTATTATTTTATTGTAAAACTTATATTTTTATTTTTTTTTTATTTTAACCTGGTTTATGCCATGGTTATGTTTTTTTTTAAATTGTTTACTTCTTTCTTTCACTATAATATTAATAAATTATAGGAAAACAATGAGTATAGTATACAAAGGTTTTTAAACAAACCCAAAATGGCTTTAATTCTCATCTAATTTTAATTCTCGTCTAAAATAGGATGAAACCAATTAGATGGGATGTCGTGCCCATGAGGTGGTATCATTTTTTGGGACTCCAAAACCATTGTGTACCTTACCCACCCAAAATCAATCTAAAATAGGATGAAACCAATCAGATTGGATGTCGAGCCTATTTACCCAAAATCAATTTAAAATAAGATGTAACCAATTAGATTGGATGTTGTGCCCATTAGGTGGTATCGTTTGGACTCCAAAACCATTGTGTACCTTACCAACCCAAAATCAGTATAGATCATGATCATTATATGAATATAACTTTAATACTATTGCACGTAAGCATAATGACCCAATCAACTAAAATAAAAGATTGAATATGGAATTCAAAATGGGATGATCGAATCAGCGAAAATAAAAGATTGAAAATGGGAGGTGGTTAGAGGATATTAGTAAGTGGCATATATGTGGGTAGTGTTGAAGATAATGGAGAATTTTATAATAGTGTGAGTTGGTTCATGAGACTTCACGAGAGGAATTAGTTTCTATTTTTTAGGGCATGGTTCTAACTTCTTATAGTTATGTGTGTTATATAATGTTTGATGTTCACTGAGAATGTAGAGCGTTCTACACAGCCAGACTCTCATGGTTCAAACTCTCCTTATAAAACTGACCAATAAGTTTTTATTTATTAATTCAAGAATTTCATTCTTAACATGGTATCAGAGCTTCAGGGCTGCGAGTGAGGAGGAATCAAGGCTTGGCATAAAATCGTGCTGACCTTGCTGCGTGGTGGGTTGCTGTCTGAGAAGGCATTGTTGGATGCCTGGAGGTGTGCATCGAACAAAGGCAGCATGTTGGATTTCAATCCGGGGAGAAAGGTGTTGATCCGTGGAGTAAGATGCAATATTGCGGGCGCGGCATGGAAGAGACCTGCGCAGCGGAAGAGGAGTCCTACTGTAGTGATAGAGGTGGCAGATAGATTTACGTGTGTGGTTCCGCTACCATATCGCCGTGAATTTTAATTTCTCGAGGCTGAGGTTGCTGCGGTCTGGCGAGGAGGAAGGAGATCTAGCATGAGGGGGCGATCCATAGGAGGCCAAAATTACCGCGTGAAGGATCTTCTCAGGGACCGCACGCCGGAGAATTTTTATTATGTTGGTTAATGGTTCATCGTGGAAGGAGCATCGTGGGATATGACGTGACATTTCCTCCCTTGATTCATACGTGCCATTCGTATGAAGTTTAAATTAAAAGAATGAAGTTTAATTAAAAGGGAAGGTAGTTTCTTAAGAGTTTAATTAAAGTTTTTAATTTCACTCTTTAATTAAAAAGGCAGAGGGGCTCGTTATAGCCATTTGCCTATTAAAGAAAAAGAAGGGTTTTTTTATTTACGTCCCTTTTTATTATTAAAGAATTGAAAGGAATATATTTTTTAATTAAAAAGAAAAGGAGGAGCTTTGTATCATTTTGGGGGGCGATTGAAAAAAGAAATCTGGCCTTGTTTTTTTATTTGCAGATTTGGCATTTAGTCGTTTTTTTTTTAAGAGATTGGTTTTTTTTTTAATTATTGAAGTTGAAGTTTTTATTCATTTAAGATGAATAATCAAGTAGTTTACCTCAATGAAAACAACAAGATGGATGGATCCAATTACTTTGGTTGGAAATTCAGACTACAAACCCTGCTTGAGGGACACAATGCATGGACGGTTGTGAATAATGATGAGGTGAAGCCAAACCTCATTGTAGGGGGAACAAAAAAAAAAAATCCAAGACTAGGACAAGCAGGAGACTAAGGCAAGAATGCTCTTGAAATTGTCAGTCAAAGATTGCATCATCCCCCATATCCGTGATTGCAAGACTACACCAAAGATCTGGAAGACGCTCAAGGATCTCTATGAGGTCAAGAACACCAAACGACTGTTGTTCTTAAACAGCAATATTCTCTCCATAAATATGGAGGAGAATGAGACATTTGTAGCATTCATTTTGCGGATCAAGGAGCTCAAAAAAAAGCTGGAAGATATCGGTGAAGCTATGTCTGATACAGATTTGGTCACGATTACCATGAATGGTATGATTGACGAGTATCAGATGTTCATCACTGGCTTGAATGCAAGAGAAAAAGCCCCTGTGTTTGAAGAATTGATAGGGATCCTCATGCAAGAGGAGGAAATGTGACTGACTCATAAACCCCAGAGTTCAGATCTGGCCTTAATGGCGAAGAAGAAGCCCTTCAAAGGAAAGCCAAATGCAGCACAACCCCACAGAGAAAGATGCCCTCACCTCAAGGTATGTCTTTCAATAGAAATAAATCTATGACCAGATGTTTTTATTGTGGTAGAGCCGACCATATAGCTAGATATTGTATGAAAGGGAAGTTTGATGAAGGTCGGAAAAGACATAAGCAGCATGCCGGTCATTTTTTCGATGAGGAATAAAGTCAGAACATCAGACTGTTCATATCTGACTGCACTTTCGGCTAAGGAGTATGAAATAGATACCTGGTTTGTCGACTTAGGTGCATCCATCCACATGACAGAGAACAAACAATGGTTTGAAGACTTCAAAGAGACCAGCAGTGGAGCAAACATCTATCTTGGCGATGATAGAGGGTACCAAATCAAAGGTTATGGCAATATTCCTGTTGTTTTTCCTGATGGAAATATTAGACATATCCATAATGTTATATATGTACCCAGGATAAAAAAGAATCTGATCTCTGTTTCTACTATCACTTATCAGAATCTCAAGGTAGAGTTTTATAAATCATATTGTGTCATTAAAGACCTATTGGATTCTATGAAGCCTATTGCATCAGGTATTTGTGTGAGAGGATTGTACAAGTTAAATGTCAAAAGCACACAACATCAGGAATTGGCATCATCTTCCATGACTAGATTGGATCTATGGCACCAGAGGTTCGGCCATATTAACTTCAATGTTTTGTTGCTTTTACGGAAAAGAGGTACGGTCAAAGGTCTTCTTGTTTTAAAATTTGCTCATATTGATTGTGATGCATGTGCATTGGGAAAATTGCACAGAGATGAATTTGTTGTGAATCTTGATAGAAAGAAGAGGGATATACTCGAGTTGGTACATGCAGATCTATGTGGGCCTATGCAGACAAGATCATTAAGCGGTGTATATTATTTTTTATAATTTATTGATGATTGTACTAGATTTAATTGGGTGTATTTCCTCATGAAGAAGAGAAACACTTTTGAATACTCCAAGGAGTTTAGAAGTATGGTTGAAAAACATACAGGTAAATGCATCAGGATTCTCCACTCAGATCAAGGGGGAGAGTACAAGAAAGCTTTTGTACTCAAATAATGCAAAGATAATGGGATACAACAATAGTTTATAGTACCCCACACTCCTCAACAACACGGGGTTGCAGAGAGGAAGAACAAAACCCTTGTGGAGTGTGCTTGCAGTATGTTGAAAGGTAAGAATCTTTCTAACGGATTTTGGGCTAAAGCAATTAATACTGTAGTATATCTAAAGAATATGAGTCCAACAAGAAGTTTAGATTTTAAAACTCCTTTTGAAGCTTTATTTGGTTTTAAGCCTGCAGTTAAGCATTTGAGAGTTTTTGGCAACAAAGCCTTTGCTCATATCCCAAAGGAAGATAGAAAGAAACTTGACTCAAAGGCCATCAAATGTATTTTTGTTGGCTATTGTACATAATTTAAGGCTTACAAACTGTTTAATCCCTCTACTCATAAAGTGTTTGCGAGCAGAGATGTAGTGTTTCATGAGTAGGTTAATGATGGAAGCCATGAGAGTGTTAAGGAAGGATGGCACGTGCCCTTGTTGGTGGAAGAAGGAAGTGATGAAGCAAGTGAAAACAATGAGCAACAACAGATGTAGTAGTAGCAACAACAGGAAGGGAAAGAAGATGATGTAGTTGTTAAGCCAACTCCAGAAAATGATGATCAGACAAGGTTTGAAGCTACCCCACCACTCAGGAGATCAGGTAGAAAAACTCAGTTGCTAGCAAGATATAGGGAAATTTCTTTTATAACTAGTATGATGAATGTTGTTTAACCTTCTAGTTATAAGGAAACAAATGAATGTAGTGAATGGAAAGCAGCTATGGAACGGGAAGATGAATCTATAATCAGAAACAACACTTGGGAGCTGGTTGAACTTTCTAAAGGGAAACAAACCATAGGCTGTAAATGGTTGTATAAACCCAAGATGAATGCAGATGGAACCATAGATAAATTAAAAGCTAGATTGGTAGCAAAGGGGTATTCACAAAAAGAAGGCATTGACTATGAAGAAACCTTTGCCCTTGTAGCTAAACTAAATACCATCAGAATGTTAATTTCTTTAGCTACTAAAAAACATTGGATGATTCACCAACTAGATGTAAGCTCTGCATTTTTAAATGGAGAATTAAAAGAGGAGGTTTATTTAGAGCAACTCGAGGGGTTTGTCCAGAAAGGGAAAGAACATTTAGTCTGTAAATTAAAGAAAGATCTTTATGGACTAAAACAAACACCTAGGTCCTGGCATGAAAAGATTGATTCATTTTTTCTGCAACTTCGCTACAACAAAAGTAAAAACAACCATAATCTATATACCATGAAAGATGAAGAGGGGCGCATAGTGTTAATTTCTTTGTATGTAGATGATTTAATTATTACAGCTGATGCTATTTCTCTAATCAAAGAAATCAAGCAACAAATGTCACAAGTGTTCGAAATGAAAGACCTTGGTGAATTAAGATATTGTTTGGGTCTTGAGATCTAGAGGGATTCAGGACAAAATTTTCTATCCCATGGTAAGTATGTCAGAGGTCTACTGGAAAGATTCAGGATGGATCAGTGTAAGGTTGCAACAGTACCACTACAGCAGAATATTAAACTTCAGAGTGAGAATGGCTCTAAAGAGGCAGATGCGACACTTTATAGACAGTTGGTTGGGAGCTTAATCTACCTGACCACTACTCGACCAGATTTGACTTATGCAGTTAGTGTGCTAAGTCGTTACATGTCCAAACCACTTGAGATTCATTGGAATGCAACAAAAGGTGTCTTAAGGTACCTACAAGGAACTATAGACTATGGAATTATTTATACTGATTCTTCTGATGTTAGATTGACAAGATTTATAGATTCCGACTGGGCTAGAAATGTAGACGATGCAGATCCATAATAGGTTATGCATTCAGCATTGGATCCGGGGTGATTACATGGAGTAGTAAGAAACAGAACACAGTTTCCTTGTCTTCAGCGGAAGCAGAGTATCACACTATGTGCGCAGCAACATGTGAGGCAATTTGGTTGTGGAAACTTCTCCAGGATGTTGGGGAAGAACAAAAATATGCAACAACAATCAGATGCGAAAACCAAAGTTCAATCAAACTTGCTAATAATCTTGTGTTTCACAAGAACACTAAACACATTGATACACAATTCCACTTTCTCAAGGAGAAGGTTCAATCAAAGGAAATCCATCTTGTATATTGTAAAACGTGTGATAATGTTGCAGACATTTTCAATATGCCTCTTGGAAAAATTAAGTTTGAAATGTTTAGGGAGATGTTAGGCATATATGTGAACCCCTTCTCCATTAAGGGGGAGTGTTGAAGATAATGGAGAATCCTATAATAGTGTGAGTTGGTTCACGAGACTTTAGGATAGGAGTTAGTTTCTATTTCTTAGGGTATGGTTCTAACTTCCCTATAACTATGTGTGCTATATAATGTTTGATGTTTACTGAGAATGTAGAGTGTTCTGCAGAGCCAGACTCTCCTGTTCAGACTCTCCCTTGTAGAGCTGACCAGTGAGTATTTATTTATTAATTCAAGCATTTCATTTTTGACAGGTAGCTGGCAAAGTAAACAAATGAACCATTAAATGAAATTGTTATAAAAAGAAGAGGTGTAGGAAAAAGGCATTATAATTTTGAGATAAAGTCAATTGTAGCTTATTAATAGATCTGAGCATATCAAAAACATGGATCTTCATCCAAATCACATATGCCCAAATTATGTTAAAAGAACACATAGAAGCAAATATGCATGTAGTGGAAATTCATGAGAAAATTGACACTATGGAGTTATGGATGCAAGACACATTCCAGAACTATTACACCATTACCATGCTTCAATAATCACTAAGCTATCAAATTTTGGTTTTAAGTCAAACTTCCAAGATCTCCCTAGTGTGCTTTGGTAGTTCAAATTCCATCCTTGATAGGATGGTCACATGGAAGCAACAGAGAGCATTAGGAGCATTTTTCTCTGAAAAATGGGGCAAGATTTTAAATTCTTTAAATTTAGAAACCCATATAACACTCTAGAAGCACTAAGAAGCTTTGGAATGCCATGGAAAATAACCTCTGGATGACTGTGTTGAGGAAGATGGTAGCAAACTTTAACACACATTGTACTTCAATACAACAAGTTGAAGTGTGCTTGGACCCCTATAATGTGTTAAGGAAGATGGTAGCATAAGTTTAGCACAAATTATAATTCAATACAACAAGTTGAAGTGTGCTTTGATCCCTATAATGTGCAGGCCCATGCTTCCTACACCTTCAACACTTATTACATTAAGAATGGGATGTTGCCTAACACTTGTGACTTCGTCGCCAATGCAACTCTTACTATGCAAGTTAATCCATATTCATGAGTTTTAAATATATTTAACTATCTTCCCATTAATAATATGTTTATTACTATGAAAATATGTGTGTTGTAATTTAGTATTGCACGAATCTCCCTTTAAGTTAAAAGCTCTGGAAACCTCTTACCCACATAGATGCATCTTATTAAAAAAAAAAAAAAAACTTTCTTTGTTGTTCTCAAGAAGCGTCTGCTACAACTTTCTCATCATTATTAGCCAACCTAACTTGCTTCAAGCTTAACCAAGGACAATTTTTTTTTAATTAACATTTATAATAATTTATAATTTGAGTAGTATGAAGAATAGTCATCTAATTAAAATACACCTAATCTCATTACTAATAAGTTGAGTTTCGAAGTTATTATGTCTGAATTTCTGTAAGGCCAATTCTAAAATCAGTGCAAAGGATAGAGTGTGTTGTCATTAGTTTAACACTCTAAACTGAAAAGTAAGAAATCTGTACATAAAATATTATCTACCTTTGGATTTTCATTTATTGTTTCAATTCTACAAATTCAACATTATATCTATATTTTTCATATAATATGAACTAGTGCATGTGACTTTTTTATGTCACACCATGAACCTCTATTCTTCTGTGGTAACCATACAAGAGTACACCTCACGATGACAACAAGGCCAAAATTCTTACAATTGAAAATGGATCCAAAATTCCTTTGAACTCACCACCATCACTAAAGCAAACATATACAAGATCTAACATTAGGCAAACATATATTTTTAAAATTTTGAGGTTGGTTTTTAAAAACAAGGTTAAAAATGATATTTGTTTATGTATGATTAACCACCTAATACGGTCCAAAAAATTCAAAAATGTCATGTGAATGATGTAGTGGGGAATGATGTCCTCAATGTCTTTGTTTTTCACTAACAAGAAGGAAAATAAATAAAGTGGATTATAGCTGAGTTGATTATGAATGTTAGATGTAGTAAATTAAAAAATGGCATGTAAATGATGTACTCTAATCTCGTTTTTTCACTAACAAAAAGGAAAATAAATAAGGTGGATTATAGTTGAGTTGGTTATGAATGTTAGATGTAAAAAAATTTTACAACACTTATTCTTTGTCCAATTTTAAGATCTCCACTATTGATAATAGGTTATCCACCAAAACTCCTATGTAAAACTTTATGAAATGTTAACACTTTTAATACATTGTGTTGGTTTTACTGTAAATTTGGACTCCACATAAATTCCATGTGATTATGATGGTGGAGAGGAAACTGGGCCTAGATGATAAATCAAATGGAATTTTTTTCTTGGGAAACTTACTTGTTATTGGTGAAAAAAATCTATTTGTTTCTACTGAAATTGCAACATTTAAATGTTCGATAGAAATTCAAATTGAGAATATCAAAATAAGGGCAGATTGCAATAATGGCAAGGCAGGTGTTAGCAAAATATATTTTTAGGTTACCCATAATTTCACTCATAAATAAAATATAATTGATTTAAGAGTAAAAAAAAATTAATTAATTGAGAAATCCAAATTCTAACCCTCCACGTAATCACTCACTCTGCCTTCAGCTTTTTAACGTGTATAAGCTTTCCTGGCTTAATATTGTTACACTCAACGATTAAAAAAAAACTCATGTATTTCAGGTGAGGACTCATTTTGCAAGGTCTAACGGGTCGAAAGTGTTTTCAAGATTGGCAGCCATAAACGACGGCGCGAGAATTGGTATATGCCTGACGAATCCTCAACCTTTAATTTCACATTTTCTAGCTGTTTATGACTTCAACCGTCTCCAATATAAATGCAGACGTTTTCCACTGCGGATCAAATCATCTGGGCAAGGAGCTGGACATGTTGTCCAAAAAATTTACAAGCGAGTCGAGTACCAAATTCATTTTCCACAGAGAGCACCATTAAACAAGATGCAGCAGTTTCTTGATTTATTGCTCCTCTTATTTTCTTCACCGTCGAATCCAAGAGCGGTTTTCTAGCCGGTCATTCTATGCTTATTATCGTCCTTATTTATATTGTAAAGTTTCATAAAAGACTTGCTGCAACCATCGCAGAAAATATGTATAGAATTTACACAATTTTGTACAGTTTAAATTTTGTAGTAGTAGTGTTTGATTCATATTTTTTATGGTGGAAATGGATTCAACATTATCATTTTGATAGCTTAAAATGTTGAAATTTTAGATTTACAAAAATCTTTACTAAATTTAATTAATTTAATTAAAATATTCCAAAATTTCCATAATTTAAAAAACAAAAACTTTCAGTAAATATATCTGATCTGATGTGACTGTAAGCTATTTAACAATGATTCTTTACTGCAGAATAATTATTCATCATAAAGAAGCAGCGTCTACGCATTTTATAAGAATTGACAATAAATACTGAAGTCCTCCTTTTCATCTACAGAGCATTAATAAAAATGAAGCTATTACCTTGAATAAATGGTTATGCATATCAATGTAATCCTCTAATACCAAATGATAGCTATGAACATCGATTCTTCATATGCGGCATTAAAATTACTTATTGTAAAGAATCATAAAAACCGGATGCCCAAGAATACTTACCTCCAGCGATTGATGCTAAATACACTTCAGAAAACAAACTTTCTGCTAAGCTTTGAGGGAGTCTCTTCTGTTATTTTCCACAAAACCCACGCGCAACAACTCAGTCCAGCGCTTATGTTTGCTTGTTGTTTTCTCCACAAACGTTGACCTTTATACGTTCTTACGGGGAACCAAAACCATGCGAAGTAATGCTCCACGCTTCCAATGTGTAGGCACACTCCTCAAGGCATAAAACAATAGCGTATTGGAACGCAACAAACAATAGCGGGATCCTGAAATTAACTTGTAATTCATAAGCTCATGGCAGCACGAAAACGAGAGAAAGGAATTCTAAATCTGGGCATTGTACATGGTGGAGACATAACAACTTCACGCAAGCAGAAAAATAAAAGAACAAAGATAATCTGGAAGGCACTTCCAAGCTTTGCTCTCTCAACTTGATGGTGTAAAAACTGAAGGGGATTGAGATGCAAGCTTGGGGACCAAACAGATAAATATATAGCCAAGCTTCCATCAAGCTTCTGTTGGCTATGTGTCAGGTGTTCCACAGATCATGGTAGAGAACTCCAGATAGAGTAATGAGCCACTTCAGAAGCTCCTAACCAGAAATTAATTTAACTGCACATAGTTTCCTGAATTAATGGAATCTGTTGGTAGATGGTTTCCATAATAAATCGGCGGCAAAGGGAGCTAATTCGGCGGCAGACAGATTCCAGATAGTCAGCGGCCGTTATGGGAGATGGAGCTTAACATTCTCTCACTTAGTCCATACTTCTAATCTTAATGTCTCATCTTAAAACCCATTGATAATCTGTATTAAGTAATAGATACATGAATCATGGCGATAAGTCCTCTTATGACGAGTATTATCTTCCGTGTATTACTGTGTATTTATTCTTATTATAATTTATGTGGCAACAATCTCTTAATGAATAAACCTTATGTTTATTCCTGGTCCTACAGAAGTGAATTTTCTCAAATCAACTTAAGGTGCACATAAATATGAGAAAAAAATCACAATAATTAAGAATTTCATTAAAATAACATTGTCCATACAATGAGAAACT